>CAOLHI010000899.1:0-486147 GCA_948474755.1 Ctenosaura bakeri | reverse complement strand
AAATGTTAAGTAAATGACAAAATCTCTCCTGAGAATAAACGATTCTGGACAATGTTAACAATATTATGCTGTATGTTTGTACTTGAGCACTTTCTTGTCTTTCTGAGTTTAAAGGATTATCTGATACTTCAGTTAAACATGTAAAGAAATACATTTTTAAAAAGAGAGAGAGAAAAAAAATCACCTATTTTATTATAAAATAAATCCGTCAGGACAAGATGGGTGAGTTGGAGTGTTTGATTCTGAAGATCATTTAAAGTATTCAGGAACAACTCTGTCTCTCTCTCATTCTCTCTCGTATACTATAATGAAACTAGAATCAACCAGTGTTGGGACATTGAGGATAGCCAAAAGGAAGGAAGTATTTCTTTCCACAGCTAAGCTATAGAACTAGCTACTACAAGACAGGTTGCCAATTTGGATAGTTTTAAAAGAGGATTGGAATACTACTAACCACTAGTTGTACTACAATACCACAGTACTACATATAGCATGACTCTTCTCTCAAGGTAGTATAAAATGCAGGGTGCACATGGTACATGGTTCACTGCATGAACACAATGCTAGACTAGAAAGACCTTTGAACTAATTCACACTATTGTCCTTTTATTTTCTTAGGAGAGAAATGACAACTTATTAATAAGTTAATTTCTGTTTTTGTTCCAAGTGTTTTAAAATCAGTAGAGAGAACACTTCTCAATCTAAACCAAAGCAGCTGTTGATTCATCTTTTCATTGGTACAATATTTCCTTGTTTCATCTTTCCTCTGTTCCAGATTTCTACAAAAGAAATCAGAGATGATCAAGAAATACAGCTGTGCAATTCAAAGTCCCAACAATGAAATGTACTTTCTGTAGGGTACCATTCATATCCACAAGCTTCAGATGGTGCAAAATGGTTGGCCTTACTTCTTACAACTACATATTTTACCATCACTGCCGCTCCTCAATTACGATCTGCCAAACATAATCTGGAAAATAGGGATGGGGGGAGGAAACCCTTTCAGTCTGTGGCTTGTCTTTGTCCACACTTTGCAGTCTGTCTGTGTGGTGGATATAAATTTTACTCCAGAATTATCCCATTGATGGATCCTGCAGATACATTTGAAAAAATGCATTCATGTAATGAAAGATGGCCTTTCCACACTATCGACCTTTTCGCATGCCGTTTCTAAAGCGAAAGGACCCCTTGAGCATCGTGTAAATGGGAGGAGTGGTCCATACGATGCACTCCCATTTACGCGACGCTCAAGAGCCTAAAGCAGACTGCCCACACACCTTTTCATTTTTGGCTTCAAGTCAAAAATTGTGCGTGGTCTCGCAATGCTCCTGGGGCCCACGTGCGCTTACCTGCCCTGCGGTGCATCGGGAGCCAGGTCAGTTGTGCTTCCTGCCTCAGCGCTAGCCTGCAATTCCCAGGTTGCACTGCGGTAGGAAGAGGAGGGGCGTTCGTATGACTGGCAAGCCAGCTGCAGTAAGGAAGGAGAAACAAAGTGAGTGCCTCGCGCAAGAGGCTGCTCGCGTGACCGCCGCCCCTCACCTCCGCGAAAAGGTAAGGTGTGGAAAGGGCCTATATAACTATTGCTCTATGATTCCACTTTAACTGCTATGGTTCTGTTCTATGGAATCATGGGATTTGTAATTTAGAGAGGGATATTTAGAATTCTCAGCCAGAGAGCTCCAGTATCTCCCAAGACTACAAACCCCAGGATTCCATAAGAGGCAGCCATGGTAGTTAAAGTAAAATCATAGTTATGTAGTGTGGAAAGGCCCAGAGAATGAATGAGTACAGTGCATAGCTGCTGTGATTAAAGAGCATCTACACCAATGACTATAGGAAATAAACTAAACATTTATCATAGGAATTCCATTAGAGATAGGAAAGCTATCTAAGGGTCCTAGACTCAGGTAAACAAGAACTGGAAGAGAACCAAGTTAGTTTTTTTTTTCTTTTGAAGCAATGGAAAAGAAAAGAAAGAAAGAAAGAAAGAAAGAAAGAAAGAAAGAAAGAAAGAAAAGAGATTGATAGTTCCTAAAAATATCAGTCTGAGAGAGACTAGGCTAGGTGGATAAGATACAAGGAGATTTAAGATCACTGAAACACTCATTAACCTTTTAACTGCTGCTCACACATTTAACTCTTTAAACACTGTGTGTTGTTGCATTTCTAAACACGGAAAAAATGCACACAGAAAAATGCTGATAATAAGCAAAACTATCTCAATCAGTTGAATGTCAAATCCACTGAACTTACTTTAATTTGGATGGTTTCAAAATGGTTCTGCACTCCCTCAAATTGCCTCACAATACTTTTCTTCCAGTCTTTCTCATGAGACAATAGAAACTGCTTGTTTCTTCCCTTCCCCTTTCCTTCCTTGAGGAACTTTGTGCAGCAGCTGCTACAGCTTTTTTACCACAGCCTCCTTTCTTATTCTCCCTCTGGCACAGCAACACTTCTGCTCCATTCATTGATTCTATTGACTGGTGAATGGTGTTGGTGTTTGTGTGTATGCATGTGTGCATTTTTATGTGTGCTTTACTGCTTCAGCCTCTTGGTGGGAGGGATGAGGAGGGCAATATCACCCTTACTATGATGAACTGTTTCATATATTTGGCAAATCTTCCTAATTTACATCTATTCCTGTAAGTAAGCAGATGTAAAGTTTATGTAAATTTATGTCCTTTTTTTGTGAGCCACATCCTGTTTCTTGGCAATGGATTAGTGACCATGCTGCCCCAACCAGGCATTGCTGGTGGTAGTAAGCACTGAATAATATTACCATTGTCAGGTCATTCTGGTGGTGAATCTTTGAATAATTTGTAGTCTATAGTACACGCCAGCCTAAGGACTTTCCAGACTTGACCTACAATTTACTTCCACTAAAGGCCATTGAGCTCTGCTATTCATATCAAATTATGTCTTGCATCATGGTAAGTGTGTCTGTGTCTATTTTTCAATCATTTTTGCCTACTCTTTAGCTGAAAATATTCCAAAAGTGCCTTACATGAGATCATTATTAATCAAGACAACTCCTGCCCTCAGAATTATAATCTAAGAGACATGATAGAAAGGGGAAACAGAGGAGGAGCAGGAGGAGGGGTGAGGATAAGCATAGTCAAGCAACAGTTCTTTAAACTACTAAGTTCTGACACAAGACCAGGAAATCATTGAATGGAAATGATTGAAAGGAGGAACTGAGCAGATGTAGTCTAATTTGAACTGACTAAAGCAGTCCTGTTTCCTCTCTCTCTCTGCTGAAGCCAAATAGAGTGGTTATGTTTAGATTAGAGTTCAAGCAGAGGATGGAAAGAATACTCAAAATTATTCAGAAAATGATAAAAAAAAAAACCAGCTGTTGAGAAACCCTGATGGGAAGAATCCTGGACTGATGAGAATCTTCACAGTTTGGGACTTATTTTGCACAAATTTGGCATAGGGGTTTTTTTTTTGGGGGGGGGGGGAAACAGCACTTTCTGCACAGGAATTAGCATTTCAACACAGAAATATTAATTCATATGCATAAAATACTGTTTTTCTGCACAGAAAATGCTGCAATTCGGGCTTTATGTTGTGTAAAATTCACATATGATTGATTTGCATTAAAAACAGCATTTTATGCAGAGAAAACAGCATTTTCTGTGTAGGAATTAATATTTCTGCATGGAAACACTATTTTTCACATGGCAAATGCTGTTTTCTGCACAGAACAACCATGTGAAATTTTTGTACTAAGTCTCAAATTATGAATAGCCTTTGAAAACTGCATGGATTTAGAAGACTTTCTCACAACTGGAAGAAAATGGATGAAATTACTTGTTGCTACTTTACTTGTTGCTACTTTTGAGAAGAAACTTAGTGAAGAATTACATCCCTAAGTATAGTACAGTTGGGGGTTTGGAGGCCAGAGCCACTGAATTCTGCTTCCCATTTGTAGTCATAAGAGAGCACATGCATACTACTTATCCCAAGTTCCTTTGACAATGTTTACCACCAGGTATAGATCATTCCTGAAATGGTTACTGTGGCACTTCTTGTCACATCTTTAATTGGAAAGAATGAAACTTCCCAGCAGCTATCATCAAAATTAATTTGCCTTGCCCTGATCAGAAGTAGTGCATTGCATCTATACTTTATGAAAGGTGTTGACTGTATTTTATTTATCTCATAGCTTTATTAAAGCCCCATTAGTTCAAATGAAAGGCTTATATTGCTTTTCCCTCAGTGAAACTCTGGTCATTTTTATGATTTAGTAACAAGAGAAACAATCTCATAAACACGACACAGAAATTATTTGTAGTCTTACCTTCCAATGTCATTTCAGTAAAAATTTAGTGACCTTGGGGATTTTGAGTCTGATTGATATCAAGACTAGTTAAAAGCAAAAGAGAAAAATTCAATCAATTCCATAATGCCATTACAGCAAGGGACCATATTCTTACCCACAGTCAGTCAGAGTAGAAGCAACATTTACTTTCAAAATATTCTATTCCAAGTTTGGAAAACAATTGTATAACAGGTTTAGTGTAATGCAAAGAAGGTTTTAAAATTAATCTTTTTAAAAATATGACCATAACCTATGCTTATGAAAAGATGGTCTTAGGAACGGTGTATATTTGCTCCATATATAGTATGCATCAGCCTGGTTATGTGAACATGCTAACCTTTTAACTGCTAAACTAGAAATCCTCTTTTAGAAAATTCAAAACATGCAGTAATTGAATTTGACATGAATACATTCCTGACTGAATCACTCTATATCCACTTGGTAAGCCTTTATAATTTTAAAATATTTAGCTTTTTGTTGTTGTTGTTGCTGCTGAGTGCTTTTCTCCTTAAGTACAAACCCATCCAACTCCCCCTTTTTATTAAAATGTTCACCTGCTATGCCCCAGCAAAAAAACTTGCTTCTAGAAGGCCATTAAACCAATGCAGATTAAGTCAAATATCCATAATAAGTTATTAAAGAAGCTCAGTACGTGATTAAAAGGAAAACCTGATACTGACAGAACACAGAAATACCATTGTATAAGAGAGATACAGTATATGATTAGAGTGACTGAAGATATTGTATAAATCCAATCCTATGGCACTGTTTTGTTGCATTGACTCAAAGTATCTGCATATCCTGATGTTGCTATTATTAAATCCAGAATTATGAACAGCAACAGATGACTATACACATGCACTTCTTGGATTGTTCAACTCAAATGGACAGAAGGTTTATATGGTTCATTCAGTCATCTAAATAATGTATTGATTGACTTGTTTCAAGGCTTTAAGACAGAGGTAGTGAGCCATCACAGAGGCAGGAACCAGTATTCACTGCTGCACTCACACACTTTATATCACCTCTGGTTTTAGTTTTGGCCATTTTTGGCCCTTTAATGGTGTTTGGGAGTTGTGTGCAGAGAAGGAAGATAAATCGCTATGGGCTCCTATGGTCTAGGCTTCCTTTTGGAGTGCTTCTGGGTGAAAAATTGCCCAGTTGAGGGTGGAGATGAGGTCGGCCTTGGGGTGCATCTCTGGCTTAGGGTATGAACGAAATAATGACTTGTGAATCAGGTTTCCCAACATTATATTTTCCACAGTGACAAATCTGATGGATGTGAGAGTAGAGCTCAGAACGAGAAGAAATTAGAAAGAAGCTTTTCCTGAATGTGTGTCTCTAATCATACGCACCCATACAATAACTAAATGAAAGTCTAATCTTTCCCTACCTCTTTGAACCCTGTTCACTGAAAAGC
Organism: Ctenosaura bakeri; assembly: GCA_948474755.1. Classification (NCBI taxonomy): domain Eukaryota; kingdom Metazoa; phylum Chordata; class Lepidosauria; order Squamata; family Iguanidae; genus Ctenosaura; species Ctenosaura bakeri. Next base: position 480,403 of record CAOLHI010000899.1, on the reverse strand, counting down.
AATTTAAACAAACAAACAAACAAACTGCATTATCCAGATCTATAGGGTGACTAGAGATGGGTTTGGGAAGGTTTTTAGTGCTCTTCACTACACAGGAGAGTAAGAGATATAAGCAATTTGTCCCTTCTTCTAGTGATTGTGACTGGATATTATTGGTATCCCTGGTCACTTTTAATGTTGTAATAGTGCAATATGATGATAAAGACATCTCTTGAATATACTGGATTGTTTGGACTTTTTACTTAGAAATGTCCATATCTATAAAGCCTGCATCTCCAAATGTTAACCTTTTCCCCTCCACGTTGGAAGCTCCAAGTCCAGTTCGTATTTTACTAGGTTACATTAAGAGAGAGAGAAAGAGAAAGAGAGAGCAAATGGGATGGGATCTATCTCTTTGATATTTTCCCTGCTCCATAGGGTGGAGCTCCATACCATACCATACCATACCATATGGATGCTCCATACCATATTGATTGACTGAATACATCCTCTCCCCATTGAATAAAGTGTATTTTTTAAAAAATGACATAGAAAAACACAGCTTAATCTCTCCGCAGCCATAATCCTCCCAATCTCAGATGATGTGGACACCTGACAAATGCTCTCTCATAATGAATGAAGGATTTGGTGAGGCTCATGCCAAAAAGGCCAGTACTTTTAACTAACTAGGTTCCATGTCTTCTAGGGTTTCACTAATTAATGACCAAGCACCCTTTCACACTGCACAAATATAGTGCTATGAATCCACTTTAACTGCAATGGCTGAATCCTATGGAATCCTGGAGTTTGTAGTCTGATGAGACAGTAAAGTTTTCTGACTGAGAATTCTAAATGTTACTTCCTAAACTTCAGATTTCAGTGCTATATGTCTAGTATGAAAGGTCCTCTATTATCAACAGTGGCCAGAAATAGATGATTCAGTCAAATCAGATGTTCAGACATTAGCAAAATGTTAAAATTTTAATCTCCTTTTGCAAAATTGGTCAACTGATCTTCTAGATCAAAACTTCCATATGCATCCACTGAATAAGTTCTTCAATTTGTTACCCTGTATGTTGGGGGTGCTGGGAGGGGCGCCCAAATAACCAAACCACAACACAAGATGGGGAAATTAGTCTTGAGCACTCTTTTAAGCTAATGAGAGGCAGAGTAACTTTAGCTAGGATCTTTTACCCTATGTCTACGGCTTCAGGTCAGAGAGCATAGGCAGACAAGGTTTTAAAATAGTAAAAAAAAAAAACATTTATTGAGGACAAACAACATAAAAGACACCACATACACTAACTAACTGAGAAATAGAAATAGAGAGCTTTGGGGAGTGGGTAATACGACACCTGGTCTCATAGTCCTGGAGAGAAGAGGGGGTTGAGGGAAGAAAGCTCAGCGCAGTTCGCTGAGGGGACAACTTCGCTGGACAGAGCGGCAGCAAGGCTGGATGGAAGTCCAGGGTGATTCGAGGAGTCCGAGGAGGACTTGGAAAAGGGGACTTTTTATAGGGTGGATTTTACCTACAGGCCATGCCATGCTCAGTGAGAACAAAGGAAATTTGTAGCTGGACAAAGGAGTTGGAAAAGGTCAGGTTTTGCATGATAAGCTTAGCGCTGGATGACAATAGTATGGCCAGTATGCTAATGGTCCAACATAAAGGAATGGCTCGGCACTTGGCCGTGCGTCTTTGTGTAGATTCGCGCTGAGCAAGGCCAGTTTGCAAGAGGGTTTTTCCCTGAAGCATCAGAGAGGCTTAAGTTGCGTGCCTAAATGAGGTTTGGAATTTACAACCATTAACGGCCGCACCTAATACATGCTTGTCCGGTGGACCTCCACAAACACGTGGAGTAGGGTGGCAGAGAAAGGTCAAGCAAAGGCCAAATTATTTGATATCAAAAGGATATCTAGTGCTCTCACCAGACATATCATAACCGCAGTAACAAGTTCACAAATCATTAATGTGGTCAACATCAGAGGTGTTGTCCTTTCTTATAACAGCAGGATGTTTCACAACATTAATACTCCCAATAATAGTATTATCAGGTGGAGAACCACATTTTCCAACAACAATAGAACTACATCACTGAATTTTGGGCTGAATTTCATTGAAATCACTATGGTCACATTTAATTTGCTGAGAAATGGAAAACAATTACTACGCTTTTAAAAATCTGCATTCAGTGATATTAACTGTAGATTTATGAATATTTGCCAAGAGAGCTAAAATGTCAAAAACAGCCCAGATCTTCTTTCTAGAGTTTGTTTAGGCCCTTTTGCCATTTTTCGTGGTTTAAACCTACTGAGCAGGTGCTGCTGAAAATGTTCATTCTGTCACCTTTTAAATCTGCATGATTATTTTTTAAAAACATGGGCAGGCAACCGTGGTTGTCTCAGGACCAATTTTCTATCTCAGGATTCTCCAGGGGTCAAAAATTAGCAAAAATGCCAACCAGAAAAGCAAAGCAAAACAAAAATATGGCAGGAGCTCCTCTGGTGAGGACACAGGAGAGATACTTCTCAGTTGCTGCTTTTAGGCTTTGGAACTCCCTTCTGAGGGAAGTTTGATCCGGCCCCTCCTGCTTTCTTTTCACCGGCAAGCAAAGACCTTTCCATTTAACCAGGATTTAAATTGACCATGTAGGGGGATATGCAATTAAAGTGCTGGGTTTTTTAGTACATAATATGCATTTTTAATTGTTTTAATGTCTTTAATGCAATGTTTTAACTGGATGTATGGCAAAGCCACATCTGAGCATTCCTTGACTAAGAAAACCTATGAAACTCATGGGGTCATCTTAAGTCAACAGGTAACTTCAAGGCATGTACACATATGGGCCGTTTCCTCAGCCTACCTTGTCCGGCAAAATCTGGTGCGGGTCCAGCATTGTATCTGCTGAGAGGGGAGCATGACAGGAGCACCTGTCATGTCTACAGCAGAACAGGCAGTAAATGACAAGCAGCATATCTCTTACTTACAAGGCGAGAGTCAAAGAATGTCCAAACAGAAAGGAAGCCTAGAGCAAACAAATCCAAAGGGGCAAATCCAAACCATAGCCCAAACAGGCAGAGTTTCAAGACAATCAGCTCCATGAGCACAGGGCTTCTGAGCCAAAGAGACAAGTTGTTGACCCTCAGAGAAAAGGCTAGCTGGAGCCCGTTTTTATCTATGGATGCTATTGCCACAGGTGTTTCCTCATTAGGGCTCACTTGCTACGTAAATGGACCGAGTGATGCAAGCCCTCCCTTTCACAGTGTGACTGCTGCAAAGTAGGTGTGTCAGCTATGTCTTCTTCTATTTGTTCCTCTGGCTCAGGCCCTTGTTGTTGTTGTGTATTATCTCCCTCTGAGCTAGCTTCTGGGGACACTTCAGCCTGTGGGGAAGCTTCTGCCTTGGAGTCAGAATCCTCCTCCTCACTGCCACAGTCTCCAAGGCAGGGCATGACACTGCTCCCCTTCGCACTGCCTCTGTGAATGGAGAAAGCATGGTGGCACCTCCACTTCCTTCTATAGTGCAGCTGAGTACTATCCCAGGTTGCACTGGGGCAAGAAGAACAGTCATTCTGCTTCGAGGATTTACTGTGCAATTGCACCACTTGAGGATGGGAGAAGAACAGGAGCAGGATGACGTCAAACACAATTGTCATCTGTGTCCTATCCTTCTCCCATCCTCAATGTGGGATGACCATGTCCTGTGGACAGGGCCAACGTTTCATGCTCTTTTTTTTTTTTAAAAAAAGACCTTTTGTACTCCATATTGTTTTAGATGTTCTGATTTAAATTATAAATGGCTTGTTAGCCACTCTGAATCCCATTTGGGAGAAAAGTGGGTTATGAACCAAATTCCTTCATTCATACATACATGCATACACAATTAGGTTTAATGTTAAGTAGTTCAGGTGCATTCTAGATGAACTTTTGAGAGTCCCAGGAAAGGCAACAGCCTTTAAATTAATAGGAAAGGAGTTGTTTGGGGAATCTTGAGGGGTGAGTGGCACAAAAACAGTCAGGGGAAGGGTTCATGCAGTCATAAGGTCTTGCTTTTTATTCACTCTAATCCTTAAAAGAATATTTTAACTATTTAATTCATACTCCTTTAGGAAGCTCTTGAAAAAAGACTCTGAATATATATGTGAATGTGCTATCTCTTGATTTTGTCTATACTTATATTGTAGTAATTATGTTTGCACTGAGGCACTATCAATGTCATCCAATCATTAATCGAATGCAAATTAAGAAAAATAGGTGTTTCCTGGGTTGGGTGGGAGGACACAGACATGATACCATGTTGTAGCCACCAGTTGCAACTCCATGGAAAAGAGCTTACAAAGGGTCCTATGTAAGTGCTTCAAAAATCAGAAGAGCTCAAAATGACACACGGGCCAGTGAAGTTATAAAAGCCATTCTTTCTGTTTGCATTGACAGTTGGCATAGGTTGTTTCTAAGCTGCTGTGGTGACTTTCATTGCCCATTCAGAATTGGTTAGGAGCTTTTCCTGTCTAAATTTTCTTTCCCACTTCCCCAACCCAAAGAATCTTTTTCTCTTTTAGTGAATGATTTGAAGTAGAGGAGCTCTCTGTTCAAATGAATGATAATGAGAACTGTCAAAGAAGCAGTAAAATTGAATCCCTGGCCTTTGCTTCTGGACTGAGAGCTGCAGGAGTTAATTGTGTGAATGGTAATGAGACTGAGGAGGTGGCAGATGCTCGCGTGCCTTTACAATCCAAATCCTACCAACAAATTCCTCCCACAGAAAGTTTAAGGGACATCTTGGCACCCTGGAGATGGTGATAGGCCCAGTCTCAGCCACTTGCCACCTGCTAGATCCATTGTTTAACAGTTTTAAAAATGCACACAGACACACACATACCCTCCTACAATAAAGTTGTTTGCTGTCATCGTCAATGAGTTTATAGCACAAGGTTTACCATATTGGTGGGATTGAAACATCTGATTTTTAACAGGAGACCTTTGCACAAAGCCCTAACATAAGATTTGGAACGCTGGATGCTCCATGAGTGCAACATATTTTACTGAATGTTTTAATTTCCCCCCTTTTGTGAGTTCAAGGAAGCTGGGTTCCTCTACGAAGATTCCCCCTTTATTTATTTATTTATTTATTCAACCCCATCTATGTTTTTCCTTCACGCATTTACCCAAGAAATAGATATGTTGTATTTCACATAGGTGAAAAAAAATAAACAAGTGTTTAAAAAAAGTTTGTTGTGATACCATATAAATACTTTTAACTAAATAAATAGAGACTTATTAACAACTCAAAAAATGAAACTAATAAATATTGATCTTATATATCTAGATTGTTTCTATTACACTTTATTGGTGGCTTGCCAATGAAACAGCATCAGAAAAAGGAAATAGCACAATATTTATTAGAAACACACCCCTTTGGGATTTTCCTTGACCATGCATGCAATGGATCTGTTACAAAGTTTGAAAAGTTTTTGGACTACAACTTGCAGAATTCCTCCAGCCAGCATGGCAACTGGGAATGGTAGTCTGGGAGGCGTTGTTCAAAGAGTATTTTTTCCAAGTTCTGCTTTATTAGAATCATATTGTGACCCTTGTGGATAACAAACTATCCTCCCCTGTTTATTCTTTCTTTGTGTGTTACCCCTGCTGTGGAAGCAAAAGAATGTTCTTGTCAGTACTGATTCTCACAACATTTTTGTTATTGGGCTATTTCCCCCCACCCCAAGACTATATTATGTTCTGACTACATTTTGCCTTTGGTCAAATAAACATGTAAGGACCATATCACACCATACCATAATCCTGTGTTGTTCCATTGGAATCCAGCTATAGTTATTCCCATGATGGTATAAGGTTATTAATGCTTTCTGTCACACCTTTCTATAATAGCGGGTTGGTCACATCATTCACACTGTTTTTTCCTTCATGTTACAGTGTCACTACTGAGTTCTTTTTCCCCACTTCATGCCTTCTGATAGGTCCATGTTATTATTATTTTTTAAATTATGCTGTACTTGCACAGTAACATTCTGAGGGAATAACAACTGGGAATGCTCACATCACACCCATCAATGGATCCAGTGTAGAAGAAAGCGCTGTGAGGAATCCACACTCTCATAGCTAATTGGATTGTTGCAAGAAAGCTTGTCATTAACAGATTGTTTACAGCATGAAAAGGCTTATTTAACATAGATTACAGTGCAATTGCTCTTTGTGTGATAAGGCTCCAAGTATTTGCTTGCTCAGTCAGGCAAGCATAAATCTAAAGGGGAGCCGATACATATGACACCTACCTGCTGAGTCCATGTCCACCATTTTGTTTGGAGTGGCCCACTAATTTTTTTTTCAAATTAGATGGTGCTTGGAATGTGCTGAAGTTTTCATGGGAGATATCTGACCTTGACCCTTTCCCTACATTCACCATAAATAAAGCAAAAGAAGCATGATCAAGATTCTGTTCTACACCACACAGGAAATGGAAAATCTCTATATGATGTCCAGACTCCATAGGACTCTCTTAGCATTATTTATACCATTACAGAGGAGATATAACTGCATAAGCTAGGCCTCTGTGTAACTGGCTATTTACATGGAGGCCTCTGTTCCCAAAGGAGGCCATCTGTACAATGGAAGGAAAATCTCACGCTTTTCCTCCACTATTATTATTTCTGCATTTTTCCAGATGAATGTCTGAACTGAGTCAGTGATGGATTCTGTCTATAACAATTTAATGGCAAATGCAATAGTACAAATGCAATCTAATTTAAGGAAATAAATTGATCAACCAGACATTGCATTGGAAAAGGCTCTTAAAAGTTACTCTTGTAACTTGTGACTAATCATAGTTGAGAAACACATTAAACTACTCTGATTGTTCAACACAACTTTGACCATGTATGTGCAAGTTACACAGAAAAGCATCCTCTGAGCAACTATCTATATTCATGTAAAGAAAGATAATATGATGTGAACACTTCTACCATGCTCACATATACTAGTGGAAAATTCAGCATAAAAATTGCCTGTATGCAGGAAACATCAAGCATCATTTCTCTTCCTCAGTGAGACAGAAAATGGAAAGGAGATCAACCATACTTTTAAGACAGAAAAGAAGACATGTTTCTTATGACACATTGATTCTATTCTTATCCCACTATGATGCAGCACTATACAGAGTGCCAGTGCCTTATCTGCACAGATGCTGAACTTGTAATTTGTACCTTGATGTTGTCTCTCAAGCTTAAACTCTTCACTTCTTGGGATGTGTTTGCACAGACAGCATCATCAATAGCAGATTAGATTCTTAGTCAAAAGTGGTTTTTCCTAAACACAGAAAAAGGAAAACGAGTAATATTGACCTTTTAAAAATGTGGAAAGGGATTAAATGACACTATGACTTAATCATATTCAAACTCATACTTAGCAAAATAAAGATGACATGCTTCATCTCCCAAACATCACTTTCTTGGATAGAATTATGTAAGCCATTATTGCAGTGTCTGCCTAAATCTTTCATATGTGGGAGATCCTGCTAAAGTGACTTGTGTCTGTACCCTCCAGCCACAGAGTGATCCAAGACATATCACACAGTTGTAGGAGTGTCGAAAATTGAACACTGGCAATGTGTGATCAAACACTACAGATGACCCACTATCTATGCCACTAATGTTATGATGATACAATGCACCTTTTAATGTTTTCATGATATATGCCAGCATGCAAAAACCCATACAACTTACTTGATGTATCTAAAGGATCTCTAGAACTCTGTATTTCAACATGCATTACTCTACCTGGTAAAGAATTTTTTTGCAATTGAGCAAGTTATTATGGCTGCTTGTGATATGCCAGTAGATTCTCCTGTTCAAAGAAAAAAAGTGAAAACAAACATCTACTAGGGATACACAAAGCTAGAGAATTTGAATGAACATGGAACAATACAGAAGACTTCTTGTGAAACGCCAACAGAAAATTGTTTTCAAAAGGTATATGCCATGCCCTGACTGTGGCAGCGAGGAGGAGGATTCTGACTCCAAGGCAGAGGCTTCCCCACAGGCTGAAGTGTCCCCAGAAGCTGGTCCAGAGGGAGTCAATACGCAACAACAGCAAGGGCCTGAGCCAGAGGAACAAATAGAGGAAGACATAGCTGACATACCTACCTGGCAGGAGAGACGCCGTGAAAAGGAGGGCTTGTGTTGCTCGGCCTGTTTAAATAGTAAATGAGCCCTAATGAGGATTACCTGTGGTGGCAGCAGCCATAGATAAAAGACGGCTCCAGCTGGCCTTTCCTCCCAGGGTCAGTAACTTGTTTCTTTGGCCCTGAGACTCTGTGCTGTAGGATCTGGTTGTCTTGGAATTCTGCCTGTTTGGACTATGGTTTGGATTTGCCCCTTTGGATTTGTTTGCTTTTGGCTGCCTTTCTGTTTGGACATTCTCTGACTCTCACCTTGTGTGTAGGAGCTGTGCTGTTTGTGAGTAATTGCCTGCACTGCTGCAGACATTACAGTATAATTTTACAGCAGTGCCACATATTATATACACATCATATTCTAATTTAAATCAGATCTTGAATTTTCTTGTGGTATTGTTAGGTTTTGCAGCAGCTGATGCTTTAAAGCTAACATTGCTTTTACTTTCCAGTCTTCATTTCTTAATGTCATTCATTCAGAAGAGATAATTAGAAAGTTTCCCATGGAAAGAGAGTTTATCATAGTGCTTCTAACTGGTTAAATTTGTGAGTATACCAAATTGATCTTATAGAAAAATCAGTAAAGTAGAAAATGGATGGAAATGGCAGTCATACATAGCAATACGTTCATATGAATTCTTGAAAATGATGAAATAAAGCAGCATAGGAGGGGGAATTGGGCCAAAATATTTTCTTAACACAGCTCGCTTCAGTAAACATTCTGGACTATGAACTGGCAATGTTTTCTTTTTAATTCTAAGTGCCTCTTCAAATATTCTGGTCATTTTTATTAAAATAATTGCTTCCAAACACAGGCATTGCTATGCTTAGAAGCATAATCCTACTTTTGAAAGTAATCAGAGAAAAAAGGAGTCGGAAAGATTACATTCAGCTCTGTACTGGGACAGAAAATAACCAAATACAATTACTGTTTGAACTAGAGAGATCAAACAGTGCAATTTCATTCATATTCTATACAACTATATTGACAGCAGATTGTTTTCATGTCCCTAGAGTTCTTATATGTATGCACTGCAGGTCAAAAAGGACATGAACCTTTATAAGTGTGACAGTTAAAAAAAAAAGTTTGTTGATGTCAAGATGGGCCCTGTAAGTCAAACTGCCTCATGGAGTGGATACTTGAGGATGCGTGGGGAAAAATAGCTGTGCCACAGCTTTTCTTCTTGAGCTTGCCTAGTTGTTCCATCTCAAACCTCTGTTCACTCCCATTTTCCCAAGCCAGCACCGTGTCACTAATTATGCTGTTGGCTGGCCTGAGGTGTCCATCTTGTGTAGTTTTTCCTTCTTGCAGTGATTCTAGGGTAAATCCCTTATGAAATAGAGCAAACAGCCCCAGCTGATCCATTGTGGTCATATAACACTTCTTGGAAGTTCTGATGCTCTGCTGCACAATTGGTAGACTAAGCAATGAGCAGATGATAAGATGAAAAATATTCAGAAATGTTAAAATACTGCCATGTTTCTCATATGTCAAGACACCCTGATGGGAAGAATCTGAACTTATGAGAATCTCCAAAGTTTGGAATTTACTGAATGCAAAATTTGCATGTGGTTGTTTTGCCCAGAAAAGAGCATTTTCTGCACATATGTGAATAAAACATTGTTTCCTGTGTACAAAATGCTGGGGTTGGGAACTTATTATGAGAGTATATACACTGCACAGAAGACAACATTTTCTGTGCAATCTCAAATTGTGAACAGTCTTTAAAATTATGCATAACTTGAAAAATTGTATTCAAAGACTTTCCTCATGTAGAAAGAAAATTGCTAAAATTACTTGTTTCTTCCTTCAAGAAAATTAGCACATCGCTAACAGATGGTAAGTGGAAGAGTGAGCAAGCAGTGGTGAAGCTTTGAAAGATAAGCCTCCATGTATATGTGTATGTGTATACACACACACATGCACAGCCAGCCAGTCTTAGGCATATCATAGATCAATCTACTCTGATCCCATTTTGAACAACAAATAGTGTTTTGTCCAAATGGTGTCTTGTCCATAAAGTGCACTGTAGGGTAGTCAATCACTGATAGACAATGACAAGATGATCCCAAACACCTGATTTGAGAAAACAGGAAAAACAAAAACAAAACTCAAGGACAAACCACGTGAATAATTTCACATGTGGTTTGGTGCTGTTTGAAAGAAGTTGCCAGTTGTATCTCAGTTGCACAGATAAGGTACTTCAGCACCTTTCTCTAAGACAAGCAAGCCTGTATCTAAAGTATCCTACCTGTTGAACTTCTTCTTTCAATCAGTGACCATACCTCAAGCATACTAACATTCACGACTATAACATTTCATAGTGTCTTTGTTGTCTTGATGGACTGAGAGAGTGAGAAGACAGTCTTTTAAGAATATTTTGTATTCTTCAAAGAAAAATGTTGGAAGAGAGAAGTAATAAGGGATTTCATTTCAAAATGTAGGACACTGAGGAGCTGTAGTATAATCATATTAACACTAAAACACCATTGTCATCAGTTTCCTAGCTCATGTGAATTGTGCTTTTCAGCAGACTAAAGGCAAGGCCTACAGACTGGAAAAAATTCAGAACCACGTATGTATTCAACTACTAATGAGGAACACAGCTTCTTAAGTTTATGATGACTACAGTGTATGCATCAGCATCTATTTTTTTTTAAAAAAAATGTCTTTTGCTGGAAGTAGTTTTTTTTAAAAAAACAATGATGAACATCAGATAATATATTTAAACCATATCAAGTCTGCCAGATCATCTGCTCACCTGGCAGCAAGTGAGAATATTTTTTGACAAGCAAGTTAACTATTAGATTCCCCCACCCATTATCATCAAACTTCAGAAGAAAGGGTGGGTGAACATATTTTCTGCTGGGTGAGTAAGTTTACATGCCATTTTTGTATGGCTGCAGGATACACACACACACACACACACATCAAGTGAAGCTATTCACGCATGCTAAGGACTGTGCTGAGATGTTTAGTCCATTTCTACCTGATACAATCTTCCTCTCTTACATTTATTTATAAGTCCAAGGAGATGGTAGCAGCAATAGATAGGGAATGCAATATCAAAAACCTTGCAGTCAGGAAGGCATCATTCAAAACTGATGCTTTAGATGTGGTCTGTGGTTTAATTTTCTGGACAGATCACTGAGGAAAGCAAAATATGTATCAAGTAAATCATATCTAGCCTCCTATCTCCATCTCCCAAGATAATTCATGTTTGACTTCTGGTCATTTAATAATATAGATTTAAAGTCTAGTATATCTATGTATAAAGCACACAGTAAACATATGTACAGTGGTCCCTATGCTCTTGTGAGGGTTTGGGGTGCAGAACCCTTGTGAAAGTGGAAAAAAAATAAGTAAGTCCCCCCTCCCCACAATACCACTCCCATTTCCTTGCCTTTTGCACACTGGAGCCAGACACAAGGGAATGGGAGGGAGAGCTTGCCTTTTGCCTTGGCATGAGCTCTCAGCACTAGGGTTAGAGGTGAGGGAATGGGAGGTGCAAGCTCCAGAGAGGAAAAGGGAGGCTCATGTTAGACTTCCTACATTCCCTTCCCTTTTGGCACAGTGTGAGTTCTCAGAGCTGGAGCCAGAGGCAAAGGAATGGGAGGGGGAAGTTCCAAAGGGCAGAAGGAAGGCATATGTGTGCCTCCCCCACTTCCCTTTCCTTTTCTCTGGGCACTTGCCTTCCTTCTCCATGATGGCCAAACACAAGGGAATGGAAGGAAGAAAAGGGGGAAGGTATTGTGAGCCTCACAAATAATCAAGTTTGTGAAGGTCACACCCACAACTGTGGAGAGAGGGCTGTATTCTTTGCCTCTTCAGCACACTAGGATCAAGAAAAGAGATGGAGAAAATGAGGGAAAATTCAGAAGGGTATAGTGATAGTTTGGCTTAATAAAGAGGAAGGAAGAGAAGTAGGACCCATATGGGTCTCGCAACGAATATGAAAAAAACAGCAACCATTTTGGTCACATGGACAAAATATGGAGTTGCATGAGAGGCTGCTCCCAAATAAGGGGCAAGATCCCACATCACATTCATAGCTATAGCTTGAGGAATCAATCTGCCATACCCACTTAAACTGCATGGAGCCATTCCAAATACTGGAAGTATGCAGCACAGTCAAGTGAGGCACTTCAGGATGATGCACCTGGACTCCTCTTGCTCTTGAGCCACTGTGGCTCATAGTTGGGAGGGAGCACGCTGCAGCATTCTGAAATGTCCCATGTGACTGCACCACAGAACTCTATTGTTCACAGCAGCTCCCTGGAATTTAAGATGAGCCTTGGGTAGCATTTATGATCATGACAATAGTGCCATGATCATAGATTCATACCATAGCTGAATATGGAGTAGATACAGATCCATAACTCTAGGTAAAAAGTTCAAAACTGCAGTGTGGGATGCCACTGCAGTTGTTATCAACATTTTACAGCTTTAAATTCTTATTCTACAGGTCTAGCATGAGAGTAGAAAGATTTGCTAATGCTTTCCTGAAGACCATTTTTCCAGTCAGCTTCCCTCCCCCTGAGAGCTGCCTTTTTACTGTGGTAGAAAGACAGAGAACATCAAGTTTGGAGTGGCAAACAGGAAAATGTTTAAGCACATTTTTCCACTGCTTAAATCAAATATAGTAATCCCTTCACATTCACTAGGGTTAGGGGCATAGGACCTCCATGAAAGTGAAAACAACATGAATAACTTTAGGTCCTCCCAAATCATATTTAACACCCAAAAAATATGACCAGCATATTAAATCCACCATGGATTTGTTTGAGGTATTAGAGTTCCTTCACAAAGGCAGAAGTAGGTGGCTGGTGGAACTTACTGCCACCTCCACTGCTGCCCCACACCATTTTTAATAGGGACTTACAAGACTCATTCACAGTTTCTCAGTCTCACGAGGCCTGCAGTCCCTCTTAGAAATGGCACAGGCAGTCAGCAAAATAATCCGTGAATAATCAAATCTGCAAAAGTGAAACCCGCAAATGTGGAGGGCTTACTGTATACAGCTCCTTATTTATTTCACCTTAACATTTCTCCTCTTAATTGTCTAGTAGTTCTTATAGGACTTGGTGTACTTGGAGTTGAAATCAGACCACCTAAAATAAAGGTAGTGATTTTTACATACATGGCTATCATATCACCTCCCTGTATTCTTCAAATTAAATATAAACAGTTCCCTAAGCCATTCTTCTTAGAGCTTCATTTTCAGACTTTTTATTATTTTGGTTGCTCTCCTTTGAACACTTTCTAGTTTGTGAATATCCTTCTTAAACTCTGGTGCTCAGAACTGGACACAGTATATCAGGTGAAGTCTGAAAAAGCAGAATAAAGTGGTATTGTTATACTTCTGTTGATGCAGATTAAAATTATATTTCCCATTTTTGACTGTCACATCACAGTGTTGACTCACATTCAGCTTGTAGTCTACTAAGATCTCTAGATCCTTTTCACAATGTGTTACTCCTCCTACATTTGTGCATTTTATTTTCTCCTGCCTAAAGGTAGTAGGTCACATTATTTCTCTTGAAATTCCTTTTGTTAGTTTTGACACAGCTCTCCATCTCCAATCTGTCAAGGTCATTGTGACTTCTGATTCTATCCTCTGGGATAGGATCCAAGAGGACTACCTCTGTCTGATATTTGTCCAAATAAGGAGAGGGCTATGGACCTCCATGAAGCCATCACTGAAAGCACTAGCTTCTCAGTGTCTCTTCCTAAAGAAAAATGCTACCTACTGCCAGGATTATCTCAAGGGAGGAAAAGAGGGTCTGTGTTTCATTGTATAAGTGCAAGTCAAAATCTCAACTTTTTTTTTAAACTGAGAATTGATTAAAGGGCAAAATACACCAGACAACACAATCTTGTGAGGGGGCAACTAGAGTGTCAAGGCTTCTTTGGCTTTGGCAGAGGTGTGATTAGGTTTTCTTGACAAAATATTTATTTATTTTACATAAGTAAAGAAATAATTTAGATTTCTTTCCCATACAGTCCTCTTGGCCTCTCGGAATTGATAATTGTCACTTATCATCTCAGTGCAAACTTGGATTATAAATAAATGTGGAATTCCATCATTCAATATAACTCTATAGCTATTGTACTGTACTGACTCTGTGTTGGATACAGAGGAACTTCCTCTGACTGAGGAATGTGTCTTGAAGAAAAGCACTTCCTGCAATTTAGAAAGGTACTCTAGATTCACTACAGTATTTCCGTTATTGCTCTTCAGAGGCAAAGCAGGTCCTATGCTACATTTCCCTATGAGAAATTCCTTCACAGCATTCCTCCCTTTTCTTTACAGCAGGGGCAATTCTATCCCTACTTGAAAAATGAAGGTCTTGTTCCTGCATTAATGATGGAAATATTCTCTTATATATAATTCTGATTTGATTTTCACATTTATTATAAAGATGACAAATCACATCTCATCTTGGGACATCTTTTATTCTAAAACAAAGAATGACATGATCTAGGCCATTTCCGCACTACACTCCTATAGCGCGATTATTCCATTTTTCAACATCCTATGAAATCCTCGGGTTTTCAGTTACAAACCCCAGGATTCCATAGGATGTTGAAAGTGGAATAATCACACTATAAGAGTGTAGTGCAGAATAGCCCTAGCATGAAGTGACATAGAACAATGCACCAGGGAAAATGTAAAACATGTATTAATCTTTTTAAAAATAAAATAGCTTTTCTTAATTGCATTACTCTGCAGTCTTGAAGTGACAGAATATGTTGTTATAGGAAAATTAACCAATGGGTCTTTCTTTCTTTCTTTGGCCATTTCCGCAAGATGGTGGTGTCCTGGCATGGGGATGTGAGATTAGTGGGACTGTGCTTTGACATGACAACATCATGGTCCCGCCCTTCTCACATTATCCTTCTCACATCGCCAGTCCATCAGTGTCCCCTGATGACTCCCTTCTGCATGAGCCTTCCATTGTAGCTGGTCGTGCAGAAGGGCCAGAAGTGCTATCTATGCACTTCTTCCCACACTGCAGCTTGCCGGTTGCAATCTGGAAGGACAGAGCGTGTCTATCACACTTCCTTCCACAGGCAGCCAGTTGTGTGCAGAGAGAAGCGTTGGAGACATGCTTCCATTCCAGCAGAGGTGCTGCCAGGACCATGACAGGACATCGACGGGAACCAGTAAGCTGAGGAAATGGCCTTTCTTTTCTTTCTTTCTTTCTTTCTTTCTTTCTTTCTTTCTTAATAGATGGCACCTACTTAGGTACCAAAACATTTAAATAATACTCCGCTTCACATCATGCTGAAAACCATTCCTTTGACAAAACAAAGAGGCAGACAATAAACGTGTATATCATACAAATATAAAAACTATATGTGCCTAGGAGCAGAGCTAATTAATCCTGCCATAAAATGGTGGGTTCAAAAGTAGCAATGGAAGCATAAGGAAATGTTGCTTAGAATCAGCCTATTTTGTCCCAAAAAGATGCTTTTCTTTTTCTTTTTCTTCTTCTTCTTCTTCCTTTTTTTTTTTTTTTTTTTGAAGGGGCAAGAGTACAGAAGGGAGAGGTTCTAAGGTAAAAAGAATTATATCATGGTAGAATAAGCTAAGTATACCATCCCAGAGGTTAGCAACACTCAACTCACGTGCCTAACAATACTTCACAAAGCAACCCTGTATAAGAAATGTCTGTTGGTTGCACGTGGATCTCTTTCCTTGCTTTGTGACTGAAGCTTGCCATGTCAAAGATGGACTGGGTTTTAAAGGACAATATAACAAAAAACTCTTTCACAGGCTGTGGCAAAAAGAAAAGATAGTGAATTCTCCAAGTTTTTGAAGTCAGTTTCCTTGATAATATCATAGAACATTTGTTTTCTACAGATGTCTCAAATGGACTTTTTTTTTTAAAGAACATCTTTCTTTGAGATTGTGAGAAATCTGCCAGTCCTTAACATACATTTTCTTTTCTTCATTCACAACATTAATTCAGAATTAGCTAGGTATCCCATAATTATCTAGCTATTCTGAGATGCTGTCAGCTATTACCATAAACCAAAATATTAGCATGTCTGAATTTTTCAGAAATGTTTGTTTCAGAAGTGATGAACCTTGGAAACAAAAGCTTTGTTCTAAGAGATGGCTACTGCTATGTTTTGGTACCTAACAGTAACACACTTATGCCTCAGATCCTAAAAGGTAATAAAGAATGACAGTGTATGAATGAGCAGAAGAGAATAATAATAAATACATACAGCAGCGTCAAGTAGCTTCTCTGCATCTTCTGAACTATTATTCATAAGAACAGGTCCCTTTTGAATATATATTAATTTACATCCCATATTAAATATTTCACTACTCAGCCCTGAAAATATTTTCCCCTCCCATGAATTATTCAGTTGATGCTCTTTAAGATGGTGACAGCTTCAATTCCAACAACATAATACTATTAATTGACATTAAAAGGGCCCTTTAAAAAAACAATTCCCCACTTATGAACAGAAAAGACATTGCTCTTGGAGTTTTAAAAACATGTTTCAGAAAGATTTACCAGAGCTGCAAGAAAAGATGTTCACGAGCTAATGGAATTAAATTTTCTTTGAATCATCTCCACCCCAACTTAGAACGGGCACTAATTCCTTTCTTTGCTCCTTTGGTTTTGCAGAGAAGTTCACTAAAGCCTGAATTGATATAATTATTGGCTTGGATTGTTAGAGATTTAGGCCAGATGGCTATAGATTTCCAAAGTCCCAGTTGCTTGTGTTAGCTTTTTGAGTTTGCCTATAGGGTTTAGGGATCAAAACTTTGAAAAGGCTGAAAATCTGTAAAACAGTATTATTCATGGGGGCAGAATGTTCATCAGAGTGACCCACTACTAAATACATTCATTATAGGCATTTCTATTCTACACAATTTGCTACACAGTGCTGGTTTCTGAAAAAAAGGAGAAGAGACAATAGCATATAAAATGCTTTAGAATTCTTGAAAAGAAGACGAGTTCACAGTGGGACTCTTCTGCTTGCTTTCATTGCCACAAGAAGTTTCTTAGTGACTTTGACTGAACACTGCTTAGAGGGCTTTTTTTTTTTTTAAATGGAGCAGGGGATCCAATTTTTTACTTATTCCATATGGGTATACTTTAACGAAATTGGCAGAACCGAATAAAGGGAGAAAAAGAAAAAAATAAGCGATAGAAAGATTAAGCGTACTGCAAACAAAGTGTGGATAAAAACATGAAAAAAATAACGTAAGGAAAATGAAAGTGAAGCAGTAACGTGCCTGTAATGATGAACTTGAAGGGAAATGCAGTGAAAAGGAAGAAAAAAAATCACATCATAAATTATTATCCTTGACATAAATAGAATCTACAATTTTCTGCACCCTGGAAGCAAAATGTAGTTTGCATAATATTCTACAGTACTAGTGATATCCAATTGTCCCCAATGTATTATCAAACTAGATGTGGCCGTAACCATTTGACTATGGCCAACACCCCTACAACTATGTGTGCACATACATATGTGCATTTAAAGTTGGTGGCCTAAATCAATTTTACTCCCAGCTAGGATGGGCGTGTAGTTTCAAAGGAATGTATATAACACACACAAGCAAAATGTATACACATACATTGTATTAGTGCACACAGGAACATTATACCATTGCCAGCTCCTGCATAGTAAATACCAAGATGAATGGATACCACAGGGTGGAGCCCTTGTAGGGCTAAAATGCAAAGTGCAAGAGCATGGAAACCTGCCTAGTGCTCAGGGACAGGCATTAAAAATAAAGGAGCACAGCATAAAAAATAAAGGAGTACAGACCTGGGCTGGAGGCCAGAAGTGAAATGTCCTTTTCACATAAGGAACAAAATACATATGTTGACAGAAATTTGGGGTCGAGTGGCCCAATTTTTACTTTTATTTTGAGAAACAGAAGTTGTGAGGGAAAGGTAATCCAGTTGTTGCTGTTATAGGAGAAGCCAGGTGTATCTATAGCTGGCAGGCCAACACAGATCATTCTTCAGTAGTTGATTTGCCACAAACACAAAGTAAGAATGGAAATTGCATAGTTCAGGCAGGCAAGTCTGGCGAAATACACCAAGATCATGTAGGAAGCAGTAGCAAGAAGAAAAAGCAGTGGAGAAATAGGCCATTGGATTTTCTCTTTCTTGCCTTACTACTGTCACACAAGCCTGGAAAATGTGCAACCCCTATGTTCCTGTGTATTATTACTAATTTGTATTTTATTCTGCTGGCTCACATTCAGTTTATGATTAGGAATAATCTCTAGGTCCTTTTCCCATGTATGCTGCTGAGCCATGTATCCACCATCCCATACTTGTCTATTCAGTTTTTGTGGCCTAAATGTGGAATTTTGCATTTGTCTCTGTTGAATTGCATTTAGTAATAGCATGTGTATTTCTATACTGCTAATCAGCTAAGTGCTCTCTAAGTAATTTACAATGTGTTAGCTGGTTGCCCCAACAAGATGGGTACTCATTTTACCGATTTATGGAAGGATGGAAGGCTGAGTCAACCTGGAGCCTGGCAGGATCAAACTCACAACCTTGTGGCTGTATACCGACATTTAACCACTGTGCCACCAGGGCTCCTGAAATTTGATAAATTTCAGCCCAGTTTTCTGGTTTATCAAGGTCCTCCTGAATTCTGTTCCTACGTTCCAATGCGTTAGTTACCCTCCTAGTTTTGTATCATATGCAAATTTGATAAAGATTTCTTTTACCCCATCATCTAAATCACTGATAAATATACTGAAGGCTATTGGTCCCAGGACAGAACCATGTGGCACTCCACCTGAGACCTCCTTTCAATGTGAAGCACAGCCACTGATGACAACAGTAAATACTGTTGTTATGCGGTTCCCAAAGAAAGGTACCCCTCACAGTTTGGAGTAAGGGAATTTCTCTAGACAAAGCATTTTCCCACCTGTTGATCAAACTGAAGATATTCTCAAGAGAGAGGCTCTGTTGAAGATCTTAACATCTGGATATGGCCACAGTGACAGAGATAATCCCTTAGACAGACAGACCACAAGAAGTTTGGGTCTTTAAAAGTTAAAACACCTTGAATTGGGTTCAAAAATCAAATGACAGCTAGTGAAGATCTTTCCATACTGGACGAATATGAACTTGATACTGTAGACCACTTAGCAGCTTGGCTATTGCATTTCCTATCAACTGAAACTTCCAGATTCACTTCCAGAATAACCTCATTTAGGACACACTGCCATAGTTCAGATGCAATATACCATGGAATTATTGTTACAGAATAAAACATTTAGAAAACACTATCTTTACACATTTTGCAGATCTGAAATACCGAGGCTAAGAGGCTCTTCCACCTTGATGGACAATCAGTGAGCACTTATGAAACCCATGTGAAGCACATAAAGAGAAAATGAGGAAAGTAACAGGCTTCTGACCAAGCAAATCCATGGAGAGAACTCACAATCCTTGAACAGTGTATAATTTAGGAAGATGAGTCTCCAGTCATAGAGTGATAATTGAAACATGACAGAATACACCTATGCAAAGGGGGCAAGCTAAGCCAAAATTTCAGGTCAAGTGCATTAACAGAGAGAATGCAAAAATAAAAGCAATACTGATAACTCAAAAGAGGGTTAGAAGGGAGAGCTTGGCCTGAACCATCTAAGTTAAAGTGAGATGGGGCATGCTGTCCTACCACCTGAGATGCAGTTGGCTTTTGCATAAAGAATAAGACATCAAAATGTCATGAAACATACCCAGAGAAATCTCATCCCAGAATTTCTGGGATTAAGACTGATGATGGAGTTGGGCTTGGTAGTTTGTGTGGAACCATTTTCACAAGTGACCCAGACTTGTGATATCAGAGACCTTTTCTCTTAAACCGCCATGGTTGCATCCTTCAAGTTGGTAGTTTGGTGAGGCACTAGAATTTTCTCCCTAAACAGCAAATCCCAGGATTCCCTAGGATAAGACCATGGTAGTTAAAGTGAAACCACAGTGCTATAACTGGGTAGTGTGAAAGAGCTCCAAGTGAATCCAGACTGACATAAATATGCTACTTCCAGCATCACCTCTGTCTCTCCTAATCTCAGTTTAAAATTTTCTGTATGATATGTGTGCATTTGCAGTCAATCTTCTGTCATAGCCTCTCTAATCTTTATTGCTTTTATGCTCAATGCAAACATATGCAATAAAGTTCAAACCCTGATTTTCCTGCTCTTATAATAAAAATGCCTTATCTATGCAGCTAGTCCCAAAAAGGCAAAGCTTGGTAAAAAAACAAACACAGATAGAAACTCTACATACAAGGCCTGCTCCATTCAGTTTAGCAGGTAGATCACTGTGGAATACACTTGTTCATCTGCTTCTGACAAATTTGTACACTAAGGTTGCATTCTGAAAGTACAGGTGTATTTCTGGACTGGACTGGCTCAAAAAATAGAAAAGCTTCCATCATTATCACATCCATACACTGTCAAAGTACATTTGTAAGGAGGAGCCCCATTCCTTATGATTCTGTCACATTCATAATATATGCCTAGTAGTTACTGCACATTTCACTTCACTCATACCAAGGGTTTGCTGAATCCTACACATCAAAAATCAAGTAGTCCTGCTGTTTGTCAAAAGCCTGGCTGGTTTGGCAACTGCTGTGCTGATAAGGTGCTCCAATATTTATGCTGCAAGTTTTGGGTAAGAAGTACGTAAATCCACCATTCTTCAGATTTTTTTTTTTTTTTTTGTAATTGGGGAGCTGAACTATTAAGGACAGTAGTGCATAATCTGTTTGGGTATTTGAAAACAATTTTGATAGCTGCATTGTTCAATGGCAGTAAGTAGCAGTTGTATGTATACACAGCATGGATAATATGACTTTAACACCAATGCAAGAATCAGACAATGTGCACATTCATCACACTTCATGAAGAATGTGTACACAGTCTGTTCATGAAAAGAGAATAGTGTTTATTTCACAGTCAGTGAAGAAGACTTGACAAATGTGCATATCTTGATAACATTTTACACATTATCTCACCAATATGCATATAGCCAACAGAAAATGTATAACATGCAACTGATACATGCACATTTTCCAAGGCCTCTTGGCAGTTATGACAATGCTCAGGAAAATACATAAAATCCTGTTGAGATATGGGATTTTGAGGAGCATGCAGGAAATAGGCACAGCTCTCTCTTTCCGTTTCCTTTTACAAGGCATAGTAGATGTCCACAGTGTATATGTAAAGAATGACGTGATGGTATGTGTATAAACACCATTTAGGCCTGCAGTGTTTCAAGTGACACAGGTACTTGGTTATTCTTGAGATCTACCTTATTTTCTTCAGTAGACCGACTGGAGACATGCAAAAATTTCTAGACTTCTACTTGAGAACAGGGATGGGAAGAATCCAGAATTTTTCAAATCTGAATCCCTGGAAGGTTCTGGGAATCCACGAATCTGATGAATCTCAAATCTTTTGAATCCTTTTTTAAAAAACAGTTTAAACAACAAGGGAAAGAACGATAATCTTGGGCAAGACACACTCTCTCAGCCTTAGCAAAAGCCTAGGCAAAGGCAAACCTCCCTCTGAATTGATTTAGATCTGATTGCTATTCTGGATATGGTTTTCTGCTCTTGCTTTACAGCTCCTGTGCCTGTTGATGTTTCTGGATTGGAGGAATACACTGTATTTTTAAAGCAATATTATTCTGTCGGCATATAAAAATAAATATAAAACTAAGTAGTCAAAATTATCAAAAAGTTCTACATAAAAATAAAGATGGACACGAGAGCTGAAGTTTTCAATTATCATATGCACAGGAGAGAACATTTCAAAAGAAAACAAATTTCTAGCATTATAGGATGTGAATACTGAAAATTGTTCACAAGTAGAACTCTTCCTGTGTTAAACCCGCTTGATAACTGTACTTCCCTCTTCTGTTTGGATTTCTCAATGCTTAAGAGATGTTTTAAGTTATTGCATTGCTAGAAATTTGGGGACTGAAGTAAAAATTCATTGGAGAGGCAGAAATCTTATTTTGGGGGGGCAACGTTCTGATTTTGTCTCCACTATAGTTACACTCTTATTTGGATTGCAGCTCCCAAAATTCCTCACAGCTGACAATACTGGGTAGATCAGATAGGAATTCTAGCCCAACAACAGCTGGAAAATTGTCATTTGCCTTAGTATGATGTAAGAATTGACATTTTTGCAGACATACTGGTCTCAAGTTATTTCAAGCTTGGCAAGTTAAAAGCAAAGTATGCCCAGAACCAAACTAGAAGGCAGTTAAGAATTAAAATGTAGTGAAAGCACATGCTATAAATCTCTGACTGGAAACTACACTGTAAAAAGAACCATCATTCTGAGCTAATTTAAGAAATGAAAAGCCAGGAACCTTGCTTCTCCACCCACTGAGTCAGTCCTGGGTGAGTCAAAACACAAGCAAATGATTGCTGAACACCTCCCTGATTTGGACAGCAGGAGCTACCAGAGTTTTCCACTTTCTCGGCTATTCGCTCTTGTGTGCAAGCCAGAACATAAGTGTACAAAAGTGAACATTTGCATTCATAAGAAACTGAGGGTTCTACTAATTCCTTTGTACCTACTGTATATTCTCAAGTAGGGATGGGCCAACCAAATCCTCAAATCCCTGAATCCTCAGCAAAGATTCAAGATTTGCGAATCTGAATCCTTTAGCCAAAATGGGCAAACTGAATCTTTCAAATCCACCAACCAAATAGTTTGTTGGAGACCAGGACACCTGAAAACCTGGGCGATCAGACACACAAGGGGAGATGGCAAGTAGGCGAATTTTACCTTAAGAGTAATAATGGCCTTTGCTAACAATTTCAGAAATTACATCTGGGACTGTATCCTAATATATTTAAATTGAACATTTAAGTTCAGCGCTTGACTGGAAGGTACAGTCTTCTTGAGATTTCAAGGACAGCTGAAAGATTCCTTTGCATAGTTCCCTTGCAAAGCTCTTTCATACACAATTCTGGGGTTTGTAGTTTTACAAGGTGTCACAACCTTCTCTGCCAAAGTCTGCCGGTGCATCATCAAACTACAAACCCCAGGATGCCATAAGGAACTACACAAAGAAAATCCAGTTTTGACCTGGATTATCTCTGTACTGTAGTATGTGGCCCTGTTTACACAAGCAGGAAAATGAGGGATTAATAATGAAAGGGCCTTCATGTCATTTTCAGTCTGGGGAGATCTTGAGGCAAAACTATGACAATTGTCTTGGCCAGATTTCTTCAGAGGGAGGTTTGCCTTTGCCTAGGCTTTTGCTAAGGCTGAGAGAGTGTGTCTTGCCCAAGATTATCGTTCTTTCCCTTGTTGTTTAAACTGTTTTTTAAAAAAGGATTCAAAAGATTTGAGATTCATCAGATTCGTGGATTCCCAGAACCTTCCAGGGATTCAGATTTGAAAAATTCTGGATTCTTCCCATCCCTGTTCTCAAGTAGAAGTCTAGAAATTTTAACCAAAAAATTGACCCCCAAAACCAGGGTCAGCTTGCTCACAGGTCAGTGTACCCCAACTCTTATCAAAGAAGGAACATCTCCTCCTTTGAGAAGAGCAGCAAAGGCTTAGTTCATCCATCAATGACATAAAAGAAGTACTGACCCCCTCTACTCTCTCCACTGTGGCACCACTTTTGGACTGGTGGCACAGTGGTTAAATGCTAGTATTGCAACCACAAGGTTGTGAGTTCGATCCTGCCGGGCTCCAAGATTGACTCAGCCTTCCATCCTTCCGCAGGTCGGTAAAATGAGTACCCAGCTTGTTGGGGGCAATTAGCTAAAAAAAATACATTGTAAACCTCTTAGATAACACTCAGTTGATAAGCAGTATAGAAATAAATGCTATTGCTATTGCTATTGCTGATTTGGATGCCTGAATGGAAAAATGGTGCTGGCAGCTCTTTAGTGCTTCCTCTCCAAGGCACATCAAGAGAATAAAGGAGGTTGGTGCTTCTTTCAGTTTCTCCTGGGATGGGCCAAGTTGTCACCTTTTGCCACTATACTCAGAAAATGTGATGGTTCCTTTTTTGATCAGAGTTAATTTTCTCATAAAAACTTTTATGAAGAAAAAAATCCACTTCTAAAAGTAGAGTGGCAAAAGGCCTTTTTGAATGCCCAGATAGGATAATGGAGGTGTTATTGCTCAGGGATGACTGGTGCCCTGATGTGGCACTGATGGTTTTCCCGCTCAACAGATAGACCCTCAATTTATCCACAGATCATATCAAAATCCATAATTTTGGACCCAAAAATGTCCTCTGGACTTATACATGAGGTCAACTCATACACAAGTATACACGGTATATTGGGAATATGTATAGAAAGGTTGACTGTATCTTTTTCTGTGGACCTTTCCGCATCTTACCTTATTCCAAATACATCAGTGGTGTGGGTCCCAGCATTGTCTCTGCCAGGAAGGGAGTGTGATAGGAGTGCTCCCCTCCACACTGACTGATTCTGTGAATGGAGAAAGCATAATGGCACCTCCCCTTCCTTCCACAGTGCAGCCAAGTGTAGCCCCAGGCTGTGCTATGGGCAGGAAGTGCAGCCATTGCACTTCCAGGACCTCTGCACACCAGGTAAGTATATGTGGGTGGCAGGAGGGCTGAGTGATAGCTGGTCATTGATAGGGAAAACCTGTCAATGATTTGCAGTGTGATCACACCATCTGTGGACAAGAGAAGGATGGGACCAGGACAACATCATGCAGAGCCATCATCCGAGTCCCGTCCTTCTCCTGTCCCCAGTGTGGGACAATGATGTCCTGCAGAAAGAGCCTTTCTCTGTCACGTGGAAGAGTGGTAAATTTAGAAATGCAGACATTCATGCTCCCAAGAAAAGTTCCAAAATTCAGAGAGCTCTAGCAATTTTCATCTCCACCAAGAACAGATCTTCTGTAAATCTAATGGCTCATTAAAACCAAGTCACTCCCCCATATATGCTGAATTGCAATGTGTTGTTTCTGCTGGGGAAAATATTTTTTCCAGCTAGCGTGAAGACTGTAACTTGAGCTCAGACACATGGAACTGTGGTGGCACTAGTGTGGCAAAATGATGACATTGTTCCCATGCTCCACACCACTGAACTTAGCTCTGCTATCATATCAGTTCCTCTCTTGGGCATGAGAAAGTAACTGAAGTTATTAACAAGGAAAGAAACTTTAAGATTAGAAGCCATACCAGGTACCAAGGAACCAGCCTGCAGGGAACCTGTTGTTGCTGAATAGTAACTGCTATCAGCCCCAGCCAGCATAACCAATGGGATGATGGACAGGAAATGCAGTTCACAAACATCTGTAGAGCTACTTCTTCGTCCTTGCTGTGGGGACAATAACATCTATGCTTGCAATTGCTTATTGGTTGATACCATAAGTAATTGTTGCTGTTGTGCACCTTCATCTCTGACTTATGATTATCTCAAGATGCTCTCACAAGGTTTTCTTAGCAAGATTTGTTCCGAGGTAGCTTGGTACTGCTTTCCCCTGAGGCTGTAACTAGCCTAAGGTCACCCAGTAGGTTTCTATGGCAAAGCCGGGATTCAAGCTCTGGTCTCCCAGAGTCCAGGTCCAACACTCAAACCATTACTTCATGCTGGCTCACATAATAAATGACAGTAGAATAATGGAATACATCTTTTTTGTATGAAAACTAAGAGAAACAATGCCATAGGTGGAACTGTCCTTGATCACAGGTCTAGCCTTACAGAGTGCATTGCTTTTAAAAGAAGGCTCCACATGTGGACAAACGCTTTAGCATGCTCTGTCATGCAGAATGGGAAAGATGCTTTGAAAAGGAAGATGAAAGGAAGCTTCTGAGGAAATACAAGTAGTGAAAAGACAAAAAGACAAAAAAAAAAGGTACATGGCCAACGCACATGATTTCATATCAGTGCCAAACGCTACATATATACTTTCATTGGAAGCCAACTAAAAGACAAGGCTATGCAAGGATTTCCCTTGAATTTAAGATGAAGGGAAGTGAATGATTAAAAATGAAAGAGCCATTGTGAAGAGAAAAAAAAGGAAGATGTAAAGGAGGAGATAGAGGATAGCTTAGAAATCAGAAGCTGCTTCCTAGTATTCTTCAAAGGAGAGCCGAGGAATGAAAAAGAGGGAAGAAAGGCAGAACTTCTTTACTAGGCAAACTTACTCCTAAGATTTGGTTTGTTTAAAACAAAACTCTGAAGGGGGCAGACCTGGGAGTATTTAGGAGAAAGCGTTCATTAAAATTACACAAACACACACGCACACAGAGCCCACCCTGCCTGAACTCATCCTAAAAAGGACAACGAGAAGTGGAACTTAAAGGAGTTCCTCACTCATTTGTCTCCCTTTTGTGAAGGCACCCTCACGGAGGAAGGGGCGGGGGCGGGGGCGGCAGAAGCAGCGCCCTCGCCCTCCTCCTCCTCCTCCTCCTCCTTCCTCCAGCTCCTTCGCTCTCTCTCTCTCTCGCTTTGTGTGCGCGTGTGACTTCACCGTCCTTTGATTTGGAAGCGAGCTGATTGGCTGGAAGCGATTCAACCCATGCAGCCGGGCAAAAGCTTTGTCTGAGTTGAAGTGAAGTTCCCTCAGCTTTTTAGACGGGAGTCGGCGAGCTCGCGCGTTTAGTCGGCAGCCGAGCAAGGAGGAGGAGGAAGAGGAGGAGGAGAAGGAAGGAAGGAAAGAGCGGGTCTTCCACAGAAGGAGAAAAGAGAGCCAGGAAGAGCGCGCGACGCCGGCCGCCCCGCTTCGGCTCCTTCCTCGGCGCTCAAGGGGATAAGCGAGGCTGCGGCGGGAGGAGGCAGAGCCGAGGTTACGAGCCTTCTGGACGAGGGCGAGAGGAGGAGCCGCGGCGGCGGCGGCGGCAGCAAAAGCCAGGCGGCGCGCCTGGAGGAGGATGTCTCTGGGAGTCCAGCTGCCACCCGCTGTTGTCCGTATGTGAGGAACTTTTCCTTCCTGAGGTAATTACGAGGCGACACTGGAACTTTGTTCGAGGAGGACGACTCTCCCCCGCGCTTCCCCCCCTTCTTCTCCCCTTGGAGCCACCCAATGTGGACGGGGCTGGCGGGGCCGAAAGGAGAAGCCGAGGGAACCGCGCGGGGAACTTGTTGAGGGGAGGCGAGGACAGCCTTCCGCGCGCCCGCTCTCTCGCCAAGCCTGGGACCCAAACCGAGCGGGCAGGAAGATGCGCCTTCCCTCGCGGTTGGCCCTGGCGGCGCTTTGCCTCCTCGCGGGCTGGCCCGGCGCCGCGGGCAAAACTTTGAAATACCGGATTTACGAGGAGCAGCGGGTGGGCTCGGTCATCGCCCGGCTCTCGGAGGACGTGGCGGACGTCTTGTACCGGCTGCCGAACCCTGCGTCGGTCCGTTTCCGCGCCATGCAGAGGGGGAGCTCTCCCTTGCTGGTGGTCCGGGAAGATAACGGCGAAATCAGCATCGGCGCTAAGATCGACCGCGAGCAGCTCTGCCAGAAGAACTTAAACTGCTCCATCGAGTTCGATGTCATCACCCTCCCGACCGAGCATCTGCAGCTGTTCCACGTCGAAGTGGAAGTGCTGGATATCAACGACAACTCCCCCCAGTTCGCCCGGGCTCTCATCCCCATTGAAATCTCCGAGAGCGCAGCCGTGGGGACTCGGATTCCTTTGGACAGCGCTTTTGACCCCGACGTGGGCGAGAATTCCCTCTACACGTACTCCCTCTCCGCCAACGATTTCTTCACCATTGAAGTCCGAACCAGGACTGACGGGGCCAAGTATGCGGAACTGATCGTGGTGAGCGAACTGGACCGGGAGCTGAAATCCAGCTACGAGCTCCAGCTCACGGCTTCGGACAACGGGGTGCCCCAGCGCAGTGGGTCCTCCATCCTCAAGATCAGCATTTCCGATTCTAACGACAACAGTCCTGTCTTTGAGCAACAGCAATATATCATTCAGCTCTTGGAAAACTCCCGGGTTGGGACTTTGCTGATTGACCTCAATGCTACCGATCCAGATGAGGGCAATAATGGGAAAGTGGTCTACTCCTTCAGTAGTCACGTGTCTTCCAAAATTCTCGAGACTTTCAAAATGGATCCAGAAAGGGGGCAGTTGACCCTTCTAAAACCAGTGGACTATGAAACCACCAAATCCTATGAAATTGATGCTCAAGCCCAGGATTTGGGTCCTAATTCTATCCCAGCGCACTGCAAAATTATCATTAAGGTTGTTGATGTGAATGACAACAAACCTGAAATCAATTTAAATCTGATGTCTCCTGGGAAAGAAGAAATTGCTTATATATCTGAAAAGGCTTCCATAGAGACTTTTGTTGCCCTTGTCAGAGTGCAAGACAAAGATTCTGGACTTAATGGAGAGGTGGTGTGCAAGCTTCATGGGCATGGCCACTTTAAACTCCAAAAGACCTATGAAAACAACTATTTGATATTAACAAACACCACTCTGGATCGGGAAAAGAGATCTGAGTACAGCCTGACTGTCATTGCAGAAGACAAGGGAACACCAAGTCTCTCCACAGTGAAACACTTTACTGTCCAGATTGTTGATGAAAATGACAATCCACCCCAATTCCAGACAAACAGATATGAAATTGTAATTTTGGAAAATAACTCTCCAGGTGCATACATCACCTCTGTTACAGCAACAGACCCAGATCTAGGAGATAATGGGCAAGTGACCTACACGATCTTGGAGAGTTTTATTTTGGGGAGCTCCATAACTACCTATGTGACAATTGATCCCTCCAATGGAGCCATCTATGCACTTAGAACCTTTGATCATGAAGAAGTAAACCAGATTGCCTTTGTGGTTCAAGCTAGAGATGGAGGGAATCAACAGCTTGCCAGCAATACTACAGTTGTGTTGACTATCATTGATGAAAATGACAATGCCCCTGTGATTGTGGCTCCAGTGCTGCACAACAACACAGCAGAAATCTCAATCCCCAAAGAAGCTGAAAATAATTATCGCATCACTAGGATAAGAGCCATAGACAGAGACTCAGGTATGAACTCAGAGCTGAGCTGTTCATTAGCAAGCAGTAGTGAAGCCAGCCTCTTCGTAATGGACCCACAAACATGTGACATCTATCTCAATGGTAGCATTGAATCTGCCAAGTCAACAGAATGGGAACTTTCAGTGGTAGTTCAGGACAAAGGAAGTCCTCAGCTCAGTACCAAAGCACTTCTGAAATGTAGTGTTGTTAAATATGTTTATCTGCCTTCAACTACAGAAGCCACCTACGTTAGCCAACCTTCTCTAGATTATTCCATGATTACAATTATATCTTTAGCAGCAATATGTGCAGTTTTGCTAGTTGTCATGGTTGTTTTTGCTACAAGGTGCAATCGTGAGAAAAAGGACACCAGGTCCTATAACTGCCGTGTTGCAGAGTCCACGTATCAGCATCACCCCAAAAGGCCATCAAGACAGATTCATAAAGGGGACATTACACTAGTTCCTACTGTAAATGGTACTTTACCAATCAGGTCTCACCACAAAGCTTCACCTTCATCATCTCCAACACTAGAAAGAGGGCAAATGAGCAGCCGCCAAAGCCATCACAGCCACCAGTCTCTAAATAGCCTGGTCACCATCTCATCAAATCATGTGCCAGAGAATTTCTCTCTTGAGCTCACTCATGCTACTCCTGCTGTTGAGGTAAGATCACATACAGTACTGCATGGGCCAAAACTCATTTGCACATGCATGGACTTCCTATGGCCATTTCACACATTAATTAATTTAAAATGCACTGCCTACTGTTACAAAATATAACTTTACATTGTATTATATGTGTCTCTGTGTATGTTTGTATGTGCATATGCACTTAGAAGATGTGATTGTCTAGAGGTTACCTGTACCTATTCATATATTGTGTGTGTGTAAAAAAGCCTTCAAGTTACCTGCTGACTTATGGTGATCTCATGAATTTCATTGAGTTTTCATAGGTAAAAAAAATACTCGGAGGTTGTTTTGCAAGTTCCTTCCTCTGAAATATAGCCTACAGAACATGGTATTTGTTGGCATTCTCCCATCCAAGTACTTACCAGGCCTAACCTTGCTTAGCTTTCAAGATTATATGGGATCTGGTATCTTTATGCTATTTAGATACACTGAGTACAATAAGGTATGCATGAGGTTTGCAGCCTTCATTACACTGAGGTTGTTTCTGTGTAAGAAGTGTGAAATAAGTGAAAAGGCCCATATATGTGTATCTCTCTCTTTCTGTGCATTTGCATATGTGCATGTGTAAATCATGAAAGCCACATACAACCTCATCATTACCATTAATAACACTCATCAGTGTCAATTAAACACTAAATGTGGTTGGCAGTGCTGCAAAATTATTATTATTGTTAATAAAATAATGTTGTTTCATACCTGTAACATTTCTCATAAATGCTTCCAGCAGGCAAGACTGAGATATTCTTTTTTTTTTTACTCTGTATTTTGACACATTGCATAATGTATTTGCATAAACAAATAGCACAAAACAATGAGATGGAGTATATTACCAACAGTGGGGGAATTTTAACTACAGCTGCTCTTACAGTTTCTAAGACTATGCATGCAAATTTGTTAATGAATGCTGATTTAAAGCCCTTAGCCACAGTTCAGAACACTTGAGTGTAGGCTGATTTTCTAGTTCTACAGACTTTAGTAGTTCTGATTCCTATCTAAATACTTTAGCTTGTCTGAGAATCAGACTAAAGGCTTTTAATTATTCTGGATTCTGAGATAGACTAAGAGACAGAAGAGTATTGATGATATGCCATTAGGTATTTCTTACCATCTTGTACTTTACCTGTGATATGTTATTTCTTTATAACACTCACATATACACAGAGAGAAAGAAAGAGGGAGAAAGACAGGATGTGCTGCTATAGTGAGAGAAAGAGGATGAATTTATAAAGATATTATTTTTCAAGATCTTTTGTGTATTTCTTCACAGGTTTCTCAACTTCTTTCAATGCTTCATCAAGGCCAGTATCAACCAAGGCCAAGTTTTCGAGGAAACAAATATTCTAGAAGCTACAGGTGAGAGTTTTAGCTAGATCAATGTTGAAACTAGTTTTACCCAAGGAAAGCACCTGCTCTGCACATGAGCCATAAAGCATAATCCAATCAACATGTCACTTCTCTTTTATCACAGGTATGCCCTTCAAGATATGGATAAGTTCAGCTTGAAAGACAGTGGCCGTGGTGACAGTGAAGCAGGAGACAGCGATTATGATTTGGGGAGAGATTCTCCAATTGACAGACTTCTTGGAGAAGGATTCAGTGACCTTTTCCTTACAGATGGGAGAATTCCTGCAGGTAAGAATGCAATGAAAGTTGAATAATTTATTTGCGGTAATTTTTGACAGTCGCAGTGAGGAAAGTTCACATTGGGAAAAATATATTTTTTTCATGTGTTGTTTTCTCTCCTTCTCCTCTTTTCTACTAGACAGCATCCATAGTCTCCCAGTACCCCCATTCCTCAAAAGCAGTACACAGCTGCAAACTTACCCACTCCCAATATCACTTGCAGCCCCTTTGAGCTGGCTCTTTAAATGCATTAAGGTATTCCTTAATCTTTGAAATAACTGAAGCAAATTTTTTGTGTTGCCTTAAGATAGTGTGAATGGCAATTTGATGAGTGCACTTGCATATAATGAAATTCAGGCATACTTAGGTGCCAAGTGATCATGTTTCAGATGTCTTGTACTGAGAGATGGCTGGGGTGGGAAACTTTGGATGTGAGCTGTTGTGAGTTGTTATTTATTTATTTATTTAATTTATATCATACCTTTCTCTCAGCATGGGGGCTGTACCTTCCCTTGCCTCAATAGATATGATTTTGAAACTTGACTGTCTTTAGGTGGCAAAGCAGAAAATGGTGATAAGGATTGGAATTCCCCAAATTTTCTACCAGAATTTGGTGGTGTGTGTTTGGGGTGTTCCTAAAAGCCACCTATTTACGAAGGCTGCATATATAAGTTTTATGGCCTGTGTGTGGGCTGTGGGGCCTGAGTTGCCCACCTCAAGGATATGGTATATTTCAAAAGCGGAAAGGGGAGCCAACTTGTGGCAAACCAGATGTTGTTGGAGTTAACAACTCTTATCATCCCTAATCAGTGGAGGGCCACAGATTGGTTATCCATGTTCAAAAGTCTGTATTTGGAGGAGACAAACCCATATTTCAGCCAAGCATGTATTTAGTTAACATGATTTCTGGAATGAGGAAAGCCATTTTAACTTTGGTCTTGGTTATTTATTACTACATTTGAATTGTTACATTTTCAAAACCTAACCCCACAAATCTTATGTAGGTGACCTTTCTGTCCTTCTGGTCCAGTTGTATTTCCACATCCAGACTTCTCACTGTCTTGCAACTAGGGCCATTTCTGCACTACACTGTTGCAGTGCTATTATTCTACTTTCAACTTCCTGTAGAGTTCTAGGGGTTGTAGTTTACTGAGGCCAAAGAGCTCCTCCATAAATTGCAAACTCCAGGATTCCATAGGATGTTGAAAGTGGAATACTAACACTAGAACAGTGTAGTGTGGAAATGGCCTAGATGAACTGACCCTCTTACAGTAGAATCCCATGCATGCTGACTTAGGAGCAAACGTCATAACTTAATAAATAAATGTGCATGTGACTGGTACCTATGTAGTTATGTGCCCTTGGGCTGCATTGCTATGGGAAGGAGCCATAGTTCAGTGGTAGATCAACTACTGCCAGTTTCAGTTTTAGAACAACTAGTAAAGCAACTATAGCTGAGTTTCAGCTTTTTAAAAAAGAGAGAGAAAAGCATTAGTGGTGTGATATGCAATACTTAGGTCTGATGTCAGATAACCATTGCCAATCAAAACTACTGGGCTAGATGTTAGGTTGACCTGATATGAGGCAACTCTTACGTATTATCTCAGTGAGGATAGTTGTGCTGGTCTGTTTGCTTCTGTAGTCTGGTCTTTACTGGTCTATTTGATTCTGTAGTGGTAAATCCATTTTTCATACTATGATTTACAATGGGTTTTACAAATAATGAATTATGAAAGGGTATTTCTTTCTAAAGCAGGTATCATTAGATAACTAAAATAAAAACAACAACATTAGGGGATCCAACTTGTGTGACTTTTCCCGTTCCCTACAGTTAGAGATAAGTTTTCAGGGAAAAAGTGCTATGTCATTCCACTATCATGAAACTCTGTGTCAGACAAGGTAGGTAGGTTACATCTTTTTATAATACTATGGGAATGAGGTACCCCAAGTTCGTACCATATTCCTCTGTCCACCCATTTCCCTTTCATTTTGCAAATTTTCATGCAGTCACTATGGCTGTTGATGTGATTCCCTCCATATTTTCAAACTATGTTGGAATTTTTCCTAAACAGATGTTCCAACCATATCCCATTCATCTGTGCAAATGTATAAGGAAATGAAATCAAGAATAATGATAGGAAGTATGCCAAAATTCTTCTTCTTTGTTCTTGACCACACACATATAAATTGAGCTAATTAATTCAGGCAAGAAGCAATTTCAAAAACTTGGATAGAATTTTTGTAATCTTGGGCTGCATCTTTTTTCTTAGTTACTGAGTAAGCCTATTTGGCAGGTCATTTGAACTAACGGGTTAAAAAATTCCAGTTCCTTATATACAAAGCACTTTTGAAGGTCATCAATAAGCTATTAGTAATTTGACCTTCACAGTCTCAACTTCTTCCAAGAAACAATATAAGAAAGTTCAAATCTGGACTATTATAAGTATCTTCAAATGCCAAAAGAATGAAATTGGATGTGTAAAATCTGATACCACATAGGGAGCTCTGAATTGGCCTGAAGGTATATAGGTCAACTGTAGTTAGCCATTTTTGTAAAGCTAAATAAAATGTGAAATGCAAACTATAGGTGATGGCACAGAGCCTTTTTTCCAACATGAACAGTTTGGCTATGTTTCCTAATCCTCCTGCCTATCCAGTTTGCTAAGCTGTTAAAGAATTTGGTTTTGAAGACACTAATCTTCAACTTTTTACAGATATTTATAATGAAATCTTTGTTTTCTTTGCAAATATATAGCCTGCTTCCTAGTGTATCATACAAAATAGTTGACAAGTATTAGTATTGGGGAAGAGTGCCTTTAGATAAAATACCTTTAAAATAAATCAAAGGAACCTCACACAACAATTTACAATTTTGAAACAACAAAAATTTAAGAGAGCAAACATCCAGTTGAAAGCTCAGCTGCACTCAGGAAAATAACTCTTTTTGTCTATTCTTAAAGAAATAAGGAAAGTTCAAAAAGTCAACTAGTCAGTGATTCCCAAAGCTGAATTGCCTACACTCAAAAAGGCCCAGTTTTGTATCCGTGCCTTGTATCACAGACAGGCAGGGTCACACACAAAATGTCTTTTCAGAAGATGTCAGCACAGTATTTAAATAGGTGGACCCATTTCTTCAGGGTTGCAGAGACAGCCACTCTAAAGTATGATGGAAGAGATTACTTCTTGGGCAGGGAATGTTATGTTCCAGCCATGTCCATGAGTATTACCCAAACTGTTTAGGGCAGAGGTGGGCAAAGGGCAGTTCCCCAGATGTTCTACAATTCCCATCAGCCCTAGTCAGTATGGCTGATGATGAAAATTCATAATCCAGTAACATATGAAGGACCACACTATGCCTACAAGCAGTTTAAGGCTATAAAAGTCATCTGCACAGTCCAATCCATTTCTACTCAGAGGTTTGCCGTACGGAGTTCAAAAATACCTGCTCCGCAGCTTGTGAACACACTTGGAAGTCACTAGAGGATACATTACCAAGGTTACATCACCTGAAGTTGAAGTTGCCACTAAAATGCTGTGACAGCTGATTTATTCACAAAACAGCTCCCTAGAGCACAGAGATTTTCTTTAGGATGGACAATAAGTGTGAGGGTGCTTTGAGGGCTGCCAGAATTGCCACCATAATTTGTTGGTACGTGCAGCAGAGATGTCATTGGCTCCAGAAGGTCAAATGTGGAAAATTGCTCACCTCTGATGTATAGGATTGCAGCTTGATAACAGCACATTATGTCCAGAAGTTATATTAACTTATTGCACTTATTTTGATTACAGCAATGAGGTTATGTACAGAGGAATGCAGAGTCCTAGGGCATTCTGACCAATGCTGGATGCCACCTCTGCCTTCTCCATCTTCTGATTACAGAAGTAATATGTTTATTCCTGGAGAAGAATTTCAGCCACAGCAAAGCCAACCACAGCAGCAGCAGGTATTGGAAGAGGACTCTCAAGCTGTTGAATCATCTGAAAAGAAAAAGAGCTTTTCAACTTTTGGCAAAGATAGTCAGAATGAGGAAGAAGCTGGCGACATGTGTACCTCATCTCTGCTCTCTGAAATGAACAGTGTTTTCCAACGATTGTTGCCTCCTTCGTTGGACGCCTACACTGAATGCAATGAAATGGATTCCTCTAGCTCACTTGAGCGTAGGAAAGGACACTTGCCTGCCAAGACTGTAAGCTATCCACAAGGGGTGGCAGCATGGGCAGCTAGTACACACTTCCAAAATCCTGTGAACAGTACTGGGCTTCCTTTGGGGACTCATTCAGGTGCCCAACCATCTTCAAAATGGCTGCCTGCCATGGAGGAAATCCCAGAGAACTATGAAGAAGATGACTTTGACAATGTCCTTAACCACCTCAGTGATGGTAAACATGAACTAATGGATGCTAGTGAGCTGGTGGCAGAAATTAATAAGCTGCTACAAGATGTCCGGCAGAACTAAAGAGTTTTGTTTCATAGTGTATTAATTTTCCATATTTATGGAAAACTGAGGGATGGGGACCCAGAATGAGAAGAACTGGCATTGCCAATTAGTTACATTTATCATAAATGTGTCTGTGTATGTTGAATATTAAAATACTGTATTTTCATATGTACACAATGCAAGTGTGATTATCTTTAACTGTATTTTAAAAATACATTTGTACCTTATATTTATGTGTAATTTAACAAATAAATTTTATTTTTGTACTCCCATGGCAAGCATGTTTTCCTATGTATGAGCACCTGACACCATTTGTGTCTGACATTCAGTATTTCTAGCACAAAGTGTGTTTAAAGAGAAAAAAAAAAGACTAAGGGATGCCATTTTCCATGGGTTTTTCCCTACTCCTACCCCACAAAATAAATGTTATGATTCAAAATAAGATCAAACGAAACCTTATCCAAATGTTAGTTTCAATAACTGATCGAACATCTTGTTACACTGTCTCATTCTTACAATAAAGAATTGTAAACTCCCTTAAAGCCTAGAAATTCTTTTTGTTTGCAGGCTGGGATGAACATACTTTCTCATAGAATTAAAGGGAATAAATAAAAGCAATATTATGTTTATTACAAATGAGGGCAAAATACCCAAATAGGCCCATAAGCTCAAGATGAAATTTCAAATGCTTCTATTGAAGCTCAAAGCTGTCCTTGACAGTTTGCAAAGTATGGTTATCATCTCAGGCAGCAGACACTGGAGGTGACATGGCAAACTTCTTGAACTCTCCAGCTGCTCTCCTCTGTTGAAGGACAAAGCTGTACATTTCACATCATTTGTCCATGACCCTAAAGTTTCTATCTCAATTCTAGAAAATACTACCTTGCTATTCCATTGTAAGTGCTGAAGTATGTTTCAGCTGCCATACAAGCTGACTCCTGTGTCTGTGAAGGGAGCCTCATCTTGTCCATCACCTCTCACAAAATGGCTTGTTTGAGCTTTGCAAAAGTTGTGTGCAGCTTTCAAGTTCAATTTGTATGACTCTTCACAGAGCACTTAGAAAAGACAGCACTATTAATTCACTACATCTCATACTTCATAAATAAAGTAAATTTGTAGAAATGCACATTCCTATGATGGGCTTAATTCTATTTTTACTCTAGTCATATTATGGGACCTTTAAAATTACAAACACCCACAATTGCATCTTTCAGATATTTAAATACACGCTATACCTCATGAATGATGCAAATAATACCTACAGACTAGAATTGAGGCTGACCTAAGATAATACAGTAGGCAAGAATGAAAAGCAAAATTAGAGCTGGCTAAATAGCTACACACCATTAATTATTATAAATGTATCAACTTTAATGATGTCTCCTGGGGTGGAGAAGACTTACTATTTCAATTATATACTCTTCTGGAATGCTATTGAATATATACAGTATATTTTGTCACTGCAGCTGAAACTTTGGTAAAATCAACCTGTGTTTGGTTTGAATAAAACTGAAAGTAGAATTTCCAACCAGTTAGAAAACTATCAGTGTAGCCAATTGATTGTGCTGGGTAGTGAGTTCTGGATTACTACTCCCAGATGAAGGAGGGCAAGGTGCCTAAGGTTCTATCTAGCCATAAGTTCTATGAAGAAAAAGGGTTTTGTGTCTGTATAATTTATTTTTAAGGAGATACAGACACTTCAAGAACTTGCTTTTGGATGTTTGGAAAGGGTATCAAATCAGAGATAGTTTGATTCATTATGAGTGAATTTTCAATGCCAGGGAGGGTATAATGGCTTCTGGGATTTGCTGTCTGTTTGACCAAAATAACTGGCTGGGTGTTGTTACGACCTTTGACATGAGCAGGTGGGTAGAGGTACACTATTTGCTAGTTTGCACTTCTTTGTACACCTAGGCAATCCCTGGAACTTATATCTTACAACTGGTTCATTTTGCATAACTGTGCCTGTGCTTTTTGAAGCTTTCTGTTGTTTGTTATGTGCTTTCCAATTGATTCAGATTTATGAGCACCTTATCCTAGGTTTTATTGACAAGACTTATTTCAAGGAAGTTTGCCATTCTATTTTTCTTGGGATGAGAGAGTGTGATTTGCTCAAGGTTTGCTAAAGTCTGAGGCCATTTCTGCACTATGCTATTATAGTGCTATTGTTCCACATTCAACATGCTAAAGAGTCTTGGGGTTTGCAGTTTAGAGAGGGGCTTTTAGAATTCTCAGTCAGAGAGCTCTTTGACCTCAGTAAACTACAAACCCAGGAATTCCACAGGATGTTGAAAGTAGAATACTAGAACTATAACAGTGTAGTGCCGAAATGGCCTGAGTCCTGCACTCAGACAACTACAATATGTTAGCTCCTTCCTTTGCAACTGGGATCACATTATATAAGAAGATTAAATCAAAACCTCCTACATCTTTTTCTCGTCCCCAAGTTGTCCTGACCAGGACTACATAATTACCTGCAAGTATAAAAAAATACATGGACATCTGCATGCTATGGAATTAACACAACATCTGTTCTTATCCCTTAAGGTGGAGGTGGGCAGATTATTTGATATATCTCCAGATATTTTTCAGTAGACTGATAAGAATTTCCAATTTTTGTTTAATAGAAGCAACAACAAAATGATTTGTTTTAGCCCATATTTGGGATAACCAGGATGGATTTTTGTGTGGAAATACTCTGAATTGTGCTTATTGTTGGTGTTCAGAACAAAAGCTTGGAAAATTACTTTAGTGGACTATAGTTCCAGAACCATCTGATCAACATGCTCCAAAAGTAATTTTTTCAAGTTCTGCTCACCTTCCAGTGCTCACCCTCTGCTCACCTTCCACTGCTGTCAATTCTTTATTTCAAATCTTTTTCACCAAGCTATGGTTAGTGATTCTAGTAAAAACAGTGTTCTAAAGCCAGCCAGCCCTACCAAATAAAAGCACAGACTGTCCACGTATGACCCAGTTGGGTACAGGGCTAAAAATCATCACTATAGCAGAGATAGATATGAGGGACTGTTGAAGGTGCATTGGGCCACACTACCTCTGTTCTCCTTACCCTCTCTGAAATCCTCTCAATGTTTTCAAAATGGCCCCCCAAACTTCCTTGGACTAGGTGGGCAATTCTTTCATGGGTTCCCTCCCCTGACAATTTCATTAAGTGGGAGGAAATGGGAGGGCAGAAAACGAGGGGAAGGCAGGGGCCTCAGTCACCACTGCACTATCAGATAGATACAACATTGTGCTAACATACTTTCTCTAGCACAATGGGATCTGTCTGTCTGTCTGTCTGTTTTCTCTCTCTCTCTTCTTGCAGCCCTCTGTTTTGTCTGAATCTTCACCCTAGAGGGTTGCTTAGCCTTTCACTGCAATTTTTGAGAACGCATGGAGAGTGGTGTGTGTGTGTGTAATCTCCATAACTGCTTCCATCTGCAGAATGGCA
The DNA here is from genome assembly GCA_948474755.1 of Ctenosaura bakeri. NCBI lineage: Eukaryota > Metazoa > Chordata > Lepidosauria > Squamata > Iguanidae > Ctenosaura > Ctenosaura bakeri. The sequence goes on along the minus strand of CAOLHI010000899.1, from coordinate 441,039 downwards.
CCATTGATTCCTTGGTTCTGTTCTCACTCGAAATGGATTGAATTAAGTAGAATATATGTCAAAGTGCATATTTGCTGATACAACTAACTGCCCAAGGGAGGGGAAAAGAACTTGTCTGCAAAAGAATTTATTCTGCAACCTACAGGCTTCCAGTAGCACACTGTTCTTGTTTTTCAGCCTGCAATCTCATATGTGGTGTTGAGTTGTAAAGGGGAGTTTGGGATGCCAGACTTTGAAATTCTTTTCCTTGTGCAATACAGCCTAAGCTTAATACCAGACTTAGTGAAACCAATGATGTGCTTCTCAGCAGAACCAGGTATGTAAGAATTCATTCTCTGCAAAGAAATGATAGTGGAGAAAATATCAGGACCAAATTTTTTTTTCATTTGAGACTTTAAAGCAATTTTCTAAACTAATACCTGTGTAGAGATAAGAACATGAATGCTGCTGAGTTGTAGGAGGAAAGGGATAACCAAAGTCTTCTTGGGGAGCTAAATGGGATTTGGAGAGTTATCCTGCCACCAAAAGGAAAGTGAAAATCTTTTTTTTTTTTAAATAGCAATTTATATAGGTATCTGGAAGTTCAATATGAGATTCAGGGGCTTCAGTTGGGATGTTACTGAGCAAATTACATTTGAATGAATTTCAATACAAGCAGGAAGCTTTTAAATAGCATCTGGAAGGTAGGCTAGGAATTGCTAAGCAAAGGAGGAAATGGCAGCATTTTTCATGCACATGCTGCTTTGAAGTGTATTCAGTAGCAGGGAAATGAAGTAAGCACAGCAAGAGCACAATGACAGTTCTCCGCTATTTAAGGGTAGATAGAAGGAAGGTATCTGGCAGTGGTGGCTGGTGGCTTCCATGTCTGTTTGGAGGTAAATCCACTTTAGGTTTTAATGTAAAGCTCAAAAGAGCTATCCCAAGCACTGAAGCTGTTTGGGGGAAAGGATTCAGCACTTTGGATGTGTGTGTGTGTATAGATAGAATGGGGTGGGGAAAATTAAAAACTGAAGTGGAATGGACACCCTACTGACATGGAAGCTGCAATCTGCCAGGATCACCTAGCCACTCAGGAAAATAGGGGTGATAGCAATATTAGCATGCCTACATAGACCTGAAACACATCCTAATGTGAGAATGGCTGAAAATAAAACACATCTTTTTTCAGAATTAGGATCGGGATATCTTGAGCTTGTTTTTTTTAACTGAATGTGAAAGAAAATAAAACAGAGAGATTTGTCCATCTGAAAAACTATGTCTCCCTAAGTGCCCACATTCTAAGGTCTGCAGGGGAGGCTTCTATTTATGCCAGTTTCTTATGTATGGAGGCTTTCTGTATTTACAGAGAGCAATTTAATCCTGGCAGTGATGAGGAGATGGCAAAAATCGAAGGGAGCAGTGCTTTGAAGAAATAAGTCATGCCAGACTAATCTTGTCTCTTTTTATGATAGAGTTACTAGTTTGATAGATGAAGGGAATGCTGTGGATGTAGCATATCTCGATTTCAGTAAGACCTTCGACAAAGTTCCCCATGACATTCTTGCAAAGAAGCTAGTAAAATGTGGGCTGGACAGGGCTACTGTTAGTTGGATTTGTAATTGGTTGAGCGACCGAACCCAAAGGGTGATCACGAATGGCTGCTTTTCATCCTGGAGAGAAGTGACTAGTGGGGTGCCACAGGGTTCTGTCCTGGGCCCAGTGCTGTTCAACATTTTTATCAATGACTTGGATGAAGGAATAGAGGGCATGCTCATCAAATTTGCAGATGATACCAAATTGGGAGGGGTTGCTAATATGCCAGAGGACAGGATCAAAATTCAAAATGACCTGGATAGATTGGAGAGTTGGGCCAAGGCGAACAAAATGAAATTCCAGAGAGAAGTGTAAGGTCCTACACTTAGGTAGAAAAAATGGAATACAGAAATATAGGATGGGGGACACGTGGCTGGATAGCAGTACGTGTGAAAGGGATCTAGGAGTCTTCATAGATCACAAGCTGAACATGAGTCAGCAGTGTGATGTGGCGGCCAAGAAAGCCAATGCAATTCTCGGCTGCATCAATAGAAGTATGGTTTCTAGATCAAGGGAGGTACTGGTACCACTCTACTCTGCTTTGGTTAGACCCCATCTTGAATACTGTGTCCAGTTCTGGGCACCCCAATTCAAGAAGGATATTGACAAGCTGGAACAAGTCGAGAGGAGGGCGACCAAAATGGTGAGAGGCCTGGAAGCCATGCCCTATGAGGATAGACTTAGAGAGCTGGTTATGTTTAGTCTACAGAAGAGGAGGTTAAGAGGGGACATGATAGCCATGTTTAAATATTTGAAGGGATGCCACGTAGAGGAGGGAGAGGGCTTGTTTTCTGCTGCTCCAGAGACCAGGACAAGGAGCAATGGATTCAAGCTGCAGGAAAGGAGATTCCACCTGAACCTCAGGAAGAACTTCCTGACAGTCAGGGCTGTCCGGCAGTGGAATATGCTGCCTCAGAGTGTAGTGGAGTCTCCTTCCTTGGAGGTTTTTAAACAGAGGCTTGATGGCCATCTGTCGGGAGTGCTTTGAGGGTGTTCCTGCATGGCAGGGGGTTGGACTGGATGGCCCCTGTGGTCTCTTCCAACTCTACATTTCTATGATTCTATGATTCTATGAATCTAGGCCTCTGTAGACCTTAAAGAAAAAAAATTCATAAGAAATGTTGGTATCTCAAATAGATCAGAGAGTGGCTATAACATCTGTCACAAAATCTCAGCATATACAGATGATCTATAAACACCATCATTTATTGATATGATTCAGGCATGACAAAATGCATCATATGCCTTGAGACCAGTAATGCTAGGCTGCTGTAGTAGACCTCAGGTGCATAACCTCCAACATTTCAGAGATGAAAACTGGTCAAGCAACATCAACATCAAGTGTATCACTTAAAAGACACAGATGTTACAAAATAAAGCACTTTCTCCCACCAAGCAATTACTCATTAAAAGCCTTCTTAAATGGAAAAAAAAAAGGTCTTTGCTGGTGAAGCATCATTCTCACTGTTTCACCTATTTAATCAGTGAGCCCCATTACTTATATATCCTAGATGAGAATATAGCTAATTGAATCTCTTAGCAGGCACATGCTACATTGCAACAATTTATTGTAGTTCTCATGTTGCAGAATCATTTGTTCTGACATTTCTACATTTTGTTGTGTTACAGCTTCAAACTGAAATTGATTTAATTGGCATTGTTACCACATGAGGTACGCATTATGCTCAACAGTGTGGAGGTGCACAATATTTTTGCTGAGATACAAATGTCAAATAAGTAAAAACAAACTTGTTGGTTGCATCAATATTTACACTCACCTTGAGTCAATATTGGTAGAGGCACCTTGTGGCAGAAATTACAGCTGTGAGTCTTGTCAGAGAAGTCTCCCTCAGCTTGGATTCTGCCGTTCATTTTGGCAAAATTATTCCAGCCCTTTCAGGTTGCAGGGGATTGTGGTCGAACAACCACTTTCCAGTTTTCAGTCAAATTGAGCTCTGGGACTTTGACAGGGCCATTGTAATACACTGAGGTTCTTGTTTTTCATCCAGTCCAGTTATGTGCTTAGAGATGCTGTCTTGCTGCTAAACCTTTGCTCCATTCCAAGATCCCTTGCAAAGTGAAATAGGTTTTCCTTTAGAATTGTCCTGTATTTGGCTCCATTCACTTTAAACAAGTGAGAAATAAAGTGACAGCGGGATTCTCACACACAGTAAAAGTATAAACCAGAGATCACCATTATGACCAATTGATTTCAGTGGAGATAGGAGCAGAACCTACTTGATACATGATCCAAACATAATAGTCCTTAAACAGCATGCCTAACCCCATTCTGCTATTGAAAATATAAGCAGTTTTGGACTTTCTTGTTCATAAATACCTTCAAGTCAACTCCAACTTATGGTGACCCTGTCACAGGGTTTTCCTGGTAAAATTTATTTGGATGAATTTTGCCATTGCCATCTTGTAAGGCTGGAAGAATATTGCTTGCTCAGGATCATCCAGTGAATTTCCATGGCTGAGCAGAGATTCAACCCTGGTCTTTCAGAATCCTTGTCTAAAATTCAAACAATTGCCTTGCATTGGCTCATGATTTTTAAGGTACCATCTAATTCCGTATACTGATAAAAAAAGGATTGTTCAGTTTAAGCCAAACAAACAGCATGACCGACATATTTTTATTGGGTAATATATCCACAACCACTTGAACCCTAACATCCAGACAACCCACCATTGAGCTATGGTGCTGAACCCACTATTGAGATATGGTGTGGAAAGGGCCCTAGTCTGTAAAGCTAAGTATTATGGGATAACCTTTGGTAGACTAGAGTCTTCTTGTTGAACAGGTATGGGTATTACCCTGACTTCTTACTATACACCTAGTAGTAGTAGCAGTAGAGAGAAAAATGTTACCAGTGAGGTTTTAGGGGAAAATGACGTGCAAGATATACACATTGTAATAACTTTGTTAAAATTTAGCTATATTGGAAATTACTGTGACCACACACAAACTTATGTTTCATATTATGGAATTTTAGAAGTTTGTACTTTTTGTATTCTGGGAATCTGCAATTTGCAGTTTAGACAGGGCTGCTCAGAATTCTCTAGCCAAAAGCTTTAGTGACTCACCAAACTACACTTTCCAGGATTCCACATTAAAGTGATATCAAAGTGCTATAATTGTACAGAATGAAAGAGACCAAGCACAACACATAATACAAACATGCTGATAGTGCTAAGTTAATTAATACCTGTATGGGGAGAAGAACCTATTGTCATGACAGGTCAAAGTACTGAACTTGAGAAGAGCCAATTTGGCAGTTGCTTGTTGTCATTTCCTTCCTTCCTTCAAATTGTCTTAAACAAATTGTTTAAGATCAGCAAAATCTTACTAGTTGTGAAAAGACTGAAAGGCAGAAATCTTATTACTTTCTGAATATTGCCATTTGTGATATCAGACTTGCATCCATTTAGTCCTTTTCTTCAAAATGTCTGTGCAATGTCTCACCTGGTGTTCTGACTTGTCTGTGCTGTGTAAACTCAGTGACGTGGAAAGGTAATTTTAAATTTAATGGCCCAATACCTGCAACACTATTTTTGTACATAGTTATTTGTCCCAGGGAATCACATGCACACATGTTGCTGACTCCAGGTTTGAGACAGGATGTCCTGAAAGAAATAAAAATATATATTGGTGGAAAGTATTGGAGGTGGAGGTATGAAAGGGAAAATGAAAGAAGATCAGAGGTCTGAGGTAAATAGATTGGTATTTCCACCAGGAAAATAAGAACTGGGAAAAGGTGCTCCTGAAAAGAATAATGGGGAACCAGTGTGATGTAATCATTTTAGTTTTGGACTAGAATTCCAGAAGACAAAATTTAGATTACCCATTTGGACATGGAAACCCACTGGGTCACCTTGGGCAATTCACAGTGTTCTCAGAGGAAGATAATGGCAAGCCCCCTCTCAACATATCTTGTCCATTAAAATGCACAATAATTTCCCCTTAGGGTTGTCATAACTTATAAATGACTTGATGGTGCACAACAATTATAGCTTTGGGAATGAAAAATATAATAGAATTCGTGGTAGGATTTTTTGTGGGGGGAAAAGGACAATTTGAACTGGAAAATATAGGATGATATGGGAAGGAAAATATTCTGGGAGGAATGATAAGAGTGCCCCAAGGAAAGTATAACTATGTTTATTACTATGTTTATTCAAATGTTGAATAGGATTGATTCTGTCTTATGTGTGTCTAGGAAAGGTGTGGACTTTGTTCTGTATTAAATCAGTTTAGGGCAGAGTCATCACTGAGTGTGTGGAAGGAGCAGGGACTTTGAACTTAGAGTGCATCTCAGTGGAAAGAAATATCAACAGTTGGGGCAGATATTTTGAAGGACTTTCTCTCCTTCTTGGATTTGTTTGTAAAGGGAAAAAAAAAAGACTGGAAAAGCTCTGGAAGATACGGGAAGGTTACCATTTAAATAATGTCATGTGAGTTGCTTATCAAATCTAGAAAACTTGGTTGATCAGTTTCATGATAATAAGCCTTATCTGGAAACATCTTCAGTTGAGAACAGTTCCCTGGATCCCAAGTCATAATCATAGAGAAGTAGCACGAACCTGAGTGTAAGGCCATTTCTGCACTACACTGTTACAGTGCTATTATTCCACTTTCAACATCCTGTGCAGTTCTGAGGTTTGTAGTTTACTGAGGTAAACTCCTCTCTGGCTGAGAATTCTAAATGTCCCTCCTTAAACTGTAAACCCCGGGATTCCATAGGATATTGAAAGTGGAAAAACAGCACTATAACAGTGTAGAGCAGAAGTGGCCTCAGTTACATAGGGCCTTAGTCACATGGTGCAGAACCTCCATGCACATTGTTAGCAGTGCTGAGGGTAGCTCTTCTCCTTCAGGAATTCTGTTGCTAAATGGCTCTATCCCACCCTGGTACACCTGGCCATCTACCTAGAGTTATCAAATCACAGAGCTTGAAGGGGCCCCATGGGCCATCAGGTCCAACTCCCTGCTCCATGCAGGATCTCCAGCTAGAGCATCCCTGGCAGGTAGCTGTCCAGCCTCCTTTTGAAGACATCCAGAGATGGAGGCCCCACCACATCTCCAGGCAACTGGTTCCATTGCTGGACCACTCTCACTGTCAAGAATTTCCTTTTAATGTCAAATCAAACTCTACCCTCCTATAACTTAAAACCATTAGACCTAGTTCTTGTTTGCAGCAGACAACAAGCCTCCAGCCTTTTCTTTGTGGCAACCCCTGAAGTATTTAAAGAGTGCAAACATATCACCCCTCAGTCTTCTCTCTACCAAGCTAAATATGCTCAGATCCTTCAACTTCTCCTTATATGTTTTGTTCTCCATACCTCTTACCATCCTTGTTGCCATTCTCTGAACTTGCTCCAAATTGTGTATATCCTTTTAAAAATGAGGCACTCAGAACTGAACACAGTATTCCAGATGGGGTCTGACCAGTACAGAGTATAGGAGGACTATTACATCCCTTAACTTGAAGGGACTTGCTTCTATTAATGCAGGCTAAGATTTGCCTTCTTTGCTGCAGTATCACACTGTTGGCTTATGTTCAACAATAATCCCAAGACTCTTTCCACGTATAATACTGATGAGCCATTCTATACCTGCACATTTGGTTTTTGTAGCCGAAATGTAGAATTTTGTGTTTCTCTCCCTCAATTTTCATTTTATTAATATCAACCTAGTTTTCTAATTATCAATATCCTTTAGAATTCTGTTCTTATCTTCCAGTGTGTTAGCTACCTCTCCCAGTTTTGTATCATGAGCTGGGTCTTGATAGCTTGCTGCTTTGAATGTAGAGGAGGAGAGAAATTTGAGTGAGAAAGGTAACCCTGGCTGATCACAACCTCTAGGCTGATCAAGGTTCAGAAAGAAGGCATTAGACATTGCCTTGCAATGAGACGTACTTCCAAAATTGCTAGTGTTCTGCACAGCTTAGTTTGTCAATGAGCTAGGCTTTGGTTGGGACAGAAGAGCACATGTGGAAAATGAAGGAAAAAACAAGCCAAAAGACAGCCTTGAGATGTCACTGCCAATAGTATATCTGTGTGGATTTCCCTTCTGCACCTAGCTACTTCATATTTCAAAAGAGCAAAAGCTGGGAACATCCAATGACATTTGCAAGAGAAAGGACAAACACTTCTTGAAATTCTGGAAGGTGGTCTTTACTAGTTAAAGAACCTTTTTGGCCTGCAGATACTCTTAGGGATGGATTGCCAACTCAGAATGTCCCAGACCATATGACTTTTAGGCCAAAATCTGGTTATGTCATTAAGTGTTATCCATTAAGCATTCACCACACTTGCTCACAACTTGTCATTCAAACATTACACATAAATAGATAACATATTTTCCTGTTTGAAAATTAAGGTAGAAGTCTTGGCTGAAGGGGTTGCTCCCAGATCAAGGTGAAATGAAGGGTTTATTCACTTAACTTAGATGGGATAAGAAACCTTTAACCTAGCCAACTTGCTTCTAGCCAGAAAGTGGATATAGAGCAGAGTGGAACGTGAGTCCTGGTGCCACAATGACTAGGAGAGAAGGAAAAAGCTTATGAAGTAAATACATAGGCCCTTTCTGCACCTTACCTTTGTCTGGCACTGGAGTGCGGGGATCATGCAAGCAGCCTCTTGTGAGAGGTTCTTGTGTCCCCGCTGCTTTGGCTCCACGGGAGGTGCCTGCCAGCCAGCAGGCAGCATGAAGGCTCCACCTCTTGCTTCCACAGCACAGCCGGGCATTTTTTTCAGGCTGCGCTGGGGGAGGAAGCGCAAGGGCCATGGCTCTGGAGCTCTGCATGCAAGGTAAGTGTGCATGGGGCCCTGGAGCAATGTGCGATCTGTGCACCATTTTTGGCTACAAGCTGAACATGAAATAGTGCGCAATTGGTGCCTGCTGGCCCCAGGCAGCATCACACGATTGTGAGGATGTTGTCTGAAACACTCCTTGCAATTGCGCGATGCTCCGGAGGCCCTTTCACATGGCAAATGCCATGCAAAAAGGGCCACAGACTACTAGGGAGCTTTTGCAACTTTTAATCAATCCTTGCAAATTTTAATAAGCTGCTGCTCTTCTAGATGAGTGGGAGGTTTGTACACAGCCCTTTTGGCTGGAGAATTTGCACCGTTGTCCTCTGGAGATATGCCATGAAAACTAGAGACTCAGGACTAGGGTCTTGAGATTTGGCAACATTACTCTTAAGGCTTTCTTTATGGCACCACTTTAAGTCACAACTCCAGAAACTTATGAACAAGAAACTCCAAAACTGTTTACAGGAAAAATGAAACCATGTGAGTGAAGAGGGAAGTGTTTAAAGTGATGCACAGGGTGGGGAGTCCTGTGGAGGTCATCAGTACACAATAACAGGTTGAAAGAGAAAAATGATGCAGAATTCTTTTACTCTCCCTTCAACATAGGAGCTGTGAGAGCTCAAACATCTGCCTCCAAAGTCTGTCTCTAATGGTGCCACACTGTGCAGTTTAGAAAATCATTAATGCTAGATAGAGAAATATACACATTGGAAGCTGTGTATTGAAGTAGAGTTGAATATTGTGTACTGATAGAAGTGATGCATTAGCAAAAATTCAGTCCATCTGCCCTGAAGTAGTGTCACTAGAGCTAAGTCTAAATTTAATTTACCAGACCTATGATAGGTGTTTTGCCCTCCCTCATAAACCTAGCCTTCCCCAAAAGAAAATATCACAAATGCCTTCAGAGCTTAACAACTGTATTGGATAAATTCAGTTTTCATAGTCCACCAGGGATTAGCAACCTGTTTGAAATGTAAAATCCTTAAAATGGTTTGTGCCCACTAGCTATTCTGTGTGGATAGTATCAACTATTTACAAGTTATTGCTAACAAAAGGGACTTGCTGGCAAATATAAATCCAGGAAAATTTCCTCACAACCGCCATGCATCTAAGTGTCCAAGTAAATAAATAAGAAGACTTCACCTTGAAATGAATTTTGTCCTGCTGTGCTTGTGGTAAGTATGATACATGACACCCTTGGGAGGATTTTTTTTTTTAAAAAAAATCACATAATCTGACTAGTTTCCCAATTTGAAAGGTCTAAAGAAAAGTTAGTTTGTTTACTCAGATATTTAGTTTGCCACAGGATCATCACTGTCTGTAACTATATAGAGATATGTCATTTACACACACACACACACACACACACACACACACACAGACGGACATGCACATACTTCTTATATGCCTTAGAATTTATGTGGACTGGAAAGGATGTGGTATTGCTAAAATTAAGTATTTCTCTTCTAGGCATGAATGTACTCCCTGAGAGTGGAAGTATTTAGCATTTGCTCGTGATGTGACCTGGTATGTGAATAAGAGAAAGAACTGAGCAACTGAAACCAGCTAAACATAGAAGTGATCTCCATGTTGGTCCAAAAAGGGGTCAGGTATTGGTTCCAGTGATGTTGTTTACTCTGTGAACTATATTGACCAACCTGCTAGAGCAATCTTATTGGTCCAGTAAAAATGTTCACCTAAATTGTTCTTTTTAATTATTTTATACTTCTGAGCCAAATCCCTGTGCTGATGTAATTCTTTTTCCAGGCAGATAAGTAGAGTTTGTTTATTTGTTTAATTTATTTATTTATTGTCTGCCTTTCTGCCCCGGGGCTCAAGGTGGCTTATGGAATTTAAAACAGATACAGCTAAACATTAACGTAGTATGAAGGTGAAAATATAGTTAAACTATCAATAAAATTAAAAGCAAACAAACCATTAAAAATCAACAAATATAAACAGCACAGTATATAAAAGGTCTTTCCCCCTGGGCAGTCAGCCTGCAAATATCTGTTGAAACTAAAAGGTTTCCAGCTGTCAATGAAAAGAGAGCAAGGAGGGTGCTACTCTAACCTCTTGAGGAAGGGAGTTCCAGAGCTTAGGAGCAGCCATAAAGAAGACTCTGTCCCATGTTGCCTCCAGATGTAACTGTGATGGTGGTAAGAAGTGAGAAAGACCTCCCAGAAGATCTCAAGACAGAAGGAGGCTTATACAATGGTCCATCAGATAACCTGGACCTGAGAAGTTTGGTGCTTCGTAGGTCATAACCAACCTTCTGAATTGTGCCCTGTACCAAAAAAAATGTGAGGGGGGGGCACAAGTGGAGCTGTTGCAACAAGGTAGTTGTGTGCTTCCTGTAGCCAGCTCCAATTAGCAGTCTGGCTGCCGTGCTCTGAACCAGCTGAAGTTTCTAAAGACTCTTCAAAGGGAGTCCCTTGTAGAGCATGACACAGTAATCCAAGTGAAATGTAAGTAAGGCATTTGTCACTGTGGTTAGATCCAATGTCTCAAGGAACAGTCACAAATGGTTCATAAGGGTTAATTGTGTGCATGCACTACTGGCCATCACTGAAATCTGGGTTTCCAGGCCAGAATTGAGTCCAGGGGCACATCCAAGTTGTAAAACTGCATTTTCAACTGTTACCAGGTTGTACACTCTCACACTTTGATATGGCTTAATTAGTGAAATATGATTTAATTGTCAAGATACTTTAAAATAAAATGTGTATAAAATGCGTATAAAATGTGACTGAATGGCCATACTGGGCAAGAGGAAGAAGCTGGCCAAACACATGTGCTGCAAATTAGGTCAGAAACCCCCTCTAAGTGTAGCCAGGCCATAGTCAGGAAATCATCAGGTAACTCCAGAGATAATAGGCTTAACCTAGCTTTAATGATTGCCTTTTGGACAATAGTGTCTGGGCAGTTCCAACCAAACTGCTGATTGTTCCAACCTTTCTTTCCACCACCTGTAAATCTCTCCATTCTCCTCACACCTGTCCAACCATTAATGAGCTATAATAATGTCCATTAATGCTTTGTCACCTAACACTAAGATTAACCCATTCTGTCCTCATTGTCCACTCTATGAACTCCATGGTTTACTTGGCTGGAGAGCCATTAACACCCATGCCCTCCAGTCAGAAATCACTTATATAAACCCTGGATTTTGCCCAGTTAAGACGCAGTACACCACTTGCTGGTCACCATGCTTTTACTCTGATTCCCCATTGTGTACTGTCCTTAGACAGGAGTCTAAGCCACATTCCTGCTTCTTCACTGCTCCCTGAGACTGGTAAATATTGCCTACAGTGCCCTGAATCTTACTATCAAAAAACTTTCCTCCGTTTTTCCTTCAGTTAGTCTTGTGTGAGTGTGTGACTGTTTGGATCTTATGTGTGTGTAATCACTTCCCCCAGTAAAACACATCTGAACTTATTTTTGAATCTTGGGCTGGTTCTTTCCTGTGAAAATCCCATAAACATTGGCAGACAGATCTTGTAAGGTCACTCCCCTCTCACAGGGGCCTCCAAATTTGAGCTAATATTCCCCATTTTTCATGGAGGTACTGGTAGTGCAGGTAGACCCCTGAGCCACTCACGTTTTGGGGTAACACAACCCCATCAAGCATATATTCCCTGATCTGTTTTTTTTTGAGTGACCAGGAGTACCATGTCTTCTCTGGCTTAAGTTTCAACTTGTTGAGCTATACCTAGTCCATTACTGATGACAATATTGGTTTCAAACTAAGTCAGCTTTCTTCTACGGAAGTGAAAATGAGTAGTAAAACTGGATGTCATCTGTATACTGATGGCAATGGTCCCCAAAACTCTGGACAGCTTCTCCCAGCAGTTTCATGCTGGGAGAATGAAATGCTGGGAGAATGAAATTGCCTCCTACATCTCATGTTTGTAGCTCCGGAAAGCACCCCAAAGATCCCTAACTTCCAATTTTTAAACAATCAAGACAATTTCTAAATTAATTTTTTAAATTGAAAATGGCCCCAAATGCCCTGTAACTAGCAACAAAAACAAAATTTGAAGTTTTTGAAAACTGTTTCACTGAACTATCCAACCTGCCAAAGAAAACAAAAGAGAGAGAGAGAGACCCAAAGAATGATGAGTGGAAATAACCCAATGTCACTGCCATTGCACCTGAATGTGCTTGTATAGTCCATGAGGTATCATGGCAGGAAATCTGGCCTCCAAATGGTTTGGATTCAGGATCTTTAAATATATTCAGACTTTGAGAACAGCGAGTCATAGTCATTGATTTAAATCCAATGGCACACTGGTAGACGTCATCTTAGCAGATGACTCTCTCACCTGCACCATCTGAATACCAGTTTCATAGAGTTTTCCAGTGCTGTGGAGGAAATTTCAAGGGCTTGTGTGGATGTAGAAAAAGAAAGCAATATGGCCAAGAGGAGAACTGTACCCTTCTCTCCATGTCATAGTGCAACATTCAAACCACTACATCATGCTGGCTCTCAAATCAGATATCTCACCAAAACAAATAAGCAAACAAAAAACTAAATAGCCCCCTCAAGTCCCCATAACAGAATATAGCCCTTAAATACATTTCTGAAATTCCATATGCACAATTCCCCCGAAGTGCCCATAATAGAATACAACCCTTAAATACATTTCTGAAATTCTACATGCACCGTGAAACATCTAAGCAGGAATTGCTTACAGAAATGATTAAGATATGCAGATTAGTGGCTGTTGAAGGTAAACCATGAAGTCCTAAATAAAAATATAAGGAATACACAAATACATAAGGTCACTATGAAGAATTTAGTATTCCATTCTCTGATATAACTTTAAATTAAAATCGTTTTACTTTTACTTAACTGAAAATGACAAAGGGCTAAGTCTTACTCCATGACAGTCTAAGCTACTCTCCTTTGCAATTTAACCTCTCACTTTCTGAAACCTGTAAGTACAGCCCATTTATTAAGGTTTTCCCATCCATAGGTCTAAATTAATAATCCACAGCATTTATACCAGCTCACCATCATAAATGATGGATGTACATTTGTAGATGGATGAAACAGATTTGTTCACTTTTCACATATGATGGTGTATACACACTGGGCTTTTCCCTGATGTAAGTCATGTACACATAGGAAAACTGTCAAGTATGGCTCATATTTTTCCATTCCACTGCTTCTGTAGCACAGGGCAAACAAACCATGAACAACTTAGTTTTGTGTATAAACAGAAAGGCAGATAGACAGACAGGAAGAAAATTTGTGCATAAATCTAGTAGTGTGTTGCTTGAGGGACTGTATAATCAGTATCTGGATGAAACTCAAAAAGTCAAAGATAATCACATACAGTTCCAATAATTTTATGAGCATTCTTTCTTCTTTTCTACTTCTGTACTGTGGAATATTTCTTCTCTGACCTTTGTGAAATATTGCAATATTTGAACACCAAGCACTAAACTATCTTTACATACAGAAAAGGATGAAAAGATATTAAAAATCAGCAGATTTTAATTAATATCCTTTGATTTAAAATGTTGTTCTTCTGAAAAATAGAAAAGGAAGCTCCCTGCAGGCACAGTTATTATTTCCACAGCTTGTATCTTTTAAAAGAAAAAAAGAGAGATAACTCAGCATGTACATTTTTCATTTCATTATGAATGTGATCCTGCCGTCCTTTCATGCTCAGTATCAAGGATAATGTTAGAAGGACAGAGTGACACTATGCTGAACCCGCCCTTTATTTTTGTAAACTCTCAGCTTCCCATGAAAGGATCATTGTTTTTATTCTTTCTTTCACAGTGAGAAGGACGACTCTGAAGAATTTTCACATTGTGGCATGTGGGAAATGTTCAATTAATTTTAAGTGTGTGAGGTTACACCAGTATTTCAAGAGGTAATTCCCCCTTTTCCAGGAAGTGCTGAAGTGGGTGAAGAACTCCCTTCGTCCCTTCTAGAATATGGGAGGCATACTTAAAAGAAGAAGAATAATGCAATTTTGAGGGCCTTTCCACACTACAGTTATGGTGCTATTAGTCCACTTACAACATCCTATGGAATCCTGGGGTTTGCAGTTCAGAATTCTCAGCCAGAGAACTCTTTGGCCTCAGTAAACTACAAACCCGAGAATTCCACAGGATATTGAAATAATAGCACACAATAATAGCACTATAACAATGTAGTGCAGAAAGTCCCTAAGAAAAAGGAAATCTGACCCACAAACTCTCATATGTGGAATTTGTTTGACATACTCCCCATACCTAGCATCTTTCACTACTGTTTCTCTCTGTATCCCAAATTTTCCAATGTATCCTAAGGAAAATGTTAGCGGGAAGCAAAGTGACCTATAAGGAATCATAGATCAGGTTTCTTTGATTTGTAATAAGGAATCATGGTACTTGTTCATCTGACATACAATAAGGAATGAGAGCACTGATTCAAAACACAGCCGACAATTTTCTAGTATTTCAGGACTTCACACACAAAAAAGAAGCAATCGTGCTTTATCATTAAGCTAAATCTCACAGGCTGTGAACCTGAGTAGTTATTGAACAAAATACTAATGTGAATCTGTCTCCAAGAATATATGGAAAATGAATGAGGTAAGAGGACAGCCTCCACAGGCATTTACAGCAAGCCAAAGATAAACAGACACATTCTCTGGACCCACTAATTGCTGTGTTTAATACATTTTATTTATTAGTCAACCATTCAGCAGTAATTGCTCATTTATTGTGCATGGGCCTATTCTGGAAGTTGGTGCCTGGGACACATACTATCTTTGTGCAAAGCATGAGGCAGTGAACCAAACATTGCCAGCACTGTTTCTTAAAAAAGCTTGGCAAACAATTGGAAATGCTCGGGTACCATAAGCTCTTGAGAGAGGAATCTTTTTGAATTCAGTGTTTCATTTTCAAGACTGTCTGCTGCCTGGTAGGAAGCCAAACATATGGTGACTGCTTTGTGGGCAGAAATCTTCAGGCTGGCAAGGAAATGGGGGTATTGCTTAACTCTGCCAGCTCATCTGCCCATTGCTGTGGTAGAGTTTCGGGAAAAGAGTGACACTTGAATTCTTTCTCTGTATCCTTTCTCCCACTCCTCAGTGAATGCCTAACCACATTCAATTTTTTTTTCTCAACTCAAGATTTTCGGAGAACACAACCAGTCAAAAAGAAGATGTATTATATCTGCTGTTTGAATATTGCATCTTACAAAGCAAAGAATGGTATTGGTTGGGCCTTCTCATGCACTTTCATTGAATACATTGTCTTTTGTAACAACTTTGCTTGTGTGTTTCTTCTCTTCACTGAAAGCAAAACATTATTATTATCTCTCCAGAGGGTTAATGCATATGGAGTGAAAGCCTGCTTGACTTTAGAAATGAAAATGGATCCTGTCAGTTTTCAGTCTGGAGCCAGTTGCATTGTATATTTCCTCTGTGAAACCTGTTCAGACACAAATATCTTTGCCAGAACTAAATGTGGACTGATGTGGTTCTCAGGAGCAGCATAAACAATGACCAGTGGGAGGCAAATGCAAACAAATTTGAATGTAGAAGGATCTGTCTGGTGGGTCACATTGGGTTCAGATGTGCAATAGGAGAGGAATGTCACCCTAGTGAACTGCTTATGAGAATATTGTTCTACTATCATTTCTGTCTAGAGAATGTGAGGACAATATATTTGTGAATGACTCATTAAAAGAGCCACTTGTTATGGCTGGATTAGACTCCATTAAATAAGAAATGATAGCCATTGTTGAAGCTACTTGGATCCAGAGGGGCTCCACCTTGGGAAAATAAATGTTTCCCTCAACCCATCACTGAAAAAGCACAGCATGAAAATTTTACTCTTTTTTTTAATTACAATTCTCAGTGCTCAGACTATCAGGAATTCTGGAAACTGATATATAAAAAAAGTTTCCAAGCTGTATATGCTGTATGTTCCTATTAAGAGAGCAGTTTCTGAATCATGAAATGATGGCTGTGGATGATATAACTCATCCTCCATCTAGACACTGCTTGTATAAATATCTGTAATGGTCATGCTCTTGCATTGTCATAAGAAATGGCAAAAACTGATTAAGGTTGCAGTAACTCTGAGTGAACTAAAGAGTATCTTGTCAGGCTAGATACTCAACTGGTAGCCCAGTGGACCAAAATATATGTCTGTGTATCTTAATTTAATTAGGGTATGATTACATTGGTACAATATAGCACATGTGTCTATTCTGAGGGCAATGGACTAACAAGCAAAGGAGAATTGTAGGCATGGCTAGATATCGTATAATTTTTCTCTTTCCCTCTCTCTTAGAAGGGGCTAAATAGTGGTACTATCCAGGGCCATCTCTCCCATGAGACAGAATGAGGAATTTGCTTCAGGCAGCAGATACTTGGTTGTGTAGAAGGGGTGACATCTTGAAAAATGTATTGAGCCAATCCTGATCTTCCCTTTCACATCCTGTTATCACCATTATCTCTATGTCTCTATGTCCCTTCTAGTCTCACCTCTTGGTAATTAAAGGTTCTCCTCCCTGTCATATTTATATGTTCTGTTTACTTATAACATGTAATCAGAGTCTATGACTCAATATGACAACCATGTAAATGAAGTTCTTGCTGGACTCTGCTTCTTTGGCTTGTACTGGAAGATAATACGTTTTAGTCATTGTCAGAAGTTATTTGAACTGAACACAGAGTTGCCAGATAAAATATGGGATGGGGTTCTTTTGACTTTAAATGGATTTAGGAGCAGGATAGAGACAATAAAAAATTGTGAACCTGGGTGAAGGAACCTGTCTTCTCTTCTCTTTCAACTTCAAACTTGAAGCTGCAGCTTTCTCTTCCAATATGGCTCTTATCTCCTCAGTGGAGAATAAGGGAAGGAAAGCAGAGAACTCTGTCTCTGATGCTGGCACATCTGTGGCCTCTCCTTTCCTCTCCAGTATGTTATGAAGTATGTTAGGAGGAAATGGCTGTGGCTGAAAGTATGAAGTTGAATGGTAAGGAAGAAAGGTACCTTCACCCAGCTTAACTGAGTTGTATGGCACCTTTGCCCTGCTTCTCAATCTGCTTGGGCCTAGGGTTAGAAGAGCCCTATCTCATATCCAACCTGCCAGCCCTGGATACAATACCTTTAATAATTGTGTAGAAGAGGGAATTTCATCAATTGGTGTTTATCATGGGGATAACATGCAGACAATGCCTGCTGAAACCCCCTTTTCTGTTGTTGTGTGTCTGCAATCAGCTGTGGCTTATGGTGATCCTAAGACAAACTTATCACGGGATTTTCTCAGTAGAATTTGTTCAGAGGGGCTCCTGCCCTTGCCTTCCTTGGAGGCTGAGAGTATGTAACATGCCCAAGGTCACCCAGTGGGTTTCCATGGCCAAGCAGAGATTGAAACCCTGTTTCCATTACAGTACTCAAACCACTACATCATAATACACATTCAGTGTAATGGATGGAATTTCTAGCCAAACTATTCCTGGAGAACATTCCACTTCTGAGCTAAGACTTTTTTGTTCATTATGACATTTTTTTTTCTCAGAGAAGTTGATATGGACAGATATTCAACTTTGCAATCCTCTGATAGTAGTAGAACTAGAGACAATAGAATCACTGTGCTACTGTGCCATTATGGTAGCTTACCAGTGGAAGAAAATGCTGACCTAAAATGTTGCAACCTGAAGAGCTGTAGCATTAATACTACTGCAGATCCCCAGAGGACAGGAATTGTAGGTACCAGCTCAAAAGAAGTGTCACTCCATACAATCTCTGACCTTGATTTAACTCTTCAGTCTAAGCACCTCATTCACAGTTTTAAATTAAGTATCTTTGTTTCAGATTCCTCATCTGAAACAGCTTTCCTATATGATTGGCTATGGCAGAGGGCATGGCAAGCATATTTAAGAAACAAATCAGCTGTAGGTCTGAAGGTTTGGATCTTCTCTACTCATGCATGACGGTACAGCTTCATAAGCATTTACTTGTAATGCAAAGAGTAGGGGCCAGAATCATGCTACATTTTCAATATATTGTGTAATTAGACCTTTGATTATTGTGCAACTGCATGGATGCTTCCATTATCCTGTTTCAGACTCTAGTGTTGCAGTGAAGCATTCAAGAAAGTTGTTCCTCTAGGAAGGGAGTGGATATGTACACAGCCAGGTTGTTTTTGCAGTACTTGATCTCTCCATACTCACTGGGCTACCTTTTTGCTGCTCTGCCCTCTGGGAGAGAGGAAAGCTCTGGGGGAGACAATTCATTTTTTAAAATAAGTTGTACAAACGGTTTGGTTTTGAGTGTTGGAACTAGAATCCAGAGAGACTAGAAATCAAATCCCTGCTCAGGCATGGAAACCCCCTAGGTGACTTTGGACAGGTTACTCTCTCTTTGGACAGGTTACTCTCTCACAAACTTCTGAATAAATCTTGTCAAGAAAACCCTATGATCACCACAAGTTGGAGCTGATTTGAAGGCACACAACAATAATAACAAGGTGACTATGCTATGTTTATCAACAATAACAGGCTATCTTTCCAAGCTAAAAGTACACATCTAGCCACTTTTGTTTTTGTTTTTCATTCTCCTACCCTTGTTTTTGAGCTTCTGGGGTAGTCTATGCAGAAATCCCCCAGAGATTTCCTCCAGGAAGAATGTTGCCCCATGGACATGCCTCAGCTATCCGCTCCTTCTCTAGGATTATCACAGGTATGGAAATTTCTCTTACTCTTATGTAAACTGTAATCATTAAAATGTGAATTCATTATTTTTTGAGAAGAATATATATAGTGGGGTTTAAATGCACCAGGTCTCTTTGGTATGCAACCAATTCTGCATTATATCACAATATGCTGCCTGTCCAACATTTCACACAGAAGTAAAAGTGAATCTGGAACCTTAGGCATTTATAATTTAAATTAATGTCCATCTAATTAAAAAAATATAATAACCACTCCCTACTAGCTATTTTTCAAAACTGTGACAATACAATACGACCTCTGTAACACTAACCTTTTGATTATAACCTTTGATTATGTTATTCCTCCCACTGTTAAGGCAATAATAATCTAGAAAATGAAAAGACAGCCCAGGGATTCAAATCTAATACAGAACAATGGTTTAGTAAAATCCATTCCTAGGAATTAAAGTAAGCTGGATCTTATTTAATATTACATGCTCTTAGTTTACAAAGGTGGTTTAAGAATTCTCTAAAATGAGGACACTCTACAAAGCAGACACTTCTCAGTTAGCTGTTCTGACAGAGTAGGACTGTTGTTTGACTGAGAAATCCCTTTACATAAAAATATGCAAATCTGGTTTGAGGAAGGTCTGATGCAAGCTGTCTCTAAAGGGAGACTTATTGTTTTCCAAGAGATTTTCTATGGGCTTGGGAATGAAGAAAAGTGCATTTGTTTGTTTGCATTTGTTATGTTTAAGGCAACTGGTACAAAGTAGGTCAGATGCCAAAAATAAAAGCAGAATGACTGTGGTAGGATGAATGCAAAAGACTGCAAAGGAGAAACAAGTACCCCTGATATTCAGACTGCCAGGCTCTGTTTTGACTTAAACCATAAAGTGGCCTTGATTAGGTCATTTATAATGAAGGTTTCCAAAGCTAACTAGTCTTCCTTTTTTCCCTCTCACCCTCATACTTATAGTCCCCATAGGCGAGTATCCAATGGTGAGCTTCTGCTGGATCCTGCTCCTTCCATTTGAATCATATTCCGCCTCGTTTCTTCATAATTCCATAACTCCAGAAGAATGGAACAGAAAGGAATGGAGAATAAAAGTCCCACTGTTTTATCAAAATACATAATTGCATGTTGGCCATGTTGGCCATAAGCTATAAGGTGGTGGCACCACTTGTACCAACAAGACTTGTAACAAATTAATATACAGGTTGATGTTATCTTCCAAATGTATAGCTATCCTAGTCTTTTATATCAATGATATCACAAGAGCTTCATGACTTGGTGAAAAATCATTTGTGCAAAACAAGTGTGGATATTCTTTGTAGGAAAAGTCTTTGGGGACAGGATCTTTTTTTTCTTCAAAATTCACTGCTTCCCCGCCCCTGCCAGAAACTATATGCAGGAAAAGTACACATTTTTATGTGGGGATCCATGTATTTGTGTAAATAGCACTAAGTTGCTCGTCTTACATGTAATTCTCTTGCACGTATGTTCTGCCTCCCCTCAGCGTTTTGTTTGTGAAAGAAGCAGTGTATTTTGAACAAATACATGGACTCCCACACTTTTACTCAGGAAAACCATGTGTATTGTTTGACAAATAGTTTTCCCCCTCAAAGTCCTGAAGCACAAAGCATCTCACAGCTTGCTTCCCTTTTCGTTCAACTCAAAACACATTTTTAATTGTTGTTGTGGATGGAAATATTAATGAGCAGTAATGAGTAGTCTTCACATCCTTAGGTGGCACACTGGTGCATTTTTTAGTAGAATTGTTGCTTGCTGGTATAATCAAAATTACTTGTATGGGTCAATTGTGCTCTAATTGCTAACTGTTTTGGACTATAACACTACTTTAAATTTTTAAAGCACATCAGTAGACGGGGGTATATCACCCTATAGTAACAAAATGTCTCAGAAAAAAATAGCCCTATTGATTTAATTCGGTTGTTAGCCCTTACTTGAGTAGATCCAATAGAACTTATAAAACTAAACTGGCTTATCATATTCTCATTGATTCAATGAATCTACTCCTGTTGGGATTAAAAACTGGATCTAAACCTGTGGCAGCATTATGAAGAACACTAATGGTATTTGGGATATAGTATTGAGGAAGTGGACCTGGCTGAGTCAGCAAGTTCAACTCTCCCAACACACACAGATGCTCCTGGAAGAGCTAGAGCTTGGAGAACAACTTTTTTGGACTATTTGGTCTACAACTCACAGACTGTACTGAACAGCACAGTCACAGGTTACCCTGGCTGGGAGTTGCAGACCATCCTGAATCTTAAGATGTAGTTATTTATTAATTTTCTTCTTGAAGATAGCAATGAGTAATTTCAATAATTTTCTTCTCATTATGAAAAAGTCTTTGATAATCACACAGTTTTCAAAGGTTCTTCCCAATTCAGGACACATTCTGTGTAAAATCTTCACATGGTTGATTTGTGCAGCATTTTCTGCATAGAAAATAATATTTTAACAAAGAAATATTAATTTTATGCAGAAAGTGCTGTTTTCTATCCAAATCAGCCCTGTGCAAATTTTACACAGAACAAATCCCCAACTACAGCTTTCTTTTCTGCACAAAAAAATATCTTCTGCTCAGAAATTCATAATTCTGCACTGAGATATTGTTTTCCACACAGAACATGTAATTTCCTGTGGGTAAATACTGTTTTCTGTGCAAAACAACCACATGCAAATTTTATGTAGAGTAAGTCCCAAACTGTGAAGATTTTTTTCAGTCCAGGATTGTTCCTATCAGAGTTTCTCAAGAACCAGTTTTTTAACCAAAAAACAAAACAAAACAAAATCCTACAAATATTCTTTCTACCCCTACACCACCTCCGCTTTGCAAGCTTTGTGTTATCTTTTGATGTAGTGTCTTCTCTCACAGGGCAACAGGTCCTAAGAGCATTAGGTAACATGAGTTCAAATGAAGTTTATATATATCTGGATTCGCGCATCTATATACACTATTATGTATGGCACTGTTCACTTTATTAAAGGAAGTCCTACAAGTCTTAAGAATTTTGCATTCTCCAAAAGAACAGAAAGTGGGACAAAGTGATTTTTCCCCACATTGGAATTTATGGATTAAGTTGATTTATATCCAGTCCTTTTATGGCGAACTCAGGGTCACTTACATGGGGTGCACACAGAGTCTTCCTTACAAAGCTTTAAAATGTTGAAAGCTTACTTTTCCGGCTAACTTGTCTGGGGGAATTCTGGGAGCTATAGTTAAAAAAAGTAATTTTTCCACACTTGGGACCCTAATTTTCTTAACTTTAGAAAGACAGCTGCATAAAGTGTTCTGATCTCAGGAGTGATCCATCACCCAGTTCCCATTTGAACATATGTTTTCCTGCATAGATAATCTATGCAAATAGAAAAGAAGTAACCCAATCTAGGAATAGTTCTGGTTATCACAGGCTTAAATCCTGAAGAACTAAGAAACCAAATTAGAGAGAAAGAGAAAAGAATGTCTCAACAATGGCCAGCCTTTTTTGTTTGTTTATTTATGATCCTATTGACAACTGCAGGGGGCAAAAAAGAAGAAGCTAGTAGAGAGATTGCTAAAGTTAAACTGAAGGACACAGAATGCAAATTTCTCAGGGCCTCAGCAAGCAGATGGTGACAATGGAAAGCCTGTGACTAAACATTAAAAAAAAAAAAAAAAAGACACAAGAGAAAGAGAAGAGAGTAGTTGTTACGACTCCTACTTTCTTACTGCAGTTTTTGTTTTTCATGATTTTTGTCATGACAATGATATAAGTTTGTGAATAAGAAGTGTGAACCATAGAGCAAAGTTAGTATCCAAATGAACTCATTTAAGAATAAGTTCAGATTTGACTTCTCTTAGTGATTTTCATATTCATTGTTAAGTATAGACATGTTATTAAGATGCGTTCCAAAATGTAATCTGGGACTGGAACCGTGAAATAAAAAGAGGGCTGATCTGCATTGATGCTGTTTGGCTCATGCATGTGATACTGGTAAAAAGAGATTTCTCTCTAACCCAAAATAAGTAGCACACACTTGAATGAATGGTGGTTGAACCAAGTGTTCAGAATTAGTCAGATCTCTTGGAACGGTGTAACCTAGCTCAGTGATGGTCTGTTCAATTTTATAGGCATGATCCAGTGAGGAATATGGTACTTATTTGCATCTCTGAAGAATACATCTGGCTTTTAATGCATAAAGACTTGGCAATGGATGGGCAGGCAAAGAAAACCTAATCACAGGCTAGATGAGCTACAGAATGATGAGAGAAGGAGCAATTGTTCAAGAGGGTTCAGTGTCAAATATAATGGTAAGCAGGAGGTCACCATACTCAGTACTGAGGCCATTTCTGTCCTACACGGTTATAGTACTATTATTCCACATTCAGCATCCTATGGAATTCTGGGGTTTGTAGTTTACTTGAGACCAAAGAGTTCTCTGGTTGAATTCTAGATGCTTCTCCCTAAACTGCAAACCTCACGATTCCACAGGATCTTGAAAGTGGAATAATAGCACTATAACAGTGTATTGCAGAAACGGCCTAGGTCTAAGTATTAGTAAATTGAATTTACAAGCAGATAATGATTAGGGAGGAATGGAACATTGACCTACAACCTTGTCTATGTGTTGTTTTTTTATTTGTATTTATATCCACCCTTTCTTTTTGGGAGTTCAAGTTAATACGCATGACCCTATTCCCTCCCAATTTATCAATACAGGCAGTTCTGTGAGAAAGTATGCCCACAGAGATTGTGGGGTTTCCTTTTCTAGATGTCTTCAAAAACAAGTAGGCCAGCTAGCTGATGGGGATGATACAGCAGGCGATCCTACTTTGAGCACAGGGTTGGGCCTGATGCCCTAAGAGCCCCTTCCAATTCTATGATTCTGTAAGTATGACTGATCCAAGGTCATCCCGTAGATTTCATGACTGAGTGAGAATTTTTAGCTTCATACTGCAGACAATGTCTTTAACAGGGCTAGTTTAACTGTTTGAGCAAATAGGGCATTGGCCACTTCAAACACAGCTTCCCAGCCAGCATGACGGGATGGCATGTATTTAGACATTACAAGGGATGATTTTGGGTGCCAGACAATCCTATCTCAATTTAGGTAGCCATCCAAAGCTTGTAGCTGCACTGCTGATAACCACAAGGCAAAACAGCAAGTAGCACACAAAGAAACAGAACAGCTTAAGATCTGTTACTTACTCTTGTTCAGTAAACAAAAGGTCACAGTCATAAGAGAACATGCTCATAACAGTCCAACAGAATCTAAGGCAGGGCAAACAAGTTCAGCCCTTTCCACTCCACCCTCCCAACCCACCATGGGGATGCAAGAAAGACGAGACCAGACAACACTTATGCATGATGTTGTCATGGTCACATCCTTTTCCCATCCACAGGCAGCATGATTGCACCACAAATCATCAATGAGTTTTCCCCATCAGTGACTGGTGATCATGCCACCATCCCACTGCACGTTGCACCTACCTTCCTTGCAGAGGCCCTGAGAATGCAATGGCTGCACTTCCTGTCCCAGTGCAGCCTGGGACAGTGCCCAGCTGTGCTGCAGCAGAAAGAGGCATGGCCATCATGCTTCCTGGGTTCCAGAGGCAGCCGGTGTGGAGGGGAGCGCTCCTGTTAATGGTCAACAAACACAATCCCAATTAAGGCAGAGGGTTCAGAAACACAACCGGCAGCCACAGAGGCCAGATAATCTCTGACTACTCCTAGAGAAGAATGGCTGTGTATATATAGGTCTTCTATAAATCCTTTGATTTCTATAAATCTTTTGAGACCTTTGCAAGTGCTCCCTTTGCCGTCTACACTCAGCAAAGTTAGGTAAGGGTAAGTTGCCTGCTGTATTTGAAGGGGCAGGGCTCTCTGCTGGAGCTGGCACTACACTCTGTTCTGTCTCTGGGATTTGTGGCTCTGTACCTCCTCCTGTTCTGGCTCAACAGCAGGTTCTGGTACGTCCACTCAGAGTTGGAGTCCATTTCCATGTTCTGGAAGCAGGGCATGACACAAGCTAGATCTAGTTGGGTCAACCTCTGGTAAAGTCGAAGGCTTTCATGGCTGGAATCCTTGGTTGTTGTGGGTTTTCCAGGCTTTGAGGCTGTGTTCTATTAGTATTTTCTCCTGGCATTTCACCTGCATCTGTAGCTGGCTGGAGATGCCAGCCACAGATGCAGGTGAAACATCAGGAGAAAATACTAATAGAACACGGCCTCAAAGCCCAGAAAACCCACAACAACTGACCTCTGGTAAATCCTTGATTTTCCCTCTGGGGAACCATGCACATTAGGCAGCGGACATCACTCACCACTGCTTTCTAACCATTATAGCACATTGGCTTGACACCATACATTCACTTCTTAAAGTAGATTTCTGCTAGTAACCAGGTTTCAGCAATGAGCCAACTTAATTTAACTATGTTAATTTAAGAGAGACATTAAGCATTGCTTAAATTTCTACTACTGAAATCAGTGAACCTTAAAAATTCTTAATATTCGATTGTGTTCTCTATTCATATTCACTTACAGTGCCAAAGAAACTAAAGTTAGCACTGCTATATAGCCTATGTTAACTGGCAAAGAAAGGAAACTCTAGTATTCCTGTTGAAGTCATTATATTATTTTTGGACTTACTTTCAGGAAGACCAAAAAAAAAAAAAAAGCTGCAACACTTCTTTTCTATTTTAAATCCTTGCAACATGAGATAGAAAATGCATATGAGATCATCTAGTCCAAGTTTCAGAACTTGCAGAGAGAACAAGAGTGGCAAATATAGTCCATGTTTGTCCTCTGTGTCTCCTCAAATGGTATGTGAAGGAAGTGTCACCAGACATTCTCAAGTTGAGGGAGGTTATCTTTGACGTGGTTATTCTGTGGATAAAGGAAGCAAAAGGAAAATTTGAAACAAACAAAAAAACTGTTAGGAAGACACCAGATGACTGCTAGTGGCAGACAGTGTTAGGTTGGAGAAATCTAACTCTATTTAACAGAAATAGGAAAAGTGAAGCAGTTGCTGTGGATGCTGACACACATTACTGGTTCTGTTTTGTGTCTGTCTTCCTAGTCAATATGTTGCCTTAATTGTTTTGCCTTTCTATATACCAGAAGAGCTGTAACTGGAAAGCTGATGAGAGAATATGACACATAGCTGTGGGTAAATGCCAAGGGCTAGAATATTTGACATTAATTTAGATACCTTGCCAATATAAATATAATGAATTGTGAACTCTTCCAGTGGGGGAGGAAAAAAATAGCAAGCTCCTAGGTTTAATGAAAAGGACAAAAAGTTCCTTTGAGACTTGGTAGTTAAAAATAGCCAAGTTTTAAACCAAATGATACTTTTCTCTTTTGCCCTCTTTAATCCTTTAAAAAAATAAAAATAAAGCACAGCTACATTCCTTCCAACCACTAGAAGCAGAACAGATCACATGGGGAGGGGGGAGAGATTATATATATATATATATATATATATATATATAAATACTTTTTTAAAAATAGCTTTAGAGCAACAACAGAACTGCACAAGAAGAATCTACACTGTGGGTTTGGTGTGAGTTCTCTGTTAGTTGGCAAAGAGTTCAGAAGCTATCTGTTTTTTGTTATTTTTTTAAACTAAAATTCAGTTCCATGCAGTGCTTCTCTTCTTCTTTCCTTCTTTGTTACGAATGTTTGCCAATATCCCATTATTTGAAAAAAGCACAGTCTCAAGCATCTGGAGCCCTACATTTGTAGTAAACAAAATATGCTGCTCACTTTGGAATCATAGAACAGGGTGTGGAAGTGGTGTGTACCATGTGAACTGCTCTGGAGAGAAAAGTTTAAAGTAAACCAGCTTCAGATATATGAACTCTGAAGCAATTAAAAGGCCTCCAGTCTAGCATCATGAAATATAAGAATGTGGAGAGGTCAAATATTTCTTCTATAGAGAAATTCTAATCATGTTTTCCCAGAGCTTTGCCATTCAGCCATAGGCTGTTGAATATTTGAAAAATAAGCTGCATATGCTGCTTGATAGTAAAATTCCCCCTGCCTCCTTTCTGGAAACTTTTTTCCCCTCTTCAGTTGTTAGTGGCAAGTTGTTTTTAAAATATATTGTCTTGCAGAGTGGTTGGCTTTCCATTATTTATCCTTCCTTTCTTAAAAAATAATGTATTTGGTAGAATATCATCATCATCATCATCAATCATCATCATCATCATCATCATCATCATTATTTTCAAGATGCCTGTGATCATAGCTAATTGATCATACAACCTCACCATAAATGCTAACAGCAAAAAAGAGAAATCAGATAAAAGAGTTCTTATCTAGATAACTGGTGCTGGCTTGTATGAAATGTGTTAGCATCTCATCCATATGTACACAGAGTACTCCAAAAAATGTAATAAATGCCAGCAGCAGGGAAAGGTCCAAACAGAAAACTACTGTGCTAACAAGAGCACCAAAGTCTGAACTGAGAAATCTGAACATGGGGTGGCTTACACATCTTGAGATTGACCATAATCATACTTTGAAATGACTTCCTGGAAATGAAATCTTTTCTATTATTCAACCTTCACAAATATACTACCCTGAGCTGATAAGATGATGAGATCGAAATATGATATAGTCCTTATTGTCCATATATCATCTGAAACCTGTTTCTACAATAGCTTTCAAAAAGAGACGGCTGGTAGATTCTGCTATATGTCTAGGTAGATATATGTACAGTATTCAGATCCAAACAATGCAATGGAAAATACATGGTTATTGTACAACAAGTGATTAAGAAAACAACCTTTTTGCTAAGCAGTGTCCTCCATGGACCTTTGTGGAAAGACAAGTAGTTAGAAGCTGGTTTGGATAACTTGAGCTACCTTTTCATCAATCCATTGTCATGGGTAGAGAGAGTTATCCCAACACTATGGGATGTGGTGCCCTTCCTGCTGAGACCACAGGGGATGTATGTATGTGTGTGAAGATTTAAAATGGCTGAAAATTTTACTGATTTGCTCTCACCTTTCTCCAACCATCAGTCTGTTCATATAAACCTAGACATTTTAAATGCTTATTGGTAATTTGTCTTACCTTAACATCTTTTCATACCATAATTGTACTTATACAAAACTGTAGCCTAGTGCTCTCATTTTGAAAAGACCTTTGGTGGCAAATGCTATAAGAATCAAAACCCAGTCGGAAGGCTCAGATTAGATGTAATGTTGAAGAAGTCAGAAATGTCAAGCCTGGACTTTGAAGGCCAAGGAAATCAGCCAGGTAAGGGGAAGGAAAGCCCAAGGAGGAGATTAAGAACAGGTAACTGTTCAGGTAACAGAAAAAAGCGCTGGATGAAAGTTGGATGTAAAGAAAAAGAACAAGAACAGGAAAAGGTGAACATTGAATCATGGCTCTTGTGAATCAAGACTGATACAGGGATGGCTTCTCAAAGCAAATGCTTCAGGATTCTCAGTGGCTAGGGGCTCCTTGCAGCTGGCAGCATTTCCCCACTACCATGGACTTGTAATATGGTGCTGTTAAGAAGAAATGCTTGTGGGAAAAGAGGAGGCTTGGTAGCATTTACCATTAATCTCACCTTCATTTTCCAGATGCAGAAAGAGCAAAAAAGTGAGGGGCATTTTGGGGTCCTGGCTTCTCACACTCTTGCATCAATGTCATCTGTTGGGATAAAGGCAGGTAAGAAGCCCAGAGCATACCCACTTTGGAGATTTACTCATTTGTGAAGCTTAAGGGGTACACACAAAGCAATAGAAACATTTTAAAATAAGAATGTGCACTACTGAAAAACACACACAAGCAGACAAACATAGGCACTTTCCGCTCCAGCCTCCCAACCTGCCATAGGGATGGGAGAGGGACTGGATTGCAACAACACTTATGCACAATGTCATCACGGTCCCGTCCTTCTCCCATTCCCAGGTGGCATGATCACATCACAAATCATTGACAGGTTTTCCTTGACAATGACTGGTGATCGTGCCACCATTGTGGACTTACATTGTCTGCGAAGGCCCTGGAAAACTGTCTGGCTGTGTTGCAGCAGGAAGAGGTGTGGCCATTGTGCTGCCTGGAACATGGAGGCAGCCGATGTGGAGAGGAGCATTCCTGTTGAGCTCCTCTCCTGGCAAAGCTAACACCAGGACCCTCACTAGATGTCTCTGTGACCAGGTAAGGTATGAAAAGGACAATAGTTGAGAAATGTGTACAATAACTGTACAATAAGAAGAAAGCATTACAATATGTACAAATTTCAAAGAAGGATGAAAAGCAATGGCAGAATTAAGGTGGGTCAACTTAAAACATTTGAATTTGTCTTGTTCCCCATCTATATTATGTTCCTTTTGTCTCATTTTGATTTCAACTTCTTTTTCTCCTTCATACTTCCTTCTCCAAATGTCCCCCTTGCATTGAATATATACCCCTGTCAGTAATTAACTTGTACAACCAGACATTTACTTTTAATTTTGTTGTTGTTGGGGGTAGACCTCTGCTGGTTCTTACAACCCTTCCCGTTTTTCAGTTCTTTTGCTCTTTGCTGTCTGACACAAATCCATGCTGTCCCTTCTTCTCCCATTTCACAACCAGCAAAATATCAGAAACATCATACGTACACCAGAAACATCATCATACCATGAACAATGACAATTCATGTGGGATATGAACACACAGAAAGAAAAAGAATTACAATAAGTTTAAATTTCCAGAGCTTTTCCTAGAGTTGAAAATAGTACTAGTTGTGACATGAATCAAGGCTGAATCAGAAGAAGGCATCCTGCTTGTAAATCTTTCAAAATTTTGTTTTTGTAGGCAAGAATGAACAATATTTACCATTTTTCTCCTTGCTGCAAGAAAGTCATTGAAAACTATAATTTTCAAACATTATTCACAGTTTAGGACAGTGACATTGCTGATCACAAAACAATATTGTCTATGCAGAAAGCAAGTTTCCTGCATAGATAGCTGCAATTTCTGTTCAGAAATGTTATTTTCTGTACGAGAAACATCTTTTCTGTTCAGGTAGTGCCATTTTCTGTGAAAAAAAGAAAAAAAGAAAACATATTTTTTCTATGCAGAAGAAAAATATTTTTTTATCACTTAAAGATATTTTTGAATGTTGTTCTATCCATACTAGGCAGGCATCATTTGACTTGCATAATACCACGGTTCTTCAATGTGAGGCCATTTCTGCACGGGGCAAGGGAATCACCCAGCACCGGATCTTCTGGCTCCCTGGTCCGGTCCAGGCTGCTCTGGAGCAGTGCGTGGTTGTCAATCTGCTCTGCTCCAGCATCCAAAATGGCAGCTTCTGGTTGGTCGTGGGTCTCAACCAACCGCTGAAGCTCGCCAACCTAAAGCCCACCCTCGGCAGAATGCGAGCCTGCAAATCTGCACAAGGGAGCAGGCTCGCAGTGGCGCACTCCATGCTTTTGAAAGACTGGAAAAATCAGGTCTTTCAAAAGCACGCTGGAGGACCACTTGGGGTTGTTCCGGAGTGGGCTGAGGTGCGGATCTACAGTAAGTAGTCCAGACCCAGTCCGCTCCAAGGTGCAGACATCCTCCATGGAGGATGCACTGCATTGTTTTTATTACGCTGTGTGGAAATGGCCTGAGTCCCAAAACTTTTCAGCCTAGTATGAAACAAGAATGAAGAAAGATATAGGTGGTTGTTAAAGAAACACAACAGAATCCAGACTGAGAGATTTTCACATCCTTACTTCCCATTCTATATAGAGATGCCAAAGACTGAATCTGGAACAAGGTGGCTAAATTTTTCTTAAATCTGCATAGAAATTATCATGTGAAAAAATAACTTGTTTTTTCCTTCTTCTATCTCTTTTCTTTTTGATGATGTGTAGATAGCCATTATAACATGAGATCCTTCACATGAAAAATGTTTGCTACTGTTCTTTTCTATTAGTCAGTGATGGAACAAAATGTGGATGGCACAAAATGTGGACTACTGCTGAACACAGGAAAAATATAGGTGAGGTTCCAGGATGGATCTCAAACCATGATGTCAGTTCTGATTAATCATGTCCTGGATCATCACACTCTGGTATAAATCCCCTTGCTACTCTCAGTGATATTGACATCCTTAAATCAATGGACTATATTGAACAAATTTATTCAGCCATTGATTCTGTGTCCACTCTAGTAGGACTAGCAATTGGCCTTACACTCCTGGGCTTTCTATAAACTTTTAAAACCATTTCAGTAATATTGGGTATTTTTAAAAAGCTGTAACATTTTACAAAAGTACAGATAAAATATTTAAATTTTGTTAATTAATTTTACAGCGGTCTTGTCTTTGACAGTGTTTGATTGTCTGATAGCTAACCTAAGTGGTTTCTGCGTGCTTTTCATCCCTTGTGCTGCTGCCGCCGTCTGTCTATCTATCTATCTATCTATCTATCTATCTATCTATCTATTACTATTCTACATGCTGCCCTCCTCCCATCATTAAACCCAAAGCAGCTGATGAAAAGATTAAAAGAAAATACCACACTCAGTTAATAGGTGAATAATAGATGTAATAAACAAATAATCATGCCTGGCAGAATGGTCTCTGTCCTAGGAATGGACTAAATTCCTGAAGACAAAATGGGGAATAAAAGGAGTTCTTCAAGAGTCCAGAAACCTCAATAGGGAGAAACCTCTAGTCTACTAACCCAGATGAAAAACCGCAATCCAAAGATCCCAAACTGAGACAAACTCACAGTTTTCTTCCTTTTACCAACACATACTAGCTAGGGGAAGGAGGGTAGCTGAGGATTGTATGTCTATGTTCTGAGAGCTGGATATATGATGATAGTGTCATCCTCTGAGGATAGTCAGGAGGTTCCAGAAGATGCCTTCATAGTCAGGCATCTGTCTCTCAGAACATAGCCAGATCATTACCAATTCTGCTTACATGGCTATAGAGTTGTTGCCCCAAAACATGGGCAACTCAGGGGTCCGCTCATGATGCCAGTACATCCACATGACAATGTGGAATTAATTAGCTCAGTTAGAAGTCCTATGGGGGCAGTAACCTAAAGAGATCTTCCACCAGTGTTTATGGGATCCTTGCAGGAAAGAACCAGCCAGAGATTCCAAAATGTAAACTAAAATGTGTTTTATTGAGGGAAATTCAATCACACACAAACAAGATTCAAACAGTTATGCATTCATACAAGGCTAACCAAAGGAAAAGGGAGGAAAGACTGATAGCAAAGTTTCAGGGAGTGGGCAATATTTACCATTCCAGAAGAGCAGCGAAGAAGCAGTGTTGTGGCTTAGACTTGCATCTAACAGCAGTACACAATTGGGAATCAGAGTGACGACATGGCTACCAACAAGTGAAGTTGTCGGGGCCTCTGGCCCGGCCGGCCCCCCCGGCGGTGGTTCGGAGGCTGCTGTGGATGCGGCCCTCAGCCTGGAGGATGGCCTGGGCGATCCCCGGGACGCCGCGGAGTCCGTCGCCTCCAGGAAAGGCC
Organism: Ctenosaura bakeri; assembly: GCA_948474755.1. Taxonomy (NCBI): domain Eukaryota; kingdom Metazoa; phylum Chordata; class Lepidosauria; order Squamata; family Iguanidae; genus Ctenosaura; species Ctenosaura bakeri. The sequence goes on along the minus strand of CAOLHI010000899.1, from coordinate 408,481 downwards.
GCCCGGAGGCCGCGGAGGCCTCTGCCACCGAGGAGGGCCAGCCGGACGTCGCCGCCACCGAGGAGGCCACTGCGGACATGGTCCTCAGCCTGGAGGACAGCCCGGGCGATCCCCGGGACGCCGTGGAGGCTGACGCCGCCGGGAAAGGCAGCCCGGAAGCCGCGGAGGCCTCCGCTGCAGAGGAGGGCCGCCCGGACGCCGTCGCCGCCGAGGAGGCCACTGCGGACGCGGCCCTCGGCCTGAAGGACGGCCCGGGCATTCCCCGGGACACCGCAGAGGCTGCCGTCACTGGGAAAGGCCGCCCGGAGGCCGCAGAGGCCTCCGCTGCTGAGGAGGGCCGCCCGGACACCGTCACCACCGAGGAGGAGCGTCCGAGTGGCCTGCCGGGGTGGGTGGGACCCAGGCCCCCGTCTGGGGCACCGCCCCCCGCAGCCCCGATCCGGAGGAGGCTGCCGGCCCTCCTCCCATGTTCTAGCAGCAGCGGCAGGCCAAGGAGGCCACCCGCCGCTCCCGATGGCTGCTGGAGCGGCGGCTGCAGGCTGTCAGCTCGCAGCTGGCTGAGGGCTCGCAGCTGTGAGCCCGGCTTAGGGCTTGCAGCTGCGAGCCAGCGGTCAGATTGGCTGCCGCTGGCCCTGGAGACCTTTAAGGCCAGCAAGAGGCAGCGGCAGGCATGGAGCAACACCCGTTGGCCCTCTGTGGGAAGTCTGTCTGAGCCTGGTTCCAGCCACGCCTGTCCTGACCGTGCCTTCGTCCGGAGACTCTGCCAGCCCCGCCTTCTGCCAGCCCTAGGTGAAGTAACCCTTTCTTTACTTTCGTTATTCCTGCTGCAAGGACTCTTTGTGTTTGCCTTAGACTGCTGGCAGGAGCCTCCACGGCTGAGACTCCTGTGACTCCAGACCCTCCCCTGCCCGACCCCAGCCTGCCGCCGACAGAAGTACTGCATCTGATTGTTCAAAACTGAGGGTTTTTATATTCTATTTTTCTTCCTGAAGGGCTGTGAGTTAATTGCTTTTTGGCAGAGTAGACAAAAGAGGTGTGGAATGGACTGATTGTTGAAAAAATACTGAGGAAGGTCCTGGAAGTTTCGTAATGTCTTGGTTAGGTAAACTGACTGGGAAGGGTTTTGGTAGGAAATGCACACAGCAGGGGTGCTTGCCTGATGCACCTGGGCTTGACTGTTGTTTTCTGAGTTTGAGTAGCTGAGATAATTAGTTTAGTTTTTGTTTTTTTTTAACTTAGACTGGCATCCCAAATATACATGGGTAGTACACTTAAAAATTTAGCTGTATGTATGGAGATTTGTATGCCTGCCTGTCTATATATTTTTCTGTGTCTCTGTCAAGTTGTGGGATGAGGGCTATATATATTTGTAGAACAAAATACAAATTGTCTGTACCCGATCAAGGTCATGAGTGGCAACATTGTGCTGGTATCATCAGCTGACTTGAGATACTATGCCAGTGACTCAGCACTAATTGCTAGCAGCTCATCACCGCTGATCAATTTCAGAAAGAGCACTGCGCAGAATGGTTAAGTGGTAAAGAAATGGAAAGAGGGTGTTGTTGTAGTACAGAAGGAGAAGAGAGTTTAGGAGAGTCACTTACATGTTACCAAAAGGCATCATCCAAAAAGAAGTCAAAAGAGGACACATGCTCATATAAAATTTTCATATACTTATTTGTCTGCAGAGGTGCAACTTTGGCAAAATTCTTATAATTTGCATGGAAACAGAATGCCATCTTTCTAAGGTGTGATAAACTGACCAGGTAATAGCTGTGTCTGCTTAATTTACTCTTGGGGGGTACATGTTGATAGTACCTTCAAAGTCTTGCTCTCTCTTCTTATGGCTTTTTTAATAAATCATTACATTGTACATGGACTGGACAGGCCTTCAAAACTGGGATACCTTCAGATTGAGGGGTTTCCTATGGCAGTTCTTCAAACAGAGTAATATTCTTTGTAAAGTATATATAGTGTACATTTCTACTCAAGTAGAACTCTGAAGGCACTTTAATCCCCATGACAGCAACTATGCTAGTGCAGCTCCAGGCACCTATATGGTAATAATCATATGAACTACCTTGTGCCAGCTTAGACAATTGGTTCACCCAGTTAATTATTTTCTGTGCTACAGGTGACCAGAAGGTAGATCTCCAGAGGTTTGCACTTCAAATCTTGTCATCCTTTGTCATAACAGCCAAAGCTCAGTGATTGTCAGAGCTGAAGTCTAAAGTAATTATAGATCTATTTACCATCTGCACAGTGGTTCTCTCATCCATGATGGATGGGCCCCTCGATCTATGAGAACATCCCCAGCCCCAACCATACTTAACTCCCCCTGTCCATGAGAATATCCCCAGCAGCAAAAGATAAATATGAGATGTTCTGGGTACAAATCATAAGCTCTAATTTTGAGCTACATCTCTTTCTGTAATGACACAATACATGAATTGTGGCTGAAAAGAAGAAGCATCCCACTAGCAATTTCAAGATATTGATACAGTGGAGGGGTGGGAAACATGTGGCCCTGTAAATGCTTTAGCACTAAAGTTCCTATCAGGTCCAGCCATTATAGTCAATGGTGACAATGATGCAGGTGATGTGCTGAAGAGCCTTTGATTCCAGTTTCTGTCTGAATTTCCCCTTAGACTTTTCACAGATGCCTTCCTTCATTGTGTCTGCCTCTAGGTATCTATCCTAGGGATGAAAATAATATTGGGGGGGGGTTTAAAAAGTGGTCAGAAAACCTATGTTCTTCAGTGTTCAAAAACTGATGAGAAGAATCCTGGACTGATGAGAATATTCACAATTCAGGACTTCTTCTGTACAAAATTTGAACATGGTTGTTTTGTGCAGAAAACAGCATTTTCTGTACAAGAAGCAGCATTGTCTGCATGGAAAAATAATATTTCAATGCAGAAATATTAATCTCAATGCAAAAAATGCTGTAATTGTGGATTTCTTCTGTGTAAAATTCACATATTATTGATTTGCATAGAAAACATACGCCCTTTTCACATGCGTTTTTTTTTTGCGTGAGGGCCCTCACACACTTATCTGTGTGCGGTGCGCCGAACAAGCCATCCTGGTCGTGCTTCCTCCCCCAGCGCAGCCTACAGCTCCCAGCCTGCCCTGTGAAAGGAAGGGGCAGGGCGCGAGTGCGACAGTCAGGCTAACAGGAAGTGACCTGCAGGATGAAGGAGCGGGGAAGCGGCAGCGTTCCGGAAGAGGCTTCTCGCACGAGACACCCCCCCCAGCCGCGCAAATGGGTAACATGCAAAAAGGGCCATAATCTTCTGCACAGAAAACATCAGTTTCTGCATATGAATTAATATTTCTGGCCTCTGTTGAAAGATCCCTCCCCCACCACACATATAAAGGAAAACGCAGCACATCCTATGATAATCAATTCCACTATCAAACAGTTCATTCCATCAGGCAGATTTTTATAATGTGTAAGTAGAGTATTGTTTCTTGCAGTTTGAATCCATTGGTTCACATCTTTAGTTTCTGGAGCAGCAGAAAACAAACTTGCTGTATCTTCCACATGATATACCTTCATATATTTAAAGGTAACAGTCACATCACCTCTCAGTCTCCCCCCGCCCTAAGTTATATGTATCCTGATCCCTAGGCTGTTCCTCACAGAGTTTGTTCAGTTTCATAGTCTGCAATTGTGTGCTAGTTGAACAGTCATCAGATAACAAAAAAGAAAGAAAGAAAAGGGTCTATAGATATATAATGACTATATTAATTAAAAATAATAAAAAAAGAAGAAAATCATCCTTAGGAATTATTTTGTTAATCTTCTCTCTTTTGGCATCAAATGTAATTGGAAATTGATGCTGAGAGTTGGAGGGAAGAAATTAAATCATCTGTTCTGTTACATTCAAGCATGAAAGAAACCCCTACTTGTTGTTCCTGAGCATGAACAGATGATAAATTTTCAGTAACATTGCATTGTTGCTAGAGGTCAAAATATATTTGCCATGATTAATGACTGAAGTATGCATATTGCCTCTTCATTGTTAGCACATTACTGGGGTCACTTCATAATTTAAATACCAGTAGAGACTAAATAACTCTTCCAGCAAAGTGTGCATTAAGTCCTCTTGCTTATTTTTGGCCTAAGGGCTCAACCCTGCAGACATGCACAATCGCATGAGTGTCTGTCCTTTTAGCTCACCCAGACATCCTAGTCTAAATGAAGCTGAACTTTACATTTAGGAAGGTAAATCCCCTTCATGAAGAATCCTTGATCTTAAGCTGAGCTAAAGTCTTTCAGCTTTTTTACCCCCCTCCTCTTTTTTCTATTCCTTAACTTTGATGCAAAGTTTTCTTTCGAGATTCAGCAAAAGGAACACCACAATTGCCCTCTGGTGCATTGTTCCTCTCTTTTATAGCACAAGTGGTTCATTAAAGATTTAAATAAAATGGTCTCAAGGCTGTCTGTACTAAGAAAATGCCAGCTGTGCAATATATTTTTTATATTTTAATTAAATAAAAAAGGAGTTGAAAACCCAATCAATTTCTTAATAAAGTAGGAGAAGGCTGTCATTTGTGAACAAAGTGCTTCTAAACGGAATTTAACTGAAGTCAGAACGTATCGGATTAATCAAATCAAAATAAATGAATTAAAAAAAAAGCAATGCTGGCTTTATGGTTTGAAAATGACAAATGGAATTTACTAACAATGTCCTGGGGTGATTAAAAAGGAAATTATGACGCATAAGGCTCTGTAAAAAGTACTATGTTTTATTAAAACTAGAGAGAAGGCCTGTATATTTCCTCTTTTGGCCTCTATCGTATGAAAATACATTAATCTAAAAATCTATTTACCTATGCATGCTTTGAACACCATATATGTTGTATTGTATGAACCAGCATCTGCCCATACCTATGACTCTTAGCAACAACATTATTATTATCTCCATCAGTCACATTTATATTCATTCCACAAGTATTGCCAATGCAATACTTGTGTTAAAAACAGGTGGGTTATGAAACTCTGAGTGAACTCCTAAGAAACAAGACCTACTTATGAATCACATAATTGATATGGGTGTATGTAAACTGCCTAAACATGTCATTGTGGTCATCAAAAGACAAGCCTAAACCAATTCTTCTTTGCTTGACACTTGTCCCCTTCAAATCTGGGAAAAATTTTACACTGACACATTTTTATGATGTTTTATTCCCCCTCCCCTCTGCTCTGGTTGAATAATGAAAGTTGGGAGAAAACAGTTATCCCGAAACAGGATTGTAGATAGTGTGTTCAATGTCCTTTAAACCCTTTAAAACAGAATCCTTTTGTCAAATCGTGTGAGCAATGGCTCTTTAACATTCTAAACCTGCTATGGCTGCTGGAGCAGTTTATCATGAAAGAATAGAAAAGAGCCTCTGGCATATCAGGAAAGAAAGAAAAAAAAAGACAGAGGGAGAGAAACGCAAGACTCACAGACAGTGCATTGTGTAACCAAGGCTTAAAGAGGCTGCCGTTAGATATATTTCATAATATGAAAAGACAGGCTGATTTTGGCCCCCTCGCCTAGTGGGATCAGTCCTGTCAGTGCCATTTATTTGCAATCCCCTGTGATTTCTGTATCCCACAACCCTTTTGCATAAAAATGAACTATAAAAGCAGTCAAAACACCTGCTTTACTGACAGGCCCGATTAATGCTTTGATTTATTTCTCAAAGTGAGCGCTGGTCTGCTGTTCCCGGGGCCTCGAGCTGGCGTGTAATTCATCAGAGTTTTAAGGTCTTCTTTTCTGTGTCCCTGCACTTCAGCTGTGGGTGTCTTTGTACCTGCTTGTAAGTTCTGTTAACCCCAACCCAGCTGGAAGCCAGGGGGAGATTTAATCAATATTGGTTCAAGCACCACAGTCAAGTTATTAAGTGACAGTAAATTACTAGACTAATTTGAGAGGCCCATAGCACACCCAGAGCTGCATTTCTCAGCATTCAGTTTAGAGCTAGAATCCCCTGGGAGAAGCTTTAGCAGATGGAAAGGAATATTATCATTCACTACAAATTTACTCTTTCCCATAGCTGAAAAACCTGACATTTGACATCTATGTTTTATCATATGGTGAGGACCCTGCATTCCTGTTCAGTGAAAATTGCAATCTCTCTCTCTCTCTCTCTCTCTCTCACACACACACACACACACACTTAATTTGCTTTCAAGGAACTGCACAGACAACCATATTCACTCAAGACTCTCAATTAGCATAGTCAGTGGGTGAGATAAAGACAGAAGGCCTGTAAAGTTTCTAAGTGTGCCCAAAATAATAGAGTAATTATCTTTTATAGGAAACACAATTGGCACTGGCTCTTAAAGGAGAAAGACAAAACAGTGTGACTCTTTGAAAGAAATGGTGCTAACAGTCAATTCACAGGTCTACTGACTGAAGCAGGCTTGTCTGCCATACATACACAACTATGTGTTGTGTTGAGTGGGAAAGGCAAACTCGGGGAGGGGAAGTTGCTGAAGGGGAGAGATTAGCTAAAGCTTCCTAGTATGAGACATCAGAAGATGAACTCTGTTGGATCAGAACAAGGGCCCATAGTATCTGCTCCTGGCAGTGGATAGCTCGATGGTTCTGGAAATCCTGTTTTCTATCTAAGGGCAACATCTTCCCCTTTTGTTTGCTTCCCAGATGAGCTGCATTCAGAAGTACACTACTTCTGGACCTGCCTGTTCACTGTTTCCATTACATTTCTGTTATCTTTCTTGTCCCTGTTTAAAACATCAGTACACATGTGGTCCACTGGGCAGCCTGAAGGGTGAGCAAATGAAGGGAGATTCTTTGTCCTGCAGCTAGGCCCCAAGTGGACTGTAGTACACCAGTTAGGCAAACACATTGCTGGTATATACAAGATCTCAAGCTTCCATATGATAAGTGACATATCGTTATAACACAGGCCATTTCCACACTAGCCTGCTATAGTGCTATGATTCCACTTTCAACATCCTATGGAATTCTGGGGTTTGCAGTTTCAGGAGGAGCTGGCCGGCCCCTCTCAAAACTGCAAACCGCAGGATTCCATAGGATGTTTAAAGTGGAATCATAGCGCTATAACAGGGTAGTGTGGAAATGGCCACAGTTTCCTTTACAGCCTCCATGTATTCCAGTGAATCACCATGTCTAATTATCTATGTCTATGTACAGGTTATGTACAGGTTATGTACGTACATCAGGGGAATCAAATATTGTGTCACACTCATTCCTTTAAGAGTGATCCATAGGTTTTTATGATCTGCACAATCAGAGGCTTTGCTATAATCTATAAAGCCCAGGCTGAGTTTCTTCCGAAGTTATTTGGTATGCTCCATTATCCAATGTACGTTTGCAATATGATCTTTAGTTCCTATTTAGTTCCTTTTCCTTTCCTCTACCCACCTTGGAGATCTGGCATTTATCGCTCCATAAATGGCAAATGTTTTTGTTGTGGAATGCTTGCATAGGAAATTAATGCAATGACTTTGTAGTTATTGCAGTCCCTGATGTTCCCTTTCTTGAAAAGGGAACATCACATTTCACATTTCTTTTTGTATATGTGTATTTTTACACAGAGTAGTTTTCCCAAGGACCTCAAACAGAGTAAGAATCTTTGCCACTGTTCTGTTTTGCTGATAGGCAGTAGAAAGTTCATTACTTTTCATGTGTTGAGTATTGAAAATTGCAATATCCTTCGGGAAAATATCTAATAATTAATGGCTGCGATTTTAGATCTCCTGGCTTTACATTCCTCCTAACGCCTTAATGGGCAGCAGCCATTTCGAGTGATGGAGGTCTGTTCTCTTGCTCATTAAGATGTGGCAGACTGTTGTTTCCATCCCCACCAATGACTTCCAGTGGAAGATTCAGAAGCAAGATCCCTTTTGTAAATCCTTTTCACACAGGGAACTGCTGGCATGAGAGAAATGGAGACATCAGTCTGTTGCATCCTGTTCAACAGGAGAGCAGACCTCCACTGCTCTCACTGGCTGCTGCTACTGATATAGGATTGTGGGACTTTTATGATCCTTACATATTCCCTGCACTATTGCCATCACTGTAAATATCTGAAATTTTGAATATGAATCAATTACAGATGCATAACTCTAGTTTATGCATTTGTAACTGTGTTGATGAATTCCACCCAATGTTCTTTACATTACTATTTGTCTACATTGTCTTACTTTTCACTTACTCTCACTGTTCTTATGCTGCTCCTTATGTTTTTTATAAAAAGAGTTTGAAAGTTTTTGGAAGAATTAAAACGTGCTAATTAAATGCTTGTTACAGTAGAAGCAATACTGCATATGATTTCTGCTCTTGGAATGGTAAGTTGTTCAAGATATTTCAAAAAAGGAAGAATCTGCTAAGTGTGCATACTAACAGCTGTGCAATCCACATTTTGCTGAAGATTGGGAGGGGGAAAAACAGGGAGAGAGAAAGAAGAAGAAAATTGTTTAGAAATGCTGCATTAGTCCAAAGACCTACCTACTCTAGTGCTCATAGTGGCAAAATAGATGAAAATGAAAAGCTCACATATAGAACCAGTCTCTAATAACTTGTATTGAGAGGTATACTGCCTCTACTATTGGAGGTATTGTAGGGAAGGAGGGAGCTTTCATTTAAAAGCTTGCCAAAGGGCTTTACAAGTGCGTGATCAGATTTAAAATATCTTTAAAAGGAGATGAACAGTAACACTTTTGAGACAGAGATGATTAAGTATGCTTGATCCTAAGAAAAAAGTTGCCTCCTAAATGAACTTTTTCTTGTGGGAATCCCAGAATCTCTAAAGGATTGTTCACTGTTTAAGTATACACAAATGGAGGGGCGGGAAACAGGTAGATGCTGAATCTGTCTTCTCTTATTTTGGCTCTTTGTCCTCCCCCTTTGGGTGCTGCTAAATATTTCAAATCCTTTTCTGCCTTCAGTGATGATTGAGCATACTCTTCAGTGGCACTACATCTGGACAGAAGAACCATTCCATCTGTAATTGCAGCTGTGCAAAACTTTCTTCAAAAGCTGTGAAACAAGAGACCCACTTTGTCTCAGACAATATTAGAAGCCTTAGGCTTGTGGTCCTGCTCAGACTTGAAATTATGGCAAATACATGCAAAAAGCATCTATAAATGATAATGGAGTGTTGTATTATACTATGCAGTTTAATTTTTGAATGCTGCTATGAGATTTTATTCCTTTCTCTGAAATATAAACTAATAGCTCATAGTTCTAGAGATCTATACCAATCCTATTTTCCTTATTCCAGTCCTTTGTAACCCAGCCTTTCTACAATTACAAGGTAGTGTACATGGTTTTCCTTCTCCACTCTGTATCTACAACAATAGAACAAACTATTCCCAAAGGATGGTAGATTCTGCTTCTTTGGGCAGTTTTAAGTAAAGCTTGGATGGCCATCTTTTAGGATTGCATTGGTTGCCTATTTCTACTGTAAGGGCCCGCTTTAGGGGTCCCCAATACCAGTATGGTTTGGATGGGCACCATACCTAATTGGCATCACGTGTAATTGGCAACACATTTTATTGGCTCTGATATCAAATTCAAGCCTGAAAGGTGACAGAGAGATCGAACCGAGAGAGGGAAAGAATTTGAGTGTAAAAGTGAGAACATAGTGTTACTGCGGTCTAGGCCTACCCGGAGATAGCACTCGATATCGCTTTGATATCAAACAATTCGGCTTTCCTCTGCCACCCCGCTTCACATGTTTGTGAGGCCACCGGACAAGCACGCAAACAGGCACGGCTGATAATTGCTGGACATTCCATTCTCCACCCAGGCAGGCCAGATACAGCCAGTTCGTCGCTTCAGGGACCTCTCCGGCAAGCACCTCATTGCATATGCGCGATACTAATAAAGGCTCCCTGCCCCAAGCAAGCAACCTGACAAAGCTATACTAAGCACTCCGCATTTGCATACTGGCTACACTATTGTTAATTCGGCTCTAATTCAATCATGTTAAATTCTGACCTTTCCAAAGCTTTGTCCCGTACCTAAAACACATTGTTCTCACCGAGTAAGGCATGGCCTGCAGTCACATTTCTCCATATAAAAACCCCCAATTCCAAGACCTTCCTTGGATTGCTCCTGAGTTCCATCCAGCCTTGCTGCTGCTTTGCTTGGCGAGCCTTCCCGTCAGTCAATCGCACTGAGCTTCTTCATCGCACCCCAACTTTACTCTCAAGGTCCAGGACTACGAGACAGGTGTCGTGTCACCCATTTCCCTCTGAAAATCTCTATCCCTAAGTCAATCTCTGATTCCTTAGTTATCTGTGTGACTGTGGTGTCTTTAATATCTGTCTGTACTTAATAAACATCATTATTATTATTCTAACCCATCTGGCTGCTTGATTGACCTGACCCCATAGACGCTGGGTTGCAAGATCCTGCTAAGTTACCCTGCCTCTCGCTAGCTTTAGTGAGTGCTCCAGCTAATTTCCCCCCAAATTGTGTTGTGGTTTGGTCATTTAGGTGTCCCTCCCGGGACCCCCAGAAATCAGGGTAACAATAGGTCAACTCCAAAATTCTTCCAGGTAAGACTGAGTCATTTGTCAGGCAAATACACATCATTCCTGTGGATAATAGGCTTAAACAGAAGCTGGACTTTTCCAGGAAATCCAACTGTGAGGAGCCCACCAGGACACTGATTGACAGATATCCGTCCCTTGTACACCTGGATTCTTTCCTCTGTCCTCACAGCATCCACAATAGACAGCTATTACAACATTCATCATGTCTTTGTCAATCAAAGCACTTAAGCCCATCAACAGGAGAAAGACCCATTGTCCACAACAGGTTCCCTTTGTCTTGCATCTGGAACCTTCACAGCCATGAGCCATTTTCAGGGTACAAATACCCCTGGTTTGAGGATTCCCAGTGCAGTCTCTTGAAGATCTACCTGTCACTCTGTCCGCCTGGCTCCTGAATGAGAACTGCCCTGAGGTCCTACCTAAGCCAAAATACATTTCTGCTCTTCACTACTCTTCTGGACTGGTAATTATAAATCCTCCCAAATCCCTCAGCCTCTCTATAATTTTTCCTCCCTTTCTCTTTCAGCTAGCTCTTGTGTGAATGTGTGATTGTGTGTATCTGGTGTGCATTCATGAGTGAATTCGCCTCAATAAAATCATTTTATTAGACAATTTTGCTTGGTTTCTGGCTTGGCCTGACCCCGTAAAAATTGGGTTTAAAGATTTCACTAGGTTACCCTGCCTCTCGTAGTGCTTCAGCTTGTGTTCTGGCTAATTCCCATTCCCCATTATTTGGAGCATGTTGAGGTGTCCCCCAAGGGACCCCAGAAATCAGGGTAACACTACACTACTAAGGTTGGACTAGATGGCTTTCATAGAATCATAGAATCATAGAATTGGAAGAGACCACAGGGGCCATCCAGTCCAACCTCCTGCTATGCAGGAACACACATCAAAGCATTCCCAACAGATGGCCATCCAGCTTCTGCTTAAAAACCTCCAAAGAAGAAGACTCCACCACACTCCAAGGTACCATATTCCACTGCTGGACAACTTTGAGGTTCTTCTTGAGGTTCAGGTGGAATCTCTTTTCCTGCAGCTTGAATACATTGCTCTTTGTCCTTCTCTCTGGAGCAGTGGAAAACAAGCCCACTCCCTCCTCAACATGACATCCCTTCAAATATTTAAACATGGCTATCCATGCTTCTTTTCTGCAGGCTAAACATACCCAGCTCCCTAAGCCATTCCTCATAGGGCATGGCTTCCAGGCCCTTTGCCATTTTGGTCGTCGTCCTCTGGACACATTTTAGCTTGTCGATATCCTTCTTGAATTGAGGTTCCCAGAACTGGGCACAGTATTCCAGATGAGGTCTAACCAATGCAGAATACCAGAATACCAAAGTACCATTACCTCACTTGATCTAAACACCATACTCCTATTGATGCAACCAAGAATCATGTTGGTTTTCTTGGCTGCCACATCACACTGCTGACTCATGTTCAACTTGTGATCTACCAAGACTTCTAGATCCCTTTCACACATACTGCTATCCAGCCATGTGTTCCCCATCCTATGATCCTTTCCAATTTTATAATTTTATGATTCTATAACAGCCTTGTGAAATAGATCAAGCTAAGAGGTGGGGATTGGCTCAAGTTCTCCTGGTGAGTCTCACAGCTCTTTCTATCTAACCATTAAGAAGAAGAACTTCCTGATTGTAAGAGCAGTTCAACAACAGAATACGCTGCCTCAGCATGTGGTGGCATCTCCTTCTTTGGAATTTTTAAACAGAGGCTGGATGACCATCTGTCACGAATGTTTTGATCAAGTATTTGTGCATAACTGGGGGTTGGACTTGGTGGCCCTTGCAGTCTCTTCCAGTTCTTTGGTTCTATGATTCTGTGATACTTTGAGGCATGAACCTGAAATTTCCAAGTCCAGTACAGCATTCTAAGAACTTTGCACCCCTCATTTCTAAAATGTGAGCCTTACTGCTTTGTACCAAAGCAACTAATCTATGATCTTAAGTGGAAGAAGGCCCTGCAAAATTGGCCCCTTTTCTCTTCAAATTTATAGTTTTTTTTGTTTTTTTTTTGTAGAATTCTGCCAGTGGTGGATCTGATGAAGTTACAGCAGCTACATTTCTGAGTCATCTAAGTCTACCCACACTACAGGTACTTATACCTCACAGATACAGCAATGACAGTAATGGCTAATGTAGCAGAACTGCCCCTGATCAATGCACATACGTATGTAATTTAAATCCTGTCTTTCTCCGTATACATGACCCAAGGTTGCTATGTATTTGTCAAGACGTAGATATCAAGGCAATTGCGTGCAAGTTATGTATTTGTAGGAGACATTAGGATCATCCAATTGTTAGTAGGGATATGATTCTTCATTAATTTTCTTCTAGAAGGAGCTAACAAGCAATTTTAGCTATTTATTTCCTGCTGCAACAGTCTTTGAAAACCATCCAGTTTTGGAAGCCTATTTGCAGTTCTGGACTTTTTCTGTACAAAACTTGCACTTGGTTGTTTTGCACAGAAAACAGCATTGCCTGCAAAGAAGTATTAAAACAAAACAAAACAGTGTGAATTTTGCACGAAATAAGTCCCTGACTGCAGAGATTATTATTATTTCAGGATTCTTCTTGTTCAAGTGTTTAATTTTCTTTCCATCCACAATTCTGACAGGAGCCAAACCCTTGAATTAATGGAAATTTGATAACCATTACGTAAATTAGGTTAGTCTAATCTAATCTAGTTGAGACAAAAAACTGGCTTTTGCAAGGCAACAGGATCATATGTTCCTCTGGTTGCCACTGAACTGCAAGTCCTATCAGCTCTGTCCAGCATAGCCAATTCAGCAACATCAAGAGGGCCACATGATTCCAACCTCTGGATTTAATCTATGGAAAGTATGGAAAGCATATTGCATTGTAGAATGTGGCTGATAGTAAGATAAACTACCAAGCAGACATAAAGCACTAAAGAACTTCATTGTCTGGGAACTGTGGTCTGAAAAAGGAACTTTCTCAGTTTCTGCAAAGTACACATTACCTTGAGTTGTGATGAGTTTCTTTCCAGACTATGCTTGTAACTAGTGATAAATATGGGGATAGATAGTTGGCATTTTGAAGAAATACTCTGCTAGCAAGAACTCTGTGCAGGCATTCTGAAACCAGGAAGAATAAATGCATGAGGAAGGGGATTGTGCTAGAAGCAACAACTAATGCATCATTTGTGCTAACCCATAGGTGAAACTCTTGTGACTGTTTAAGATGAGGCCAAAAGTGAGTGGGATATGTTGTGGCTTCTCTGTTTACCAACAATGCCATTCAAAAGTACTGTAAAAAAACATTTGGAAATTACTACTAAAACGGATGCAGTCAAAAGAAGGAAGAGTACCCGCGGAAATGATTTAACTTTACATGGACTTTTGCCTCAGTACAATTTAATTCTGTATGGCTCTGGCTTGAAAGCTTATGGAAAACAACAGTACATCTTCAATAATTCATGCTCCCTAATTAAACCCTGCTGATTGTGGCTAAATGGGATTTTTTTAAAAAACAAAAGAACTTTGTCGGAAATGTGTTATTAATGTTTCCTATGACAAAAGCATTTGTTAAGGACCTGTGCTAGAGTCAACACATTTGCATGTCCTGCTTAGTGAAATGCTGTGCAAAGCTATGTATTAAATCTGGATGTTCAGTCTGATAGTTCTTCAGAGGCCCAGTTTACAACTTAAACAACTCTGAAACTATATACAGTGGGGACACCTATAGTATAAAATGCATCTACATAGCAGTGAATCTACTGGGGCATTCCCAGTGGGAACAATACACTGTGTCAGAATGTGTGAGAATAGGATTGCCTTATTGCATTTCCTCAAAACTGGTCAGTAATTTCTGAAAATTACTCTGGTTTACATTCTAATTGTGTAAATTAGACACATTAGTTGCTGCATTTTTTTTCTCCCTCATGATTCAAATTTCATACCATTTTTTAATACTCACAACTGATCTGAGACAATTAGTAACAGAGGAGTCTTTAAAGTGTTGGACATGGAAAAAGAAGACCCAAATTTAAATCTCTGGTTAATCATGGATTTTACCATATGAATATAGGCCACCACTACTACTCAACAGAACTACTTTAGAGTGTTGCTGTGGAGATTAACATGGAGAATTAAACCATGTAAAGTGAACATGTGCTTTCCTGTTGTTGTTGTTGCTGTTCTTGTTGTTTTTGTTGTTGTGTGCCTTCAAGTCATTTCCAACTTATGGTGACCATAAGTTCTGAACCTATCACAGAGTTTTCTGGGGCTGAGTGTGACACTCTCAAAGTCATCCGGTGGATTTCCATGGCTGAGTGGGGAATCAAACCCTGCTCTCCAGGGTCATAGTCCAACATTTGTTTCTCCAGCTCTTCTTGTGGGTGTATTTTTTCCTCTGAGACTGAGAGAATGTGGCTTCCCCAAGGTTACCCCACGTGTTTCCATGGCCAAGCAGGAAATTGAATGCTGATCTCAATGGCTGTAGTCCAACACTCAAATCACTACACCACTCTGGTTCTGTGTACATGCCTATGTCAGTCCAAACAAAAGAAAAACAACAATAATATTACCATTTTGCCAGGCACAGAAACTTCTGGTGGCATACTCATCAGATCACTATTTATCTTTTTTTGACATCAGTTTTTAACTGAATGCAAAAAGCTGCAGATTTGTGCAAATACAACAGGAGGTCCCAAAGAGTGACTATCTAATTCACAGGGCAAGATATAAAGAAATATTAAGAACAAACAGCAGTAATTGTAGAGAAAAGACATGGACTGATTTATTTTTATTTATTTTATTTATATCCTGCCTTTCTCCAAGGAATGGGACTCACGGCAACTTATGACATATTTGAAAATAATACAGATTAAAAGCTATACAGAAAATTGTTATAAATGCATAAGCATACAAGCGATTTAAAAGACAACTAAATAATTTGTGTAGTTAAAAACTTTAAAATTCATTAAAAACTATTTACAAACCATAAAACAGTACAGCACAACACAGCACACCATTAAAAATACATCCCAGTCAGTTTCTAAAAACCAGATGGCATAGGAATGTTTTAAATAGCCAGTGGAAGGAGAACAAGGATGGAGCTGTCCTGGCCTGGATACGGAGGGATTTTCAAAGAAAGATATTACAGCAAGTTGGTACTATTTTAATTGCTACAGCTGCAACCAAAGACATCCTTGAATTTGTCATTTGGTGAGGTACCTGGAATTCTCTGCCTCTGAGCTCTCATGTACTCCCCATAATATGAAAACAGAGCTGTCTAGCAGATATTTCTAAGTTGTTCACCAAACTATAAATCCCAGGATACCTTGGGATGGAGCCATGCTAATTAAAGTGGTATAAAACTAATATAAACTGCAGCCTGTGTTACCCTGTATGTTGGGGGGTACCAGGAGGGGCACCCAGATAGCCAAATAAAACACAAATTGGGGGAATTTAGCTTGAGCACTCTCTCGGCTAAACGAGAGGCAGGGTAACTTTAGCAAGAATCTTTAACCCTATGTCTATGGCTTCAGGTCAGAGAGCAGGCGAGCAAGTTTAAAGTAACAAAAATGACAGTTTTATTGAAAAATAAACAGCAGATAAAACAACACACACTCTAGCTAACTGGGAAACAGAAAGGGAGAGCTTAGGGAATAGGTAATACGACACCTCGTCTTGTAGCCCTGGAGAGAAGCAGGGTTCCGGGGAAGAAAACTCAGCGTGGCTGACTGAGGGGAGCTCCTTAGACAGACCAGCAGCAAGGCGGGATGGCAGTCCAAAGTGATCTGAAGACTGTTTGGAAATGAGGGGTTTTTATAGGGGAGTTGCCAGATGAGAACAAAGGGAGTTTAGAGCTGGACAACGGATTTGGAAAAGATCAAGTTTGCATGATGAGCTTAATGCTCGATGACAATAGTTTGGCCAGTATGTAAATGTCCTGTCTAAAAGGACTGCTTTGGCTGAGAGCTGTGCAACTATTGTAGGGTTTGCAGTGGGAAGTTCCCTGAAGCTATGAGCGAGGCTTGAGTTGCTGGCCTCAATAGGGTCTGGAATATAAAACCATTAGCGGCCGCACTCTGTCTGCGCTTGTCCGGAGAACCTCGCAAACACGTGGAGTGAGGTGGTTGGAGCAAGGTCAAACAAAGGCCGAATTGTTTGATATCAAAATGATATCTGGGGTCCTCACCAACAGTGCCATAGCTGGAGTAACACCTGAAGGCATACAGACATTGATTCGGGATATTTTTTTGCCCCTTGAAATGAGCACAGGAGATGCTTAGCTACTGACCCTTGTTTCTATATAACATTCTTCACTAACAAAGGCCACCTGCATTGTTTACTTCATTTTTTAAAAAATAAAGTTGTGGCCCTAGTTTACCCCATCATTAATGTCTTCCGTCGTATTTCTTGGGAAGATTCCCTTTTGGCCCCATGTGGTTCCTTGTGATAGATATAGGGCTGAGCAAGGCTTTGCTTTTCCACATGAAGAGCAGGGCACTGGAAATAGCTACACCTTGTTGTGTCATTCTGTAATATGTGCCAGGAGCAGGGTTTGGAAAACTATTTATGCTTTCTCCACCCTGGCTCTCTCTGTTTACATTCCATCTTGACCCATCCTTCTGCTCCTAGGATTCAGTAGCTGGGTACTTTAGGAGCAGATGGGAATTTTTTAGGTGGTTCTTTTGATGGGACTGTTGAACAAAAGCTGGTTGAGAAGTTTTTGTCTGTCTTGAACTTATGACCTGTTGAGTACTAAGCACAAATCATAGACTGGGCATTTAATTATGTGGTTGCTGCAGAGACAGAAAGTGCAGAATAGAATTTGCAGAGATGGTGAGCACCCAACTGGCATAATTTTAGGGAATAGGGGGATTCTTGAGGCTGGCTCCTTGGCTCATGGGAGTCAGGGCCAAATTGGATGGCCACTTTTGGGATCAGCATATATTATACCTGTTCCTTTAAGCCTTGTGGAATGTAGTATGGTGGGCCAATATCCCAAGAGAAATAGTTGGCCATTGTCAGTCTGTAGTCACATAGACAGATATCAGGGCAGGGTGTTTTTGCCATTAAATGGAGTGATTCTTGGAAAGCCCCCCTGCATTGTTTATTTTAATCTACTATATAAAAGTCAATGTTCGTCTATGAGTTTGTCTGTTTGTCTGTGTCAGGCAGGTGAAGACCTCATACAATTGGTTGAGTGAGGTAAGAAGACCTTATATGATTGGCTGACTGTGGAGATTCTATGGAATTTTGGGATTGGTAGTTTAGGGAGGGGCCTCTAGAATTCTCAGACAGAGAGTTCTTGGGCCTCAGACCGGTTGCTATGGAGGCCCTTTTCGCACCTTACCTCATTGCAGCAGTGGGGAGCAGCGCTTGTGCGAGCTGCTCACGACAGCTCTTCTTGCCTCCTGCATTGGCTTCCTCTAGCGCGGCCGTTGCACTAGCGCCCCTTCCTTCCTTCCACAGCGCAGTCTGGGAGCTGTAGGCTGCACGGGGGGAAGGAACGTGACCGCCCCTGCTCGCTGAAGCACCGCACATAGGTAAGTGCGCTAGGGCACCGCGAGCATTGCGCGAGCGCACAGTATTCTCGGCTTAAAGCCGAAAATCAAAAAATGCACGCACACCCAGTTTTAACCTCATGAGTGTCGCGCGAGTGGGAGTGCGTCATATGGAGCGATGCTCCCATTCGCTCAATGCTCAAGGGGCACTCGTCCAAAGAAAAGCATGCGAAAAGGGCCGGAGATGAGGTCTACGATCCATAAAGATGCCAGAAAACATTTAGGAGGCATATGTGAGAAAAATTAAAGTGACCTACACGAACCATCCTATTTCCACATTAGACTGTCATAGTGCTATTATTCCACTTTCAACATCCTGTGGAATCCTGAGATTTGTAGTTTAAGGAGGGGCATTCTCAGCCAGAGAGGTCTTTGGCCTCAGTAAACTACAAACCCTGCAATTCCACAGGATGTTGAAGTGAAATAACAGCACTATAACAGTGTAGTGTGGAAATGGCCATAATTACAAGGTCTTCTTGCATCACACAAGTTACAGGTACTGGAATAGGCTGGTTGCTATGGAGATGATGCCTAGCAGCAAGGAGGAGGACAGTGTATTCCCACAGGAACCCAACCTCTGTATGTTAACAACTACGAATACAGATTGGGTTTGGGAATGTGAGGATAAGTTATAGGTACTGGAATAGGCTGGTTGTTATGGAAACAAGACCTAGCAGCAAGGAGGAAGACAGGATATTCCCTCAGGAACCCAACCTCTGAATGTTAATAACTCTGAATAAAGATTGGATTAGGGAATATGGGGAAAATTTACAGGTACAGAGATAGGCTGGTTGCTATGGACATGAGGACTAGCAGCAAGGAGGAAGACAGTGTACTCCCTCAGGAACCCAATCTGTGTATCTAAATAACTCTGAATACAGATTACATTGGGAAATATAGAGCAAAGTTACAGGGAATGGAAAAGACAGTTTCGTGAGTTCTTAAGAGGAAAATAAAAATCCTGTGAAACACTGGGTAAATACGCTAGTTTTAAATAAAGTTGTGGCCTTAGTTTATACTCTGAATGGTGTTCTGGGCTTATTTTTGAACTGGGTGGGGAGTACAATATTTGCCTTTAGTTTAGGAGGCCTCTAAATGGGAACATGCCTGAGAGGGGGATGTTGTCCATATGATAACCTGCTTGTGGGCTTCTTATAAGTGGACACTGTGGGTAAATAATGCTGTACTTAGGAAGGCCTTTGGTCCAGTTCAGTCTTTTATTCTTGTGATTTCATGACTGAAGAGAGGGGGAAAACTGACATAATCAACAACTGTTAGGTCCACAATTTGGAGCATGAGTATCCTACACATGTTTCTTTGAGGAGTGATGGGAACAGTGGCCAAATCACATCACAAGCTTGGGAAAGAATGGACATCTAACCACAAATTCTCCTCATGGGCACATTTAGATCCCGGAGATGCAAGCTGGATACATTCTGGCTGAAAGCAAACTAAAGCAATTTTCATAGCTGTTACATGTGTTTGGAGTCTGCAGTTAATTCACAGTTCTCTTCATGTCTTGGTCTCTTTCAAACTTCTGGCCCCCTACCCCATCACTGCATTCTTCCCTTAGTTATATGGAACTGCTGCTTTCCCAGACATTAATGCTTCATTTCTTTCTAACTCAAGTATATACTGTGCATGTAACTGTTAGCTCCCATCAGCCAACCATTCTGGGCTATCAATCAGCAAGTTCCCTAGTAAAGCAGTGGTCAGCCAGAAACCATAACAATGTTTAAATGTGGTCTGCACAGATGGTCAGGAAGGAGAGCGCCAAAAGCTCAGAAAGCCCTTTCTTTCTCACTTTTATGTTTATCACGTTATGTAATCTCTTTGGGTTTTTTTCTTTTCTTATAATTAAATAATAAATAAAGAAATCCTTTTCTTTCTCTTGATTCTTATTATTCATTTTTCTTTTATTTAAGAGTCACTGTTTATACAAAATCATATAATCAGTGACCATTTCAAATGACACAGTTATATGGCACTTAGTTTGAACTTGCCATGCCAACATTCTAATGCAAGAGTAGTAATAGCAGCAGTAAATAATAATAATAATAATAATAATAATAATAATAATAATAATAATCCTCTATAATATTCCTAGAAGATCTTGGGCATCAGGAATCAATAAACTCAAAATGTAAGAATACATTTTTATTACAAGCAGCATAGAAAAAACCCTTTTACAAAGACATTTGTGCTCTTTTATCCCCCCCACCCCGCATCTTTCACTATGAGGTTATAAATTCCACTGCCAAGTATTCCCCACTTTCCTTGGCCTCTATCTGTTCACCAAAAGAAATGACAACACACATTATTTAATAATGGCACACTTTTAATTGTCTTTCTCAAAGCCATGTAGCCTGTTATGGATTTCAGAGGGAGCGTTTGTGTGAAATTATTAGGTCTAAAAATATTTTTTGAAAAGCAAAAAACTATTCCTTGTTCTTTCTCTTCATAGGGAAATGTTATTATAGGTCTTAATTAGAAACATACTTTTGGAGCAAGGAGCCACAAAGTATAATGTTAGCCAGCTGAGAAACAGAGGCAAACTTCTTTGCTCAGTCTACAATCTGATGAAACAACAAACCTCTGTGAATGAATTATTCAAGGACATGCTCAAACTGTTGCGTCCTACTGCTATGGGTCTTTAAAAACCTGGAATCCATTTTGTAAAACTTTCAGACTAGATTTTTCCCCATGAGCCACATCAATGTGAATGGAGAATGAAATCACTTTAGGCTCATTTATTCATACCAAGAAGGCTGTTAATAATTACACCATCTTTTATACTTTGATGCATTCTCACCATCCTTTATGCTTTCAGTGTAACCCTACCAAAAAAAGAAAAAAAAATCCCTGGAACCTTTGTATTAATATGAATTATGTTAAATTACGTGGAGCTTTTTTTGATGGGGGGAGAGAATATGACAGAATATAATGTACTTTTTCTATCAATGAAACTTAGTGTAATTTTGAGGACATTTTCTGGGAACAATACAGGAGCATAGAGTTTTTATTGCTGTATTGTCTCTCCTCTTATCACCTACCCAACTGTAAGTGTGAAAGTTTTCCACTCTGTGGCAGGTGAAGGTTGTTGCAGATTGCTGTAAAGTGTGAGGGTCAGCAATGAAGAGGAATGATGGAGGGAGAGAAGTAAAGGAAAATGAAGCCTATGGTACCCTGCCTTATCATTCAGAGAAGTACAAAGGAAAGGAGGTTGTGCCAGTGCATAATATAAGAGAGAAGAGGACATGTGATGAACAAGAAAGAAAGAGGAGTGAAGGAAGAAAGACAGAGTGAATCACAGAATATCAGAGGCACATGGAAAAGTGGAGATACAGAAGACAGAAAAAATCAGAATGGAATGGTCAGACAGAAAGATGTGTGGAGAAGTGAGAACATGACAACTCAAGTGGGAGGGATAGTGGAGATGAGGAGAACAGATCATAGACACCAGAAAAGGACAGTTGAAAGAGGGACATAAATGATAGAAAGATAAGTAGAAATGGAAAAGAATTTGAAGAGGACTCTTAACTATTGGTCTTTCTCTATTTCTGAAACATATTTCTGAGAATTTTTCTTGAAAAGTATTGTTGATGGGTGGTGGAGTATAGGCAATGATGAAAGGTATGGTCAGTCTGGCTTTTAGTTTGTATTGTTGTTGTGCACCTACAAGTCATTTCCAACTTAAGGTGCTCCAAAGCAAACCTATCACAAGGTTTTCTGGGATTAAGAGTGTGTGATGTCCCCAAGGTCAACCAGTGAGTTTCCATGGCCAAGCAGGGAATTGAAACCTGGTCTCCAGGGTCGTACCGAATACTTGTTTTCTCAACTCTTCCTGTGGGTATTTTTTTTAAAATCCTCCCTTATTCCTCTTTAATGAGTGGGTGAAAAATGTTTTTTTCTAGAATTCATAAAACTGTTTCTTTTTCTTCCAGGTCCAAACCAGGCACAATGGTGTGGGGAGCAGATATGGTACTGGATGGGATTTTCACATGCAGTCCAGTATGCTTTTTAGTACAATGAAGTAACATAGGCCATTTCCGTACTAGCCTGTTATAGTGCTATTATTTCACTTTCAATATCCTATGGAATCCTACTAGGGTTTGCAGTTTAGAGAGTGGTTTCAAAGGCCACTCTCTAAACTGCAAACCCCAGGATTCCATGGGATGTTGAAAGTGGAATAATAGTGCCATAATAGGCTAGTGCGGAAATAGCCATAATTTTAAATGCTAAGTTAGAGTCCATATAATCAAAATGAATGTACCCCTTTCAATGTAAATGTAATTCTTCTTCTTCTTCTTCTTCTTCTTCTTCTTCTTCTTCTTCTTCTTCTTCTTCTTCTTCTTCGTTCTCCTCCTTCTCTTCGGCCCTTTTCACACGCAGTTTTTTTTTGCGCGAGTGCCCCTTTAGCATTGTGTGAATGGGAGCATAGGTCCATACGACACACTCCCACTCACGCGACGCTCAGGAGCCTAAAGTGGGGCACGCATGCATTTTCTTTTTTTTGGCTCTAAGCCAAAAATACTGTGTGCTCGCACAATGCTCGCGGCGCCCTCGCGCATTTACCTGCGTGTGGTGCGTCGGCGAGCCAGGGTGGTCGCACTTCCTTCCCCCAGTGAAACCTACAGCTCCCAGACTGCGCTGCGGAAGGAAGGAACAGGCGCGAGCGTGACGGTCATGCTACCAGGAAGCGACCTGCGGGACGAAGGAGCAGGGAAGCGGCAGCATTTCGGATGAGGCTTCTCATGCGAGACGCCCCCCCCCAGCTGCGCAAACGGGTAACGTGCGAAAAGGGCCTTCCTCTTCCTCTTCTTCATTTTAGTGCAATGTAGTGGTATTTTAAAACTAACTTTCCTTTTTCTGACCACTACGAGGGACATCTGAAGCATCTGATGGCTCCTGGGGTCATCCATGTGGAGGAAACCATCTGTGCTCTGAAATCCTGACCTTATGAGAAAGCTGAAAAAATGTCTGAGAAAATGTGCATGTCTGAGAAACGTATGTACAAGTGGTTCATGTTTCAAATGTTGTTTAAATACACTTTGGCCAATAGGTCAAATGTGTCTAAGGAGCACATATAATTTAAAAAAGGCACATGTTTAAAAAAGAATAAACAAAAACATTGGAACAAATAATGGAGTGAATGTGAAAAGAGAAAAAAGATGGTCATCCATATGTATCAGTTTTACAGATACAACATCAAAGTCGGACCCACTTGCTTCAGAGTAAGTTCAAATGAGGTTTATGGGACTTGTTTCTCAGTAGGCATGAATAGGAACATGCTGCAAGTTAAATATCATACATTTAACTCAAAACCTTCTAAGCATGATGAAATTAATACAGGGGATGAGGGAAATAATTTCTCCTACAAATGCCCCCTCCCCAGAGATATGGAAGCACTTATGGTAACATTTTGTTGAGACAGTAGAAATTGTAAACCCATTGGACTTTTCATGTAAACCCTCCTAGAAAGCTAGGGGGCTGAGCACCAGCAGGCTATCTGAGTGGATTGGAGGAAAACAGTTTTAATTCTATGCAGCAGAAACCTACATGAATCATCAAGCCATCCATAACAACCCTGTACATGCAAGAACCAGACACCATTCTCAGTGAAATTGTAGTTTTTGGTTGTTCAATTCAAGTTTTTTTTTTTTTTTTGCCTTGGTTTCCAAGGTGAATTGTAGTAATAAATAGTTTAAGTTTGGAAAGTGTCCTGCCTGTGCTGCTGTTCTCAGACCACTTCCTGACTTACTTGTTACCTCTCCATCAATACTTTGGGGAAATATACAGTCCAGAGCTTGATGAATTAATAGGTGGGGTTTTATTGCTTTGGTGCTTTTGGGCCAATTTACCTTGCTGTTGATTATATTCACATCTACTTTAGAATGACACGTACAAAGGCCAGATGCATGCTCTTTCTCTTTCTCTCTCTCTCTTTAACTTATTCAGGAGAAACATATAATCTGTGGCTAGGGATATAAACCAGGAGTCTTGCACTAAACTTCTCACTGCATCTTAAAGTGATTTTGCATGTTTGGGGGACCAATTTTTGCCTGATTCTGTAAATGCAGAAATTTTAACTGTGACAACTTCTGCTTTGCTCCATGGAATATTAAACTTTCCAAAGGTTTGCTACATTTTGTGAGCAATCATCCTTTTCTTTTTTCCATGACTCTGGTCATATGCTTTGCTTTATAAAGGCAGAAGACACTACCATTTTCCCCCCTCAAATAATACAAAACATGTCAACAGATCATACTCTCCAACAGCCCTGATTTGGCATTCCTAATCAATCTTCTCTCCCACTTTTTCAGCTGCTTTTAAAACATCCCAGTTTCTCTCTCTCTTCCTTTCACTTTCACCCTTTGTCTTCATCTTGCTTCACATCTAGCAAAACAAATTCAAATTGCAAAAATAGTTTCAATTCAATTATCTCATGGAAGGTGAAATTGAAGATGGACTAGAACGTTGCCCTTTCCTGTAAGGCAAAAACAAACTGCCACAGCTTATCCTAGTTTCTGTGTTCTTCCTCATTAATAATTTTTGCTATCTTAACAAAACTCATATCTTGTTTCACCATATACATTTCAGTTTATCTGTGAAATGTTGGAGGCTATGCCCAAAAATGCTTGGTGAATTAGTCTCTTGCTGAAGATAAAATCTGTAATGGAGGTTTGGGTATCTTCAAAAAGAAGTATTCCTGTATCATGATAGCCTTTCTCAGGCCATTTCCGCAGGGGCCAGGGAATTGCCCCATGCCAGTATATACTGGACTTCTTGGCTCCACACTTGGGTCCAGGCTGGTCTGGAGCAGTGCATGGCCGCCGCTCCGCACTACTCCAGAGACGAAAATGGCAGCTTCCAGTTGGTCAGGGCTCTTCACCAACTGCTG
Source organism: Ctenosaura bakeri (assembly GCA_948474755.1). Lineage (NCBI taxonomy): Eukaryota > Metazoa > Chordata > Lepidosauria > Squamata > Iguanidae > Ctenosaura > Ctenosaura bakeri. Next base: position 383,477 of record CAOLHI010000899.1, on the reverse strand, counting down.
AAGCTCGCCAGCCTAAAGCCCACCCCCGGCAGATCGCAGGCTCACGCTGGTGAAAGCCTGCAAATCTGCACCGGAGCGTGGGCACAGAGTGGCACATTCCGTGCTTTTTAAGACCTGTGTCAAGAGGTCTTTCAAAAGCACGCTGGACGACCACTTCGGGTCATTCTGGAGCAGGCTGAGGTGCGGAACTACACTAAGTAGGTCTGACCCAGTCTGCTCCCAGGTGCAGACGTCCTCCCTGGAGGATCCTCTGCACCATTTCTTTAAGCCCATGTGGAAATGGCCTCAGTGATAAATTAGACAACTACATCCTGATTTATGATGCATGTTTTACTGAACTAATCATCCACTGACATCCAGATTCAGGCCAAAATGTTGGCTTTGGATTTGGCTACTGCTACTTAAATTTTAAAATTTAAAATCTTGTTTTGGGGGTCAGGACAAACACCTATCACAGGCTCAACTTAATTGGACTGCATTTCTATAATAGATTCTCACCAAGTGTCTGGAAAATAAATCTTGAGGCCAAATTATTAATCTGTGTGTAATTGGGTCCCTCTGTCTTCCATCTTCCCTTCAAAACACATGAAGAGATAATATGAGCCTACTCTGTTTACTCTGCTTGCACTGAAAATGGTCCCAAGGAGAGTCTGAAGGACATGTCTTCATTGCACAAAGGATCCACACAAGGACATGAAAACCACGGTCAGTTGGATTCAACTCAAAATGTGTCAGCTTGAGAACACTGCCAGCTCATGGAATGTCCTCAAGGGAGTAAATGTGGCCTCACACATAAATGAACACCTGAGGGGAGGATATGTGTTTTCTGCTGCTTTTTCTCATCTCCCCCCGCACCTTACTTCTCTAGGTCTTTTCAGCTGCTCCAGAATAGGCTTTTCAAAAGCAAAAAAGACCATTATGATAATTTCACATTAAGTTGCATGTGATTTTACCTGTTAAGGGAAAAAAACTGAACAAAACCAACTCAGATATGAGGGCTTTGCATTTTCACTGGCCTGAGAACCTAGTTCTTAGCCAGAGAATATGGGGGAGGAAGAATTGCTAGAGAAAAGGGGTTCCATTCAGACAAGAAAGTGAGGCAGCATAGAATACCACTGAGGGAATGGGATCCTTGAGGAAGAAAAAAGGAGGAAAATCTTTTCTCACCAATCTCTGATTCTCAACTGATTTACCTCAGCTTCTTTTTTTTTCCTTTGTGAGTTTGACAATGAGATTTTTACCAACTTAATTCTCATTTGGGACACTATGGAAAAGACACTGAGGGCTACATATTGTTTTTATGTAACAGGGAAATGCTATGTATGTTTGAGTCTTATTCCTAGTTCATTATGGAAAAATGAAGTTTGTGCATATTTAACCAACACAGATTTGATTAATTACAGTAGACAGAAAATTATAAAGATGGAATGAATATATCTCAAGGGCATATGAGAAAATGAGGCAAAGGAAAGTGGATTTCTAACCAATGGAAGGGGCAAAGAAAATTCCTTATGATTCATGTCAAATGTAATGAAAGCCTAATAGATAGTTTTTGAAAGCTCTCTTGTTTTTCATGAGTTTTTCTTGCTCCGTTTAGAGCTTTCTGTTCTTATGTTCCTGTAGAATTATTGATTAGAAATAAGGAAGTCATGGTCAGAACACTTAGGCCCTTACCCTACCACATCACCATCCCAGCATGGGGATGTGTTGCTGCTGGCTTGCGATGTGTGCCATAGAACGACATTGTTGTGGTCCCACTGCTGTTGTGTCCCCAGCTATCGCAATAGTGCTGTATACCATTACCGGAAAAAATCTGGCTATGGCCTTTATTTGTACAATGTTTCCATTGGCTGTGAGTGTGCAGGAAGGATGGAAGCCCTATCAAGTGCTTCTTTCCACAGTACAGTGCAGGAAGAGGCTGGCTGTACTATGGAAGGAAGGAACATGTCCCAAATGCTATCTATCTGCCAGTAGGGAGCATTCAAGTCCTGATCCCATCCCAGTAATGGCAATGCCAGGATGTGATCGGAACAATGTAGGATCACCGCATAGTGCAATGAGAGCCTTAGATATGTACAACTATTAAAACTTGTTTTCCTTGATACTCCTTTAATGCTGAAAGTGGACAGAAGGGGAGAGAAAATATTTTGGCTGGATGTTTGTGGGTTTTCCTCAACACACAAAAAACCCTGTGGACCTTCAGTGCTAAATACATCATTAGAAACTACCTTCATTGCATACACACAACTTATTTTTGTGAAATTAATTCAAAAGCCCCAAAAGAACCTATGTGTCTACCAGGTTCTTTTCCTCTGATTACAATCCCTTATTTGGTGCCACTGAAGGAAAGGAAGGAAAAAGTGAAGGAAGTGAGAGTGAAATGAGTGGCATTTACCTATCCTGCAAGGAAGGGATGAAGCAATGTGGCTCAGACTAAGGTTCTGAGGGTAGTACAAGAACAGGAATCTGAGCAGCAGAGTGATGGGCTGGGTCCAGTGTAGTATAAGCTGTCTGAGGCAGAAACAGGGTTTAAATACCCTGTTTCTGTGCTGGGGGGGAGATGTTAATAGCTCTCTGGCAGAACAAACAATGGGGTCCCAAACAAGCTAATGGTCTTCACATCAGGTGACAAAGCACTGGTGGAAATCATGATAGCTTCTTGATGTCTGGGCAAGTGAGAAAGCAAAGGATAATTTAGGCAGGAAGATGGAATGGCTTGATAATAATTGGTTGTTGTATTGCAACAACTTCATCTGCTATTGTATTTACAGGTTGCCAATTAAATAATTAATTAAATAATGCTTGTTTTCAATCATTCATGGAGTGTTTGTGTACAGCATGATAGCACTAGTGTCCTCCCCCCAGCATGCTTTTGGACCTATTTTCCACTAATTTTCTATTCCTTATTTGCTCCACCATCTGCATCAGCTCTCATTTCTTAATTTCTCCACCCTTAAATGTCCCTGTGCCTTCATGAGATAATGAGGACAGTTTACTACATGTTTGCTGTTTGGAGCCACTCAGGGGCCTTTTTTCAAAAGCAGAAACGACTTCAGTTTTCTTCCTAGTTTTTTAAAAAGGTCTTTCCAGACCCTAAAACATTCCAGAAGTTTCAAAAATGTGGCAAAGTGTCCCCCAAAGGTATATCCCACTGATATCTAATGATGGGGGTGTGTTGTATTTTGGATAGTTGTCTACCTCATTAGGAGTTTAGCAATGTACTCCCAAAGCCAGTGTGTTATAATGATTTGAGCTTTGGATGCATCATACACTCTCAGCCCCAGAAACCCCCGTGATAGGTTCACCTTAGGGTTGCCATAATTTGGAAATAACTTGAAGGCACTCTGTCCACATTATTAGAGGTTTAATAAAACAATCCCAATACTAGTATGAGGTTTACACGGCAAGATTTGTTGAGAAGGGGTTTGCCTTTGCCTTCCTCTGAGATGAGGAGAGTGTGACATGCCCAAGGTCACACAATAGGTTCCTATGGCTGAGTGGGGATTTGAACTCTGGTCTCCAGAGTAGTAGTATAATGCTCAGACCACTGCATCACTATGGCTCACCAAAATATAAAGGTATCTATTGCAATTCTATAGGTTCAATCCAGTCTTTAGGGTATGTCATATTGCTACATGATTAAGGTCATTTTGTTTCCCAGTGCACACCAGTGGCAGAGCTGGTGTTCCAGATTACCAAATGTCAGTCCAGATTCACTGCCCTGACCAGATTAGATCATGAAATGCATGGTAAAATGAAGCTGAATACATCTGCATAGTTCTAATTAGAATACCAGAAGTTTTGTGTTTTACTTCCTTCTTCCTTTAGTCAATGACTAAAAGGAAATAATGACAGCAACGACAAGTGAAAAAACAGTCAGTGTTATGCCTCCATTTTCCACACATAAGAGTCTTCCCACATAATTTCTGTTTTTATAGGCAAAGCGTTTCCTGTCTTACTCCTTTCGTTGTATGGGATCCAGATGTGATCCTTCTAGGTAGCACTTCTGTTCCAAAGAAATGGCATTTTCTGAGATTCCGCAGATGTCCCAATAGTGTTCTCCAAGTAGACTTGCTAGAGATACCTGTTCCCTGTATCTTTCTCTCTCATCTGGTTCTCAGAGCTGCAGTTGATACTTTTTTCCCGCACATTCAACAACATTATGTACGAGCTTGGAAAGAAGACCATGAATGTTCACTGCTAAACTTGTACAACATCACCAAATTGTTGAGTAACTCTTTTTTCTCTGCCTGTTTTTATACACTGAGGCAAGATCACAAGTCTCTTCAAGCATACAGTTCTCGCTTTAAGAAAAAAATTTCTCACATATTGTCCTGTTTAGCTGAAAAGAAAGCACATTATTTACATATCAGGGCAATGACTTAAGAAAGTTGATTTTTCAAACTGGAAGATGTCAATGCAAGAGGAACTAGTGGGTTCTGAACTTAATCCAGCACTCTTTGGCTTCATCTTTAGAGATGCTTATAACTTACAACAACACAATAGAACAGGGCTGCTATGGTCAACTTTCATGAGGAATGTAAGTTCCCATAGTTACAGTATGACAAATTGCACCAAAAAATCTTATTCAAAGACATAAACAGCTCTTAGTCAGAGTTTTCTCTTGTCAAACAGTCTCAACTTCATGTAAAAAAAATCTAGTTTTAGTCTTAACTTTTCCCACTCTCCCTATTATGGACATGCTTGTATCAGCACCTATGTTATTACTATCATGTTTGGTAAAGGGATATTGTAGCAACTTTGAGACTGAGGGAAAAAAGCTCTCTTAGGCTGAGTCTACTTCTTCAGATACATAGTGTGAAGTGGGCAGTTAATGGACTTTGATGTTTTCTGTTTGATCCTGTGTGTACATTACCCCACCACACTGAAAACTACTGGTAGTTTTACTTGAACAACATCTATTTTAAAATGAATTGGAGATTAAGCATGAACAAGATGAATAAATGGCTACTGGAAATAATACATATTCTGAATAATTATACTAAAATTTATTCGGTGTAGCCATGTCAGTCATTTAGCAATATACAACAAAATATAAAATCCATAAGAGAGGGATGTCATTATTGGCCAAACATAATGCACATCATGCAAGTTTTTGAACTGGCTTTTTCATCAGGCAAAAGATTTTAAAAAATCATACAGAAGCAAAGTGACAATGGTAGGCATACATTTTGTATGTTATTTCTGTGGTGGTTCAATTGTTCTCAAGGGATCTCAATGAGGCAAAGGCCATTCCCTTTCTTGACTATGCATGAACTAAAGACAAAAGGCAATAAAAGACAGGTAATAAAATTTCAGCTCCATTAGCAACATAAAAGTAATTTTCCTTAAGATCTAGGCTGTCCCTGTCCTGTATGAAGCTAACTGCACCTTTCTTAGGCAGAGGACATCGAATTTCTCAAGAAATCTCTGTACTCTTACAGAGGCATCAGGCAAAGATGTTAAATGTGTGTATTTCAATAATAGTGTTGAAAGTTAGAATGGCATTGTTACCCTGTATTCTGGGGGTCCCAGGAGGGGTGCCCAAATAACCAAATAAAACACAAGATGGAGAAATTAACTCAAGCCCTCTCTTAAGCTAACAAGAGGCAGGGTAACTTTAGCAGGGATCTTGTAACCCTATGTATACAGCGTCAGGTCAGAAGAGCAGTCAGACAGTTTTTAAAAGAGTAAAAATAATAATAGCTTTATTGAAGGACAAACAACAGAAAAGACACCACAAGCACACAGCTAATTAAAAATTGAAGATAAGAGTTTTCGGGGGAATGGCTGATATGACACCTTTTCTCGTAGTCCTGGAGAAAAACGGAGAGTTGCAGGGAAGAAAGCTCAGCGCGATTCGCTGAGGGGCAACTCGTTGGACAAACCAACAGCAAGGCGGGATAGCAGTCCGGAGTTTTCCGAGGAGGACTCGGAATCGGGGACCTTTTATAGGGTGGATTATGCCTACAGGCCATGCCATGCTCAGTGAGAACAATGCGAGTTTGGAGTGGGACAAAGCTCATTGGAAAAGGTCAGGTTTTACATGATTAGCTTAGCGCTAGATAACAATAGTGCAGCCAGTATGCAAATGGCTCAGCATTGAGAGGGTGCCGGCTCAGGGCTGTGCGTCTTTGTGTAATGTCGCACTTAAGCAAGGTGTGTCTGCAAGAAATGGTCCCTGAAGCAACGGAGTGGCATTAATCTGCCTGCCTAAGTGGGGATTGGACTGTCCAACCATTACCGGCCCCGCCTGTTTACGTGCTTGTCTGGCGGCCCTTGCAAACACGTGGAGCAGGGTGGCAGAGAAAGGTCAAATGAAAGCCAAATAAGTTTGATATCAAGAGATATCTAGTGCTATCACCGGGCATGTCAGAACCGTGGTAACAGCATTCTTGATTTACCAGAAGTGTGATTTGTGAATCATGCTGGCTAGCAGGAAATGGTAGCCATTGTCTTTGAGTTCTGCAGCCTCCCTTTCTTTTTTCTTTTTCTTGTGTTTTTGTCAGCTTTGGGGGAAGATGGGGAGAGCTGGCCAATTTGAAACAGACAGATTTCTTGTGAGAGAAGACTGTAGGAAGCCAGGTTTCTCTTAGATCTACTTCCTGACTAGTCCCAAATTCCCAGTCACACTTTGCATCTTGACTTTATCTGCATCCACCCATCCTGATTTCTCTCTGTGTATGTCTATGGCCATTTCCGCACTAGCCTGTTCTAGCGCGATGATTCCACTTTCAACATCCTCTGGAATCCTGGGGTTTGCAGTTTCGGGAGGGCCGTCCGGCCCCTCCCAAAACTGCAAACCCCAGGATTCCAGAGGATGTTGAAAGTGGAATCATCGCGCTAGAACAGGCTAGTGCAGAAATGGCCTATGTCTAGCTATATCTCTATCTCTGACATATAAAAATCAGAGTTTGTGAGTTTGTCTGTGTCAGGCAGGCGAAGACCTCATACGATTGGCTGCCTGTGAAGATTCTATGGAATCCTAAGGTTGGCAGTTCAGGGAGGGGCCTTTAGAATTCTCAGCCAGAGAGCTCTTGGACCTCAGGACAGTTGCTATAGAGACAAGGCCTAGCAGCAAGGAGAAGGCCATTGTATTCCCTCAGGAAACCAATCCCTGTCTGTTAACAACTCTGAATACAGATTGGATTAGGGAATATGGAGAAAAGTTACAGGTACTGAATGAGACAGTTTAGGGAATTAGAGACATAGGATCTCAAATCTGTGTATTTCAACTGCGTCTAATTCCTAAGTTAAGGCAAGTAGTCTAACAAGTATTACCTATGAGAAAATAAAATCCGGGCAACACTGGGTATATAGGCAAGTCTGATATATAAAAGTAAATGTTTGTTTGTCTGGGTCAGGTGAAGACCTCATATGATTGGCTGCCTGAGAAGATTCTATGAAATTCTGGGGTTTGCAGTTTAAGGAGGGGCCTTTAGAACTCTCAGCCAGAGAATAGGACAGCTGCTATGGAGATGAGGCCTAGCAGCAAGGAGGAGGGCAGTGTATTCCCTCAAGAAATCAACATCTGTGTGTTAATAACTCTGAATACAGATTGGATTGGGGAGTATGGGAAAAAGTTACAGGTACTAGATGAGATAATTTGAAGAATTAGAGACACAGGATCTCAAATCTGTGCATTTCAACTAAATCTAATTCCTAAGGTAAGGTAATTCCCATGGTATTTCTAACAAGTATTACCTATGAGAAAATAAAATTCTGGGCAATGCTTGGCATATACGCTAGTATATGTGTGTGTGTGTGTGTGTGTGTGTGTGTGTGTATGTATACACACACACACACACACAAATATAAACTTTTGGGCAGTTTTAGAATGAGTCCTGGATCATGTTTGATTGGGGCTGGGATGAGTGGGCTCAGGTGGGAGTTGCCTCAAGCAACATGAGAGAAAAGAGAAATAAAGACATACCAATGTCAATGTAGCTGGCTCTGTTGTGCCCTGAATCTAGGCTACAGAATGGCTTCTGCCAGTGCCAACCAGGAGTTGGTTGGGTTGGTTGGTTTCATCAGGTAGTAGGTACATTGCCTGATGCCTGGGTCTGTACCCATGATGGGACCTGCTCTCTTTGGTTGTAAATAAAATTATGACCCTTTACTACACCAGTGTAAGAATTGTCTATGTTCATTTGTAACATGTGGAGTGTACTCATTGAGTCTAGAAAAAGATTTCTTCAGCATCTACAGCACAAGTGACTGCTATGAAAGCATTTATGAGCAGTTTTACTGGCATTTTGAAAGCATACATCTTTAATGGTATAAAACCCTGCTATTTTAAAAAAAAATATTTGAAGGGAAAATTATGAGCAGTCAAATCCAGAAAAGATAGTGATTTATTATTAAATCTAATTGTTCACCCTAGCTAGAATAGCCCCATTAAGTCAAGGGAAACTTTGTAAACCAACAATTATGTACCATATTTGCTGGAATATAAGACACACCAGCACATAAGACACACTTCATTTTAAAAAGTTTTATTTTTCCCTGGGGGAAATAAATCTAGTTTTTTTTAAAAAAAAAATAGCACAACTTCTCCTGTCCCCCTTCCTCTCTGTTTTGCAGAGGAAGGGAAAGGAGGGAGCTCCAGAGGCAAGGAAAGAAAGTTCCTAGGATGTTTCTTTCTCCTCCAGTTTGCAAGGGAAGGGAAAGGAGGGAGCACTAAAGGTGGAGAAAGAAAGTTCCCAGGATCTTTCTTCCCCTCCTTTTCCCCTCTGGTTTGCAGGGGAAGGGAAAGAAGGTTCTCTGGAGGGGCAAGAAGAAAGCTGCATGAACTTTCTTTTCTCCCCTTTAGAGCTACCTCTTTTCTCTTCCCATTCAAGACGGAAGGTAAAGTGGAGTGAGGGAAACTGCAAGGTTCCTTCCCCCCTTTGGAGTTTTCCCTTGCTTTCTAGTGCATTTTGCCTCTGTGCTGAGAACTTGCACGGTGGCAAAATGCTTCGGGAAAAAAGACCCACCGGCGTATAAGATGCACCCTATTTTTAAAAGTTATTCTTCAGGGTAAAAACATGTGTCTTATATGCTAGCAAATACAGTAAGTTCCATTGATTCTGTAGTTACGACTGAATCAGATTGGGGCCTATTTAATTGTATCCCATCATTCTCCCAGTCTGGAACTCAAGGCACCTTACAAAAGTTAAGAGAGATAATAGCTAAAAAAGTTAAATCATGTAAAAGTTAAAAATATACTTAAACTATCAATAAAATTAAGAGAAGTTCAAAGCAAAGCCATTCAAAAGGAGAAAAAAATGCATATAAACAACACAGAACATGAAAGGCCCTTTTCATCTGAACAGTCAGACCTCAAAGGTCTTCTGGGGAAAAAATAAAAAGAGCTCTTCCACTGCCTGTGAAATGATAGCATGGAGGGTGCCAGTCTGACCTCTGCAGGCAAGTTGTCCCAGAGCCTAGGAGGAACCCCCAAGCATGCTGTCTCTCATGTTTCCACCAGATGTATTAGTGGTGAGGTTCATGGGACAGACAGAAGGGCGTTCCCAGAAGATCTTGTGAAATGGCTAGTATAGGGAGACATGTTCCTGTAGAAAACCAAAGAAACAATTCTATAAACTCATTTTTGTTTTAAAAAGCCAAACGGATTTAATTAGTGCTCCAAGAGATTATTAAGAAGTGCACATGTTATCTTTGAGTTATCTTTTAGTTTCCCTTTATTGGGAAAAAATTGGAAGTGTCAGATTAATTATTTTCTGTTTCTCTTTTAATTATACATTAATGTGAACCAGTAAAAATTCACACCTTTGAGAATTGTGTACAAACATAGTTGTCAGTGGGGTAGACATGTAGTATATGTGTATTAAAATGTGCAAAAATGCATTTGTTAAGAAAACTGAATCAAAATACAGGTGAGTATTTCCATAAAGGGAGAAAATAAGATCTCTCAAACAGAAATTGGATGGGAGACAAATTCTGGTGGATTTCTGAGAAACACCATTAAAACAAACCTGATTATCACATGTTCTGAAATCAACTCAATTTACACTGGAGAACTAACTAGTAAAATGAGGCTTAGTACCATATATCAGGACTGCAGTCATCCACATGATCAACATTACCATATGAAATACAATGGTACAGTGTATGGGACAAAGCAAAAATATTATTGCAAGTAGTAAAAGTTTTGTAAGAAAAAAAATATGCCTGCCAGACAGTTTCACATTACAGAGTTCAGCTGTGTTCTACAGACTTTGGCAAGCCAAATAAAAATTCCACAATGTGTAATAATAATTCAACATTGCTGCATACCCTTGAGCCTTCATAGCAATCAGTGTTAAATTGTACTCTCTTTGTAGATGTGTATTTATGAGAGCTTGTTCCCTACATTCACTATGATTTTCTTTCCTCCTGGTATTGCTTACTCTGCAGCATGATAATGTTTCAAGCATGAGTTAACTTCTCTTTGAATGTAAGTAGATAATAAGAAAACCTGCTCATTATACACACACACACACACACACACACCATTATTGATCTTTTCAATAGCCAAGTGACTAGGTCTTGGAAAATGGGGGATAATATCAAAGATAAATTATGTTGCCTTGACAGTATCCAGTTACACTTGTGTAGACTTTATCAGTGAGATTATATTATAGTAAATGACCCTCATATCAAACCTTTTTTTAAAAGACCCAACAACATTGTTGAGTTATGGAATTAATACACCTTTAACTTGATATCCAAGAAAACAAACTTGTCTCCTCCAGATATTTTGGACTATAATGCCAGGATAACCTATAATGAAGGATTATGGGAGTTGTAATCAATAATTTCTGGAAGGCTTGCATGGTGAAAATGAAACAAAATATAAAAATAGCCCTGCTGGTCCATCAGGAGAAAAAGAAAATTAAAAAGGAAAGATTTTCTTCACCCTTTTGGCTTCCCAATGATAGGATCCAGTTAACAGAACAGTCCTGCAGAATCTGTGACTTGTTAACCCAAGACAACCTGGACCATTTGCCAATATGTTAGCACAGTAGGGGTTCTGTTTTATTACCTACTTCAAACAGAAAAAAAGGAGGTGGGACAGAAACTAACAGGCCATACGTAAGTTTCAGCAATGTTTAGTATTGTGGAGCAGAAGATTCAGGTATCCAACAAATTCTGGTGAATTCAGGAGTGTTATTCCTATAGCAGTTTGCCTTTGTAGCTACAGTTTCTGTGCGGGCAAGAGAAGTCTTCTCAATAAACCAATTGAATAATTGCTTAGGAATACAGATAAGTACGGTACTTCACAAAAAATTCAGGTCGCAATTTGGTAGGGGACTTATGTTTACCTAAAAATAATTTATTCAGACTAGCCATGTTGGCTGAGTAGCAAAATACAAAAACACCCAAAATCTATGTATGGACTTCTGTCTACAGGAAGTAGAACTGAGCAGTTTTGCAATGTCTGTATTCAGCAAGAAAATGCTGTGACTGTTGCTGGTTACCAATGCACATGAGAACACCAGCTAGGGAGTGCTGATGGGAATTGGCAGAGGCTGATGTACATCAGAATACAGGTTACAGAGTGCTGGTGAACACTGGTAGAGCCTGATGTGCATTGGGAAAATCATGCCAGTGCTCTGATACACATCTTCACAATTCATTAGGAAGGTCCTGTGGTGCCTCTGCTATGTATCTAAATGTGCATAAAGTTACACAATGTAGAGCACAATATAGAATTGTGGTCTCAGTTTCTGCATCACTTTAGCACATTTTCCCTTCCATGATTAAGAGATTGTTGAACATATTGAAAAAAGCTGCATATGTCTAAAATTAGTGAGGGATGTAGTTGTCACGCAGGACTTGACAATCCTTTGCAGGGGTTGCAGTAGTGTGCCCTATATAGTGATACAAGTCAATTGGAAATGTTTAAAAGTAAGAGAAAGGATGAGAGACTGAGGAAGTGGATGTCGAAGGAGTATGAACAAGCAGAGAGCCAAGAGAATTTTTCTTCCAGTCAGGTTTTACTCCATGCAGCAGAAAAATGTAAGTGCATATGATATTTATAGCTTCTTTGAGGTAAGCATGATAAGGCATTGAAGTTCATATCTGGATTAAAACTTTGTGCGTTTCACCAGCATGTCTACTGGAAGCAAGAGAATCCTTGAAGTTGTGCTTCGGGCCATGTGGTTAACCTAAATCCTTGCCTATCTGCTTATCATGACTGGTGTTGGCTGGTCTGAGTGGAACAAATGGCTACTCATGATCATGATCATGATCATGAAAGAACTTTTCCTTCTAAGTAAAGTTTCAGTTTGTCCATTTATATAATTTGCTCAGGTTCAAGGAACTTGATGGGGTGGTGGCTGTTCAGTTCCATATTCTCCTGAAGTAGAAAATGAGCTTAGTTATTTTGTGATTTTGGTGCAGTTTTTTTAAAAAAATAGAACATGTTTAAATCTTGAATGTTATATTGACATAACTTTACATTTATGAATTCTTTGTTCCATTATATGGTTTTAGATCATTTCAGGGGCATTCTGGGAAGCATGAGAGAAATCAGAGAGATGATAACAGTAACAACAATAACAATGAGATGGAGATGATTTCTCTTAACAGTTATAGATTTTAAATTTTCTAGTGTCATTTGAATAGAAAACTAGGTTGTCTGTTTTGGGTATATTATACTTGATTGTGGCCTGGTGATGGAAACTGGTGAATGAGCAACTAAACATTGTATCTGTGTGGTGTTATCTTCTTTTTCTCTTAATAGTATCATCACATTGGCTTTTTCCTCTTTTGAAAATCAGACTTAGTATATTTTCTTAAATCTTTAGTTAGGCTGCAGACCAACATCCAGAGCCAATGCATTTATATTCTGAATCCTAGTGATACAGGAGAGACCTGTGCAAAGTTTTCTCAAACCATTCCAAGAAGGATGGCTACAGGAGAATTTGTTGCCTGCTGTGGTATCAACTGCTCCATTCATTCTCCAGGGAGATAATCATTATTAGCTTCTCCTGAGGCACTTTTTAATGGCCCAGCAAAAGAAAGCATTTTGTGTCAAGAACTTCTGTCTCCGGACCAGTAATTTCTCAGGTTTCTGCAATAAATCTTTTTAAGCAAAAACAAATATCACTGAAACTCACTAACTTCTCCCTAAATTGGTTCTTGTGGGTTTTTCGGGCTTTGGGACTGTGTTCTGGTTGTATTTTCTTCTGACGTGTCGCCTGCATCTGTGGCTGGCATCTTCAGAGGAAGAGGAAGATGCCAGCCACAGATGCAGGTGAAACGTCAGGAGAAAATATAACCAGAACATGGCCTCAAAGCCCGAAAAACCCACAGAACCAATGGATTCTGACTGTGAAAGCCTTCGACTCTACATTCTCCCTAAATGTTTTTGTCTGTGCTGTACATAACACACACACACACACACACAAGCACGCGCGCACACACACACACACACACAAACCAGCTCCAGAAACAATTCTGAGCTTTCCCTTTCCATAGAAGAAGACTTGCCATCTTTTCCAATGTTATACTGTTTATACAAACATAACAGACGTTAGTTACAAGTAAACCAGCTGCAGGTGGGGGTAACATCTGCATTAGCTCTCTGTATCTTTCCTAGCATTATTACTCGAACATCAAAGGTTTGGTCACTGTTCAAGGGATGTCAGAATTGATAATACTGTACTCCTTCAAATTTCATGCTCAAATAGGGTGACGATTCTTAAGCTTTTTGTTCCCACCTGGTTTTAATTTCCATTCTCTTGCTGAATTTCTTATTTCCATCCTTATGCTAAGATATGGTCAAGTATTCTTAAGAAGACTAGCGTAATAGGTAATACTTCATCTGATTAAATGCAAATGGAGTGCAAATGCCATAGTTGTTACTGAACATCTAATTACCTCTTGGAGACACTATATGATCAGCTATGAGGCACAAAAGGTATTTATTGTTGTTTATTAAATGGTGCAGGTTATAGGTGCTCACTAGATATGCTTTAGATGTGTACATTTTAGGCTTTATATAATTTAAATGTACAACAAGGCAAAATATCTCTTAATAATGTCGCTTTCTTTCCTCTGTTTACTAGCACTGGTATGTAGCAGTTTCATTAACTTTAGTTCACATAAATGTTTTTTCATTGCAATGGTTAATCTTTTGGAAGGATTTAATTTTAGCAATTTTAGCTTTTATTCTTATTGCAAAACAAATTATGATGGAGAAAGCAATCCCAATTTTGTTAACAGTGCCATTTGCTCTGAATATACATTCTGTGCAGGAACCTTCTAGCAGACATAATTACATTTCAATGACTTGGGATTCTGTCCCAACTTCTGATGGAATTTTCTATTGGATAAAGCCCACAGTGAATGGGCTTATGTTATCCTGTAGCAATACTGCATTATCACTTATTCAAGTGAGCTTGCACATACGCAGGTCACTTCAGGATATTTTTATGCTTAGAGCCAGATGGAAAATGTCTTTTCAGAATCAACAAAAGCCTTGCATTCTTGACATTTCCAAATATTTTCCAACAACTGTAACTAATTTGCTTTTGACAAACTTTAATAGTACCCCTAGAATGATCACCAACAGTTTGCAATGTGATTGCTCTCACGGTTCACTGGATCTGCTTTTTCAGAGAAATCCACTTTTTATATGCTCCATACTGAACTTGAAATAAATCCTGGAGTTCAGTAACTGTGTGATAGAGGATTTAACTTCACAGAGGCTATAGTTCAGTGGAAGAGCTTATAACTGACATGCAGGAAGGTCCCATGTAACAAATATTTCTGTCCTGTTTTCAGTAAAACTTTAATTGTCCCGGGCCCAGAAACAATTTTTGATATATACAAAAACATATTCCATTGGAATAAGTCATGGTCATTGACATCTAATTGCTAAAAGAACTGATATGGTGTGTCACATCAGGATTGGGAAGCATGTGGCTGTCCAAACGTTGTTAGCCTACTGCTCCCAAGAGACCTAGCTGGCATAGCCAATGCTGAATAACTGCAGTCCAAGAAAGTGTGGAGAGATGGACAATTCCTATTCTTGGCTTAGAGTCTTGAATATGGGTGGGCAAGATGCTGGCTGTGAGTTGCAAGCAGTGTTGACATGTTAATTAATGTAAAACACACAAAATGTTCAGGCCTTTGTATCAAAGAATGGCGGTGCAAACAGTATTGCAATTGAGGGACTAGAATGCTTTTCTGCGCTACCCAGTGGAGCTGATCCAGATAAAAGTTTCTATAATCAAGCAATTTCATCAAGAACACATATGTCTGAGAGTATAAGATTCCTCAAATAACTTTCCAAGGATGGCTTCTATGATCCTGCACAGGATCACAGAAGTCATCCTTGGAAAGTTATTTGAGGAGTCTTATACTCTCAGACATATGTGTTCTTGATGAAATTGCTTGATTATAGAAACTTTGAGAAAATGGACCAGTCTTGTGAAATCAGTCTTACCAAACACATCTCCAAACTCACTGCTTTTTCTATGAGCATTAATTTAATAGAAAATGGGGGAGGGGAGAGATGCCTGTTATGTGGCACATTCCTACCATCTGGTTTCTTACCATAAGGTTTGCATTTGTAATTCCAGTTTTCATTGTTCAGCCAGTGGTCTGCACTCATACCTTTGTCCTGTAACACATTAGGTCATGTGGACTGCAGTGGTTTGATTAACACGTAATAAAAACAAAGTTTTATGAAGGCACTGCATTCCATTAGTCTGGCAGTTGATAGGTTGTAAAGTGAGGCTGAAATACTCCAGCTCACCTGAAAACACTGATCTCATGTTTAATAATTATGGATGTGAGATGAGTGTATTTTTATAATGCATTTCCAGTATGACAGTGATTCCCTCATATACCATAACACAGTGGTGTGCTACTTCCAGTGATACACAAAAAAGCTTCAATTAGTTGGTGTGAATGTTTAAAAACACAAGTTGTGCTTGCACCACAAATAGTGAATAAATTCAACCAACTATTCAGTTACATAGGCTGAGAAGCAAGGACCAGGATCCTGTTGTGCCTAACTGCACATGCAACGAACTACAGCATGAATGGTCTGACAATAGTGCCATTCTGTCACTGATATACAGGAACTTGCTGTAAAAACATAAGTCATGTTGTCCTAATTGTGATTACCGTATCACGTGTAATGGGAAGTAGTAGTAATTCTGTGTTACTATGCCAGCATGACTTTTTGTTTCACTAGCATTCAACAAAACCTTTACCAGGAACTCTATGATAAGTCCTGCCTTGAGTTCTGTTCTTATTCTCATAGTTTGTCAATAACTAAACTTACATTTATTTGATGGTTTCGTTCCCTATTGTGAGTGAATTAGTTTAGTTTATTGTTTGTGCTTTAAAAACCAGAATAATGGGGGCAGGGGAGAGAAAGGCAGTAAGAACAATAAATAAATAGTCAACATAATAGATGAATATGTTGCCTTACTACTCTACTTGGACTATATTACACCTGAAGGGGAGGTCAAGAAGGGAAGCATATTGATGTCCTATTTATTTCAAGGGATAAGAGCCTTGTACATGTTATTACATCCCAATTATGACTGAAGGCTTTGACTGAGTCATGACCTAAATAATTGAAATGATCAGAAGTTGACCTTTGTGAAAATTCTAGATCTCTCAAATTTGACCTCATGCCTGAAAACACTAAGCTGAAGCGTCTGTACATCTTAAGGCTAGATGTGATCTGCTGTAAGAGAAAAGCAAATGAGCCTTCTCCTTCTTGTCCTCTGCAATTTTTTCTGTCTATCAGAGTATTCCATTCCAAACCACATTTCCATAACAAAGAAAAGTTTAGAACCTGGGTTGGATGCCAAGACGACAACAGGAGAGTTGTGGAGTCAAATAGGAAGGTAGGAAATGTGTCAAATGTTGTTAGGGTTGCCATGTTGGATATATGATATGTCTTTGTAACTTTAAACCTTAACAAATCAAGTGGGATGAAAGTGCCTGTTTCCCTTAACTTCCCAATTCAAACTTTCAGACACAGCCACTGCTCCCCAATGCAGCCATTGTGGAGAGAGGAAGAAGGCATGCAGAGGAGTCCTCAGCTCTGTTCTTGTCACTGGATTCTCCACATGACCTTTGCTTACTTCCACTGCAAGGGAAAAATCATGTTGGAAAGGGATGGTTTGACTGAAAGTTCAGATGAAGAATGTGTTGGAGGGCTTGACAGAGTTTTTATAATACTTCATTCTACGCCATGATCTGCTAAGGGGAAAATTACTGAAGTTCCATTGTGTGCCCATCCTAGCAGCACTAAATTCATGCTGTATGACAAACTGAACCTTTCAGCTATGAAAAGAAACTGAGCTTCCAGTCTTTAAGGTTAAGGACCTGTGATGTATACTCACGTCAATTGGCTTAGCCTCAAATCAGATTTAAGTTACTTCAGTGGCTCGACTTGGGCCGTTTCTGCACTACATTGTTATAGTGCTGTTATTCCACTTTCAGCACCCTGTGGAATTCTGGAGTTTGTAGTTTACTGAGGCCAAAGAGCTCCCTGACTGAGAATTCTAAATGTCCCTCCCTAAACTGCAAATCTGAGGATTCCATAGCATGTTGAAAGTGGAACAATAGCACTATAACAGTGTAGGGTAGAAATGGCCTTGGACTCAATTTGGCAATAAATAACACACTGATTTGACTGGACTTATGACTTGTACATTTTTAGTGACTGACTTACTACCCTTGGTTCAATAACATAACACATTCATCTAGAAACCTTAACCCTTTGAACAATGTTTCCATCTCTTTTTGCCTACTGGTCATGGGATGATCTGTCTAAAGTCCACAACTTCAGCAATTTCTCAGAGGAGAACAGCAAATGTATTAAACAACAAGCTTGAGCTGGTGTTAAGGTCTGCTTGGCAACCTGTCCCCACTGCATATTGGAGGAGCCTTTTGAAACTTTTCCTAAAAGCAGAAGGGAAGACTCAACTCTAGAGTGCAGGGAAAAATCCTTCTTTCTAAAGCGCATGTGTCAAACACAAGGCCTGAAGACATTTAACTTGGCCCTTGCACCTCTCCTGCAGCTATGGCACTCCCCCAGCCTGGCAAGCCTGATCCCCACATTGAAGGCCCCTGGCTGCTGGTATTCTGAAGAGGGGCCCAGCAGCCAGCACTCGCAATCTACTTCTACTTCTGACTGCTCCTCTGTACAATTCTCATGAGCCACATGGAGCATTGCCATGGTTTACTATGGCAACCATCCTCACAGCTTGCGAGAGTTGGATAGAGGAACAGTCAGAAATAGATTGTGAGTGCTGGCTGCTGGACCTCTCTTCAGAACAGCAGCAGCCAGGGGTCTGAAATTTGGGGGTCAGGCTCACCAGGTACAGAGAAGGGTAGGGGGGCAGAAAGAGGCACAGGGGAGAAGGTGAGCAGAAAGAGAAATAGAGAGAGTCTGGGGGCAGAAAGAGGCACAGATCAGAGCACAATTATTTGTTCTGCCTGTCTCAACCGGGACCAAAAACTTAAACAAAGTTAATGTAATAAACAGTGCTTAGTAATATTTGTCTGATGATTATAAAAACACTTTGTTTTCAAAACTCATTTTTCAATTAATTGTACAGTAGCTGTACACTTGACTATCTGCTTTCCATTATTTTTCCTAGACTTCTAGTTTCAGAGCTAGTTATTACTAAAACCAGTAATAATCAAATGCAGAGGCAATTATTTAATATAATAAAAGAGTAGATATATTTATATAATCTTACAGATACAACTGGCCTTTTGAGGGCAACCATATTGTTGATGTGGCCCAAGATAAAATTGACGCCCCTGTTTGAAGCTTCAGTAATGGGAAGTAAGGATTGTGTTGCCCACTTTAGAAACTGGGTCCCAGACTTGAGATTTGACTTGAAAGTATTTTGCAATAACGTAAGACTTGACTTGAGACTTGATGGTAGAGACTTGAAGTAAAAGACTTAAAATGCATCACTGTTAAGAACACATAATATGTAGTTCCACCTGTTACCCTGTATGTTGGGGATCCCGGGAGGGCTGCCCAAATGACCAAATAAAAACACAAGTTGGGGGAATTTAACTCGAGCACTCTCTTTGCTAAACGAGAGGCAGGGTAACCTTAGCAAGGATCTTTTAACCCTATGTCTACGGCTTCAGGTCAGAGAGCAGGCAAGCAAGTTTAAAAGTAACAAAAAATAACAGTTTTATTGAAAAATAAACAGCAAATAAAACAACACACACACTAGCTAACTTGGAAGCAGAAAGGGAGAGCTTAGGGATGGGTAATATGACACCTGGTCTTGTAGTCCTGGAGAGAAAGACGGGGTTCCAAGAAGGGAGGCAGACTCAGTTGTGGAGAACTGAGGGGAAAACTTCACTGGACAGAGCGGCAGCAAGACGGGATGGAAGTCCAGAGTGATCTGAAGTACTCCGAGGAACTCCCAAAAGTGGGGACCTTTTATAGGGTGGAGTTTATCTACAGGCTATGTTATGCCCGGTGAGAACAAAGGGAGTTTGGAGTTTGGAAAAGGTCAAGTTTAGCATGATTGGTTTAGCTCTTGATGACAATAGCGTGGCCGGAACGTTGATGGCCCAGCATAAAGGAATGGCTTGGCTCTTGGCTACATGGCTTTGTGTAACTCCGAGCCAAGCAGAGCTGGTTTGCAGGGAAGTTTTTCCCTAAAGCAATGGAGAAGCTTAAGTTGCTAGCCTGAATTGGGTTTTGGAATGTACAGTCATTAACGGCCACACCTGTACATGCTTGTCCAGGAGGCCTCTGCAAACATGTGGTGTGAGATGGCAAAGAGAGGTCCACCAAGGCCAAATTATTTGATATCAAAAGGATATCTAGTGCTCTCACCCAACATATCATAACCATGATAACACACCCACAGGTATGTGAATCTGCAAAAAAATGTTTCCCTACCTATACAGTTTCTCCAAAATGTTTCTCCAAAATCTGAACATTATCAAGGGATTTTGATGTAGCTGACAGAACTATATACTAATCACCAAAGAGGAATGTGAGATAATTAAAAAAGTCACCTTCATACATTGTCTCCACCTTTGGAGCAAGAGAAGACCAAAGGGACAATCTATGCTTTCATTGCAGATGTTTAATATATAATTGTTTCTAGAGGGAGTACATATATAGAGTACTGTGAACCTACATGATGCGCTTCCCCTTTTAATAGTTTATTAATTATAAAATGTTCCATCAACTAAAATATTGACCTGCATTGGTTAATCTTCTCCCACCCCAAGACTCATAGATCACAGGTTTTAGCAATTTAGCACATGTTTGTTCTTCTAATGTAACGTGATCTGAAATTATTTTAACTCTACCTTCCACACTTAATGGTTTTTGTACTTTATTTACATTTCCACAAAGGGATGTGGTAAAAGGAAATTCATTTTGTAAGAACTTTTATGGATTTCTGGTATTTAATTGTGCTAATTTCCTACTTATGTTCTGAGATAAATGGAACCAAAAGGAAATGGATCTTAATTGCTCATGTTAGTAAGAAGGTTGCTCTAAGTGGCTCTGCTGGGTACCCCACAGACACACCTTGACATATTTTGAATTCTTCTGAAAACCTTAAATTATGAAAAAAAGAATGTTTCTTAAAAAAAAAAAATCTGGCATCTGATGAGTAATTTACACTGTGGTGCATTGCTCCTGTCTTTTCCATGTGTGGAAGCATCTTGTAATCTTGCTTAGTAACTGAGAGAACAGTGTGTGTTTGACCATACTGGGGAACATGTGCTTAGATCCACAGAGAACCTGTAGTGTTAGACAAAGTAAATACTACCAGGAAATGATCTGATGCTTCAGGTAACAGGAAAGAAATATGAAGAACATATAGAACACCCAAGATAATGATTCTGAGGTGTTGCCATCCTTATTTTTGCCCCAAACCACGAGCATTTACCAGGTGTGGGACAGGCAGATATTCAATAGTCACCATTTTACCAGCATGGTATTCTTGAACAAGTACAAATTTCTCTATCATTACATCTCCATGATGGTCAAAATAGCATAGTACAAATGGTACAAAAGAATATTTTGAAGTCCCAAAGCTGCTAGGTTAAAAGGTGGCAGGCTATGTGTAAGAATATACTTTTAAGCTTTCTGATTCATTGTTCAATCAACAAGAACTTTACAAAAGCAAAAGACACTGAGGAGGAGGGTGGAATTTGATACCCTGCACAAATTCTAGTGTAACACTGTTTATCTACAGATTCAACTGCTTGAATCATTTAATTTCTGTTTGCATCTTTTGTCACTTTTTTATGCACCCAGAAACAAAATTAAGCTTAATTTAGGTCACTGTTTATCATTTGTTTTGGATGGTGGTAGTCCTAGCTTTAATGAAAATGCAAGTCCAACTGAACAGGAATTTATTTTAACTCTAAGAATCCATCATCTCCCATGGACAATCAGTGAAGCAAAAAAGTTCGATGAGTATGGACAGAGGAAAAATCCTTTCTAATTTCCTTTTTCTTTAAACAGTGGTCTTGCCATTCCAAATGTACAGCTATACTTTGAAGCTTTCCAGATTTGCCAACTTGTTCAGCTAATTAGAAATGACCAGTCTACTAAGTGGGTAGAATTAGAATTAGAACATGATCTTTCTGAAGGAGTGAGAATTATATTCTCCAAGTTAACCAACAGAGATGTTAAAAAGGTCCCAAATCCATGTTTACAAACCACATTGCTGACAGGGAAAAAATGGAAACGTGTTCTTGCACCTTACCCAACACCAATCAGGCCCTTCCTTCTCCATCCAAATTCCTAGTACAACCACAAATTTTCCCAATTCAGAGACTGGAAAGACAAAGCGCTGTTTACAATTCATGATTTATTTCACAATTCCAAACCAAAATCAAGAGATGAACTGATACAGATGTTATCCCCTGATCCCCCTACATAGTTCCCCTTGTATCAAATACTTAGTTTCATTACCAGACTGACCCACATGGGGGAACTTCCACGCAGCTTGTGTCTATTTGAAAATATATGTGTCTCAAAAGATCTCTCTCTGAAAGGGTTGGCATCAAACATTAATAAATGATTAATCGATGAGACTTATGGTCAAGGTCTCCTGAATAAATCAGGATGGGAAGCTGAACTCGACATTCAGATATTGGATGCAAACTAGTTGAAAATTTGGACATCACCCCCATATAAATCTTCCACAACCAAATTTAAAGAGTGTACTCTTAAACTGGTCCATAAGTGGTACCTTACACCTGTTCAACTGAGTTACATCATGAAAACAGCATCATTTAATTGTTGGAGGGACTGTGGTTCTAAGGGTACTTACCTTCATATGTGGATATCCCGCCCTGTTGTAGCCCATTTTTGGTCAGAGGTTTTGAAAAATGTTAGTATGGTTACAAAGCAAACAGTAATTCCTCATCTTACCCTCCAGCTGTTTTCAATATATGACTCACAATGTAAACAACTGAAACACAAAGATCTGATTAATTTCTTTCTTATAAATGCTAGATTGGAAGTTGCCTCCAATTGGAAAGTAGGCAATTTCTCTATCAACAGATGGTGGGGAAGAATCTGGAATACATGGCTGCTGGAAAAGCTGGCGCATAATGGAAGGTTAACAAAAGGTTGCACCACACAGGACAACTTTGAAAAAATATAGCACCCTTTCGTTGATTTTATGAGTGACACACCATACTTACACTGGAGCTCTCACCATGCGGTTCAGAACTCTGGTTGAGCACTCCATGGTAGTGATTCTTGTTGTGTCCTTTTTCTACTTTGTATTGTCTCTGTACCGTGTTTTACTTTGCATTGTCCTTTGGAGTTTTTAATAAAAATTAAAGAAAACAAAAAACAAAAACGGGGTAGAGACTCTTTAGATATAGATTCTTCAAGAATAAGATAGAGTTCCCTACCAATCCACCCATAATAGTTTCAGTCTTTCTGAGCTGCTTCAGATGATTTTTGGGAGTACCTCAGTCTCCCCAAAAGTTGAAAATATCAAGTCTATTCTGAATCTTCTGGTCTCGCCTTCACTATCTTCAGTCTTCACTGGCAATACTTTCACTCCACCACATTTACTTTCGTAAGATAACATAAGGGTGGTGGTGGGGGGAAAACAGCAGAGGGACAGATGGTTCATAAGCAAATTCACATTTCCATAAAATGTAAAATTTCGTGATTTGTAGTTTTTCTCTTCCACAGTCAATACATTCAGCCAACATAATTAAAATTATAAAAGAGGGAGATACTACAGGGGTTAAGAGTGGTGAGGAGTCTTGAAAATGAATTTATTGCCGCTATTGTGTGGGTAGATTCTTGCTATATAACAAAGAAGACAAAGCACTTAGGTTTGACATTTTTCTTCTCTAAACTTTTTATGCCTAAGGATATCAATTTACACTCTTTTCACAATGGTTTCACACAATCCTGTCAAAAGACTTTGGTTAGGAGTCAATTGATGCAAAGATTTTACCTGTAGATAATGAACTGGTGTTAACAGCAGCAGCAACAGCAACAACAACAACAACAACAACAACAACAACAACGCCTCAATATGATACATGGAAAGGCTGGACAAAGAATTTGCCAAGTCAAGTGGAGGAAAAACAAAACGAGAAGATATCTCATTTTTGTCTTCGTAAATTTATTCTCGTTTATAAAACAGGACACATTTTCTTGCATAGATATGAATTATTTACATCTTTCTTTCAGTTGCTTGATCTAGTCTACCTGCAAAAATAATTTCATTTAAAAATAGCTTCAAGAATCTAGAAAAATCACTCTCAACTTTGTAATCTGTGTCTGCCAGAAAAGTTGATTATTTAGTTTAGCATTCAGTTCTTTTCGTTGTTTTTAATCACTATATATATTTCCACACTGCAAGTTTAAAATTATTATCTGATGCTTGAGAAAGAAAGGGGTCGTCCTTTCTGCCACTCTTTCAAGTGAACAGAAGCTAATCATTCCACACAGATATAGTGTTATGATTACCATAATCCCTAAAGAGTAGACAACTGCTAAATCTATTATTCAAAATGATAGTTATTTAAGTGTCATTATAACTACAATACTCAAGAAGGAATGCCAGGTAATATACCACTGTGATAAATGGAAATTTATAGGATTGTCTGAAGCAGCCATAATACTGCTATGAAGAAAGTAGAAAAGTATTGGAAGTTTATGTTATATGAACAACCTCTTGTTGGAACTGTTGGGAGTTAGAGTTTCCTGGGTTCTTGGCTCTTTGGGAAACTCTATGAAGACTAAAGCTGTTAGGAATTAGCCCTCTTTTAGCAGAGTTGCAGAAAAAGCATGTGACTAAGCGGACGCTTGTCCTTGTCCATGGCCGGCAAGGGTGTGTGTGTAAGGTTTGGCGTGTACCTATGGCACCCTCTTTTGGGGTGGAGGATAAATCCTATCCTTGGGGAGGGCCCTGGGATCACTCCACTTGCTGCGCAGCGGGGGGTGGGCCTTGGGGCTCCCTTCCAGACAAGGGCTGGCCAAAAGTCATCATGCACCCTCAGCGGTTGGCTTTGGGGCCCGGTATCTCGCTCAACAGGCTAGGGGAGATGGTCGGGAGTGGCCTCTTGACCCTAGTCCGAAGGTGCTGTAAACCCCCCCCCGTTATTCTTCTCAGGTCAGAAAACTCAAGTTCAAGTTTAAGTTCAAGTTTAAGTTCACCCCTTGTTAATTAGGCGTATTAATAAATTGCCCTAGTTCAATTCAAGCTCTGTCTGTGATCTTGTTATTTCGTTGGTAGGGTGGCAAAAGATTTAATAATAAACTTTACAATTACATATACATTGGAGAAACTAGATCCTAACTAACTAACAAAAGGATTAGTGAAAATAGTAGTTTCATTCTTAACTCACCAACTTCTTGGTGTAGAGAGGTAGCATAGCAGACAGAAAGTGCTATAAGCAAGATTGCAAAGGAGAGAGAGATATGGAATGCCAAAGACTGACTCCAGGATATATCCTGGGTCACATGGTCTGGACACCATAGCCAATCATTTTAAATAATACAGAGCAAAAGTTGAGACTTAAGGAAAAATTAACCCTATACTAGCTAAGCTATACTACTACTTACTACTAACCCTATACTAACTAAGGTGGGGGAGAGAGAAGGCCAGAATTTTCCAACAGGAAGAACTTTACTGGCTACTGGCTTTTTTTTACCCAGGAACAATTCTAAGTGTTGATCATGACTTATAAAACCCTATATGAGGTAGGTTCACATTATATCTTCCTATATGAACAGATATGAATTTTAAGATCCTTAGTGAGAAGGGCTTTCTCTAGCTTCACAACAATATTTGATGAGGACAGATGAAAGAGTCTTCTTGGAGATTGCTCTTAGGCTCTGGATCTGTTTGCCTTGGAAGGCTAGGATTCCCTCCTCCTTGTTTTAATCCCACTGGCTAGTAAATACCCTTCTTTCTTTGAACAAACATTTGATGACCAAATGGCTATATGGAAAAGTCATTAATGGGATTATGTGTTGCATTTTTCATTGCTATTGTCATGTTTTTAATTTTTAATGATTTCAACTTATTCTTCTTCTTCTTATTATTATTATCATTATTGTTCATGTCCTTTGTTTTAATTCATGTATGAGCTATCATGCGTCCCATTTGGGTGAAAAGCATGCAACATAGCTGTGAGTATGGATGCAAACTGAATGCGGGGATGGATAATTTCCATAATTTTCTCCCTGCCTCAGGATAAAACAAATATTTCCTTTGCCTTTGTTCACCTGGTATTTGCTAGCCCTGGAATGTTTTGAGAAATTTTAATCTGTTCAGAAATGCATAATTTGTGGAAAAACATCATTTTCATGAATGAAACATAGTTCAAGAAATACAAAGCCCTCACAGTTTTTGCATGAAAAGTTATAATTTTTGTTTTAGTTGTATGAATACAAGGTGAAAACTGCAGAATTCTTGCCCCAGTGTTATTCTTTTCAGCTGGGTTTCCAGAGTGTTAGGATACCAATTCTTCAATTGGAAATAACAGCTAACATTCTTTCCTTCCCTAAAGGTGAGGCAGTCCATGTTATGAAATATTTTTACTGGAGGATTTTCCTGTTTATCACAAAAGTACTACAAAACTGGACATAAATTGAGTGTCTCCAAAGACATATGACTGTACTCAGTGTAGTCAGTCCTTCACATTTGCAGGTTTGACTTTCAAGGATTTGATTGTTTGTGAGTTTCTCCAACCCCTGGTTTTCATACAACAAGTGCTTCTTTTTGAGAGTAACTTTTCTTCTTGGTCATTCTGATCAGACCACATAGCTTTTCAAAAACTTGCCTCTGGTCCTCTTCTTCCTCTTCTTGAAAAGACTTCTTCCTAACTAATAATAGGGTTGGCTTTGGCCATTTCTGCACGGGGTGAGGGAATCTTGGCTTCCCGGTCCGGTCCGCGCTGCTCTGGAGCAGTGCGTGCTTGTCGCTCCACACTGCTCCGGGGACGAAAATGGGAGCTTCCGGTAGGTCGAGGGTCTCAACCAACTGCTGAAGCTCACCAGCCTAAAGCCCGCCCCCGGCAGATCATAGGCCCACACTGGAGCGAGCCTGCAAATCTGCACTGGAGAGTGGGCAGGGAAAGGTTTTAAGTGGTCTTCCAAAAACATGCTTGATGACCACTTGGGGTTGTTCCGGAGCAGGCTGAGGTGCGGATCTACGTTAAGTAGGTCCGACCCATTCCGCTCCCAGATGCAGACGTCCTCCCTGGAGGATGCTCTGCACTGTTTCTATTAGTCCGTGCAGAAATGGCCTTTGACTCCAGTGGAACCATCAGCTGCTGCTCCCATGAGCCCAAGAGAACATATCTGTTCAAAGCTCAAGTAAATATTTTCCATGGAAGAGAGCTTAAGAGCTAAGATGTTTCAGAGGATTACTGTTTCACTCTTTTTGCATGTCAGGGATCTTTTTTTAAAAAAATGGTAAACAGACCAAATAAATATATTCTCTTCACACTGCAAATTTAAGAAAGGGGAAGGAAATACATTTGCACATATATGCACGTATACACACCTATACACACACACACACACATATATTATATATACACACATATCTTTGTCTAATATCCTCTACTTGTACCAGTGGACAGGCAAGGAGGAGAAAAGGAAGGAAGCTAAAAACAATGTGTATATGGGAAACAGTTTTTGAATAACAGAAATGCAAGAGAGATATACAAAAACATTTGATTAAAAGCAATAAAACAATTGGAAATGTTGTGCCTATCATTCCATTTCCCCCATAGGCTTGTTACGCATTCTTTTTAGAACTGAAAGGCTCATTTGAAGATTAGGCACTGAGCATTTTAGTAGGATGACGTCTATTCACAAAAGAATAATTGTTTGAAGGAGTTAAAATGATTTGTTTGCATCCATCTATTCTGGATCCAGCCTGCTGCAGCTGGTTTATGATTGCTAGACAATCTGGACAGAACTTGAGTAGACTCAAATAAACTGTATGTGGAAAGGCAGCATGAACTAAGTCATACACACTGGCTTTACTCTTTGCAGTTGACATCCGCATAGTGGTGTCGCCTTCAAGTAATGTTGGATTCCTTCCAAAACCAAAACTGTATTACAGCTGGTTCCAATTATCCTAACCACACTGTGACTATGCACACAAATAGCCAGCTTCTTGGCTTGGCTCTGCAGCTTAATGAATTAGTTATTTAATAATTTGACAGGAGTACTTGTTGTGTTGTGTTTGGCCATTTGTGTCTGTTTAATCTTATCTTTAGGGCTGTGTTCATACACTCCTGTGGTGCTTATTGATGGCCACTGTAGTTTATTTACATGTGCAAACACATATTGGCGGAGCATAAAAGATTGCTTTGATTATTCAGAAGTCCTCCCATCTGCAAACTTGTGCTTGGATAGATGGCTTTATTTGCCCACAACAAAACATCCACAACACAGTATGCAAAATGTATGCAGTCTTTTTTTTTAAGCTACTAGTTTCAAAAGGTTTTCCCCCCTCTCTTTCTTAGATTTAAACACACACACGCACACGCGCACACACATTCTTAGGATCATTAGTTACCTATCCTTAGAATAGCCAGTTTTCAAAACTGCACATTTCCAATGAGTAAGTACCTTCCATTGAAGTAATTTGGAGGGGCAACATTCAGATTTATGCATATGATTTTAGAGGTAGTGAACTCTGAATTACCCAAGAACATTTGGATATTAAACTGCTATGCAAGGATGGACTCAAAATATTCAGTGCTTTCCCATCAAAGCTTTGTCTGTAACAAATCATCGAGAGGATTTTGTTACCAGGCAACCAAGACTTGCTAACTTATAGTGCAAGGCTGTGAATTCTAGATGACTGTATAAAGATGAATTAGAGAAGTGAATGCTGCATCTCATCACTAGCCCCCCAAAAAAAAAGGTTATGAAAAGCTGCATTGAGAAAGTGACATTTTTATAAAACTGGTAGCAGTGTATTGACAATGCAGCATGAATGCCTGAAACTGAATTGTTCACTGGTTTATGAAAATGTATAACTTGTTTTATGTTGTAGGTTTAGGGCACCCAGTAATACTACAACCTCTCTTCCCATTGGTGGTCTCTCAACATACAGGGCTATCCTTGAGGATTATAGGGGGAAAATCCCAATATCTCATCTCTTCACTAAGTTTGAGGGACCTTTTTCTAAGTAACAAATATCCTTTCGATAAGAAGCAAATGCCCCAGCTTTCACTTATGGAGATGCTAGGATCTTTCTATACAATGACAAAAATAGCTCACCCTTGGTAGAATCCCAGTGCCTCCCTTCAAACATTCTCCTGAATGGCTGAATGTTTGATATATAGCAGCTTTCATTAAATCCTAAATATTTCAGCTTCTTCCTTGAGGATTGGCCACTGTGCTTAGGAAGGACCCTTCATCTGGCATGCCACCCTGAACACTTAAAAAAAATCCACAATATTTGTAAAATGTCTCAAGGGTTGAGGGTCAAACTACATTGTTGTTAAGTGCTGCCAAGTCAACCTTGACTAATGCCAACCCTATGGATGAAAAAATTCCTGGTCACTCTATCATCAACAGTCCTGCTCAGATCTAGCAGATTCAGGGATGTGTCTTACTTGATTGAGTCTATCCCTTTGTAATGAGGTCTTGCAGTTTCTATCCCTCTGTATTGAGGTCTACCTCTTTTTCTACTGCCTTCTACCTTACAAAGCATTATTGTCTTGAGTCATGTCTTCTCGTGATATGGCCAAAATACAACAGCCTCTGTTTAGTT
The DNA here is from genome assembly GCA_948474755.1 of Ctenosaura bakeri. Lineage (NCBI taxonomy): Eukaryota > Metazoa > Chordata > Lepidosauria > Squamata > Iguanidae > Ctenosaura > Ctenosaura bakeri. Next base: position 354,228 of record CAOLHI010000899.1, on the reverse strand, counting down.
ATTTTGACTTCTAGGAGGAGTTCAGGCTAAAGTTGTTCTTGGACCCATTTATTTGTCTTCTTAGCTGTCTAGGGTATCCGTAGAATGCTTCTCCAGTAACACAATTTGAATGAGTTGATTGTTACCCTGAAAATCTAGGGGCCCCAGAGGGACACCTCGATATGATCCAACTGATGGAGAAAGTAAGCTCAACTGAGCACATGCAACAGCAATACGAGAGGCAGGGTAACCTAGTGAGATATTTTACCCAGTTTTTACGGAGTCAGGCCCAGTCCAAAATCACACAAAAAGGTCCAATGAATGACTTTATTAAACAGTAATAGCACTCATCAACACGAACATGAACACACACATCCAAGGGCTAAAGAGAAATAAAGAGTGGAAATAACGTAGAGGGATTGTTGAAGGAATCATAGTTTGGGTGATACTGCACCTTTTCCTGAAGTCCTTGGTCCGGGAAGCAGCAAAAGAAAAAGGAACTCAGTGAAGAGACACTGAAGAGATCATGCAGCTATTGGGAGGGGGAGGACCGGTCAGTTGGTATAACCGGGAGGCATCCCAAGAAACTAGTCAAAAACGGAGACTATTTGTAGGAAAAAAATACCTTGAGGGCAAATTCTCTCCCAGGGAGAACAAATGGGACAGCAACAGAAAACAACTTTACACCAGCACCTTCTTTGATATTGGAAGATAACAAGGTGTTAGCCAAGTATCAGGATCTTCCGCCACTTTGGGTTGCGGTGTGAGTTTATGTAGATGGATTTTGCCTGATAAGATTTTATTGCTTCCAGTGCCCAACTTTGTGGGAAAATCCTTACTCCCTTCAAGTTGGCTCCTTAAAGGTTGGTGATCTTTTGTCCACTGTGGGTTGGCACAGCTTGAGGTCTCCTGTGGCTACGTGACTGGGGAGTTTACTGGCCTGACCTGGTTCTTTCGATTGTACGACCATTATTGCCTACGTGCTCATCTGGGTGACCTCTCTGGTGGGTTAGATTTATTTTATATCAAAGTTGTAGACCCCAGGACAGGGTTTACCAAGGGGGCAACATGATTTTCTACCTATCAGCTTTCTTCACTGTCCAACTTTCACATCCATACATAGAAATCGGAAATATGATGGCATGTACAATCCTAAGTTAAGTAGTCAACACTTGCATGGCCAAAGTGTATAATGCTCCCCTGATAAATTCTACTCTGCTTCTGCCTGGGTGCAGAGAGTAAATTATGGTGGAGAAATAACAACATGCTCAATCATTGCTGGGTTCCAGACTTGGATTTCTGGGATAAAATAGGTGTGACAGTGGATACACATAAATAGTTGGTCACAAGCTAGAAACCAACAAATAAAGAATGGAGCTGTTCTTTCTCTGTAGGCCATTGAACACATCTCCCCTGTTTTTATAACTTGTGCTTTTTTCTATATTGAAATTACCCATAAAGAAAAGGGCCATAGGGTAGTGTTACAGTTCATGGTTTTCATGCAAAAGTTTCCAGGTTCCTAATCTCTGGTATCTACAGCTAGGATTGTAACTTTCAGTCTGTCTGGATAATGCTGAGGTAGATGGGCTAGTGCTCCCTTTTTGTAAACTATAGCAGTGGTGTTGAAGAACATGACACATGTGCTCCTCCCATCCCATAAACTTCAGACAGATGGAACTCTCAGGGGTTGCTCTAATCATTTATGAAGAATTTGGGGGCTTTCAAGAATAATAGCATAGCCTACATGGAAATGAAAATGGCACTCCTTTATCGATTTCTCTTAATTGCATAACCAAATGCTATTCTTGACATTTCAGGCTGTAGAGCAGAGGAACAGTTGACTGAGAAGTGAGAAGCAGCAGAAATGCACAGTTGGGCTGCTGAAATTTTGTTTTATCTTTTGTTTTCACATTCCCCTCCTTCTGACCATCAAGACAGTGGGGAAACCCAGTCATCATGGCCAATGGCCAGGGATGGTGGGAATGTTTTTCTGCTCTCCAATGATAAGGGAAGTATAAGGAAATTAAGTGTAGGCCTTTAATCCTAGACATATCACTGGACTACATTCCCATCATCCCTGACCACTGGCCATGATAACTGGGTTTCCCCACTGTCTTGATGGTCAGTGCAGAAGATAGCTGCAAAACCACTATGGATATAAATGTCTACTTGATTCATTCTCACATGTGACAATAAGAAACATCAAAAGTATTGACAAAATTTTGTGTATTTTTTTGCCAGACCAGCTGTTGTGCAAATTGTGCATAGATAGAAAACTCTGATACATACCCTCTGTGTGTTATTTAGCTTCACCAGGGAGAAAAGACACTAGTGAGAGTGATCATTAATAAGAATTCATTGCATCCCTAGAACACAGTAACTGTGTCAATATTTCAAGGTAAAGATGCACTGTATGCCAGGTACAAATTTACCTCCAAAATATCCTATGGTAGGCGTTCTATGGAAAGGAGACTGAATCTGTTTTGCTGAGATGGTAAGAAAGATTCCTCACAGTTATTGAGTCATTCTTTTTCTATGTGTGTGAGCTGACAATGTGTATTTTGATTAAGTTATTATTATGCAGAGTTCAGCTTTGGTTATTGGTTTTTGTTTTGTTCTGTTTCCACATACATGCTGAACTGAAGTATCCATCTTAAAGACAGTCCCCTCTCAATGAAAGTACAGAGGTGGGGGTGGAGAAAAAGAATCACAAACTTATTTTCTGAAATCAGTTTCTGAACCAGCTGTAAAAATGATGGAATGTTCTGAATACAGACTTTAGACAGACGGGCTTCACACATTTCTGGCAGTAGCCATAAATGACACCTGCAACCCAGATGGAGTTAATGAAAATGCTGTTCACTTCCTGTCATGAAGGAAACAAAAGTAGGTGATTTTAATTTGAAGAGCAGTTCAAAGAAATAGCTTTTGTAATTAGATTATTCCTTTTGCTCCTAGAACACAAATGACTACTCTTAGAAACAATGTCTTGTGGCAATTTAATTTAGGGATGGTCAAAGTATGGCCTTCTATATGTTGCAACTCCTAGCATTCCTTACACATGAAGAGTGCTGGCTAACAGAGATGGGAGTTGCAACATCTCAAGGGTTGCAACTTGCCCCTTTCACAACTATTCTTACAAATAAGAAAACATATGATCTCACCTCAGTGGTAGCAGTGGGGAAGAAAGTACAGTTTAATGTACAGGCAGGTTACCTATCAATCTAATATTTAGTCCCATCTCAGTCTAACCATTTTCTAGCTCTGGGATAGGAGATATGAGATGTTTGGCTTTTTAGCAAGCACAAGATGTATTTTTTCCATTAGGGTTCTCAGTTCTTTCCATGATATACCATCTCTAGCTCCTTATTTATCTGAGAAATTTATACTCTGCACTCCAATAAAATTCCCAATGTGGCTTTCAATCATTCTCTCCATTCATGGAGGGAGGAAAAGACCATATTCACTGGCTCTACCACCCAGGATTAGCTTCTCTCTTACAGTTTCAGCAAAACATATTTACTGGCCTTGCTATAGATTCTCTACCTCAGAGTATCTTGCACCTGGATGTGTACTTATTGCAAAATCTGCACATTCACAGAGCAGAGCATAGAGCTGACCCCTTCCCACAACTCCATATCAACATAGCAGGGCAGCTGACATGAAGGCTCAGCACCCCAAGATCTTCTCTTTCCCCACAGTTTCAAAATTTCCAACCCATGTCTGCAAAGGAAAAGCATTTGGCTAGTGCTGAAGTGTGCTGTACAAGTACTTCTCATTCCATGTGTCTTCCCACTTGGAAAGGTCTGCATTGCATCAGGGAATCCTGTCTCTGAGGCTGTGAAGGAGTGATTTATGCTGGAAATCCCATGGGCTGGATGGAGATTCTCCGAAGCCTAACTGAAATATGCTCAGAATTGAGATGTTTTCTTCCCCTGCTCAAACTAAATGGGGCACCTTCATGCTGAATGGAATGGAGTGGATTTAATGAAATGGGTCTTCTCCATAGGCTAATTGTAATATGTCCAGGGATGAGATATTCTCGTTCCCTGCCAAGGCTGAAGTGAGTGCTTTCGTTCTTGCAGATAGTTCATTTTCTGTATAAATCCAATTTTTGATTGTCTACTGAATGTGTTTTCACCAAATTTGAAAAGTATGATGTGGATGGTATGACTCAAAATATATGCTTTATGGAATGTTTCTCAGTAGTTAATGATGCTCCTGAACAATGTTGGGTGCTATAGTCTGTTTTGAATAAAACAGATATCCAAAGAAGGGATCAGAACAATAATGTCATTGAAGATGGAGACAGTGCAGTCCTGTTCACATTTCCACATTTTTCATTTACCTGTGAGTGAAAGAAAATGGTTTTCTGTGCAACAGGCACAAACTCCAAACATTTGGGTTTTTCTAAAATGGAGACAATTAATGGAAAGAGCTACATTGCAGTATTTTAGTGTACTGTGTATATTGTAGTATAGTGGTTTGAGTGTTGGACTATGACTCTGGAGACCAGGATTTGAATCCCTGTTTGGGCATGGGAACCCATTGGCTGTCTTTGGGCAAGTCACACTCTCTCAGCTCTAGAAGACAATCCTCCCCCTTGAACCAATCTTGCCAAAAAAAGAAATCATGATCTGTTTGCCTTTAGGGTGCCATGAATTGGAAGGCACACAGCAACAAATATTTATGAAGGCTCAAAACATTTCATGTGATGATGATATCTGTGGCAAATACCTCACAAAAAACTTTCACAGTGTGATCTAGGCTAATCCAAAAACCTAGGAAATTGTTGCCTAGCATAACATTTGTTTGGTTTATTTTTCAGTGACCAAATTCACATTTCTTGAGCCTCAGTGTGAAAAGAACATGGTTAAACACTGAAATCCATTCTTTTTCAAAGATCACGTTGTAGAGGAATCCCAACAACAAAATGAACCACATTAAAAAACAAATAAGATGTGTGTGAAAATTGTGGCAGAAAACCTATACAACTGAAAGTGTATACAAAATTGTGCATACTGCATAGTAAAATGCAAATTTTCTAACTGCCTAAAAAGAATGAGCATCCAGTGTAGAACTAAGATGGAAAGAACTTATAAATGAAGGATGGAACCAAGTGTGAAACATTTCTCCATCTCTGCCTTATAATGGCCTCAAAAATTTTTTCTGATACATTTTCCCTCAGTGCAGTGAATTAGAAACATTGATCAATTCTTTAACAGAAGTTAGAAATAGCCAGTCAGCAGAGAACCGCAACATCTATAATATTCGTTACTTTCACTGATGTTTTTGAAATTCATTATCTGGGATATAATGTTCTGCCATCTGTACCGGTATGATAGTGAATTTAAGAGTCTTCCAATCAGATTAGAACCTGATATTTTATTCATTAAATTAAAATATATTGTGGGAATGAGAATCATGTGGTGCTCTAGATATTATTGGACTGTATCTCCTAGCAGTTATAACTAAGATAGTTAATGAAGAAGAATGCTGGAAGTTCCAGTTCAACCAATAACTAGAGGACTGCAAGATTACTGGTCCTGATATAATATGTAGGTGGGTAAAGGTAGACCAATCAGTCATGAAAATATTTTTTAAAATAGAGATTTTAAAAAGTCTTGATTTGTAAATCTGGCTACAGTTCCAGAGACCACCTTCCCTGGATCCCTGAGACTGAAATTATTGACAGATTCTTCATGATTTGTAGTTTATATGCTTTACTGCCTCTTATGCTTCATATAATATTCATACTGGTGTTTGAACAGGCTGTTGTGATTTATATGAAGCAGATGTTAGAGCAGACCTTTGCGAATTACAGAGTCAGCAATCAAAATTTAGAGATGCAAATGGGAAGGCATCAAGCACATACCAAACCCAGAGAGGAAAAACTGCAACAGAAAGGGGAAAAAAGACCCTCTGAGAGAGGACATGAACAAAACTATCTTATGGGGAGGAAAAAAACAAAGACAAATTACTGAAATATGTTGAAGGGAAGAGGAATGGTGTTAACCAGAAAACTGAAAACTTACAGTAGAAATGGATGCCAGCAGAGAAATCCTACATATGTCTACTCAGGAGTAAATCCTATCACAGTCACATTCCCTCTAAGCAGTATCTGCTTTCATATCAGTGGCATTATGATTTCATTCTAGGTTTTAATCTGAATGTTTATATTCAAGGTGCTGAACTCTGTCCCCAGCAATAGTTGCAGCACCTTGCAGAGCTCCTTTAATGCTATCCAAAATATAGAGTGGATTCACATTGAAATGGGAACAGCTGCTTTTGCCCCCAAGCAAGTAAATATAGGTCAGAAATTCAAACAATCAATAACCATGTAGTTGTTGTCAACAGTTCTGGCTCCATAAGGAAGTGCTTGCCCTCTGAGTACTGCAACTGTTGTCCAGTCATTTGCCCTGTTGCTCTCCGAGCTTTATTGGTGCATGTCCCAGAGCAAGAACAATGGAGCAAGACCCTTATACTGAGTTGGACAGTGGCTTTGAAGGAGCTATCTCAGGTGCTAAACCTATTCAGGGATAGGATTCAGGACGTGAAATAGTGTCTATTAAGTTTAAATTAAAATCCAGTTACCATCTCAGTGACATCAGAATCACCAGCCACCACTGGAGTCAGATGTATGATTAATTTAACAAAGTAGTGTCAACCATGACTCATGTCAGCTCTTCAGAGCTTCAAGGAAGACTCTTGCCTACCTGGAGATACCTCATATTCCCTGATGATATTCTAAGTCCTGATCTCACTTATCTTTCATAATCAGACGAACTACGATGTTTTCAGGCTGGTATGGAGTGAAGGCATTGTTTCCTTCTGTACTACAGTGGAAGAAAGGATGTTTGGCCAACCCTGGACCTTGAAGGCATGATCCCAATTCCCAGTAGCCTGAATTTTGTTGTTATTTAGTTATGGGTTGACTGAATCATTCAAAAATTGATTGAATTGGTCTTCTTTTGGCAGGATTAACCAGAAGGCCATTTCTGCACTAGCCTGTTATAGTGCTATTATTCCACTTTCAACATTCTATGGAATCCTGGGGTTTGCAGTTTAGGAAAGGGCCTGCACTATAACAGGCTAGTGAGGAAATGGCCTAAGATTCAGGCCAATGTGCCCATGTTGTCTGTGCAGGGCCTATGAGTTAAACCTTCAAAGTTACTAGAGCAAAAATCCAACACTCCTTTCCTGACTTGCAATGACTGGTGAAGTAAAATGGTCGTATAAGCACTATGATGTTTAGATCATCAACTCTTCCACTCATTTTAATTTACAATTTCTTTATCAATTGAGCTGTGCTCTGGGAGTTTCCGCCTATAGTGTTACTTATGTTTAAACAAGCACTCAAATTTATTACTTTTCAGTGTAAACAAAAGCTTTGCAAACATAAAAGGGTTCCTTAAGTTTTATATACATTCAGCATAGCTTATCTGAACACAGCATCTTATTTGCAGTGATTTGTTCCTTTTCCTCAAATGTTAAAGATATAGAAAATGAACCCATTGACACAGGACTAATTGCATTGACCAAGTCATTCAATGAAGCAGTGTTTTTGCTGGGACAGCAGTATTGGATCCAAAGGTCTGGATAACAGCATGTTTTAAATCAAAGAGCTGTTATTATGGACACAGGAGATATACAGTAGTAGATTACCAAGTCTGAATGCATGCATTCCTCTTCCTTCACTGGGAATGTTCTGTTTACAATGAGTAGGTGATATACAGGCATGTTACAATTGAGCTTCCTAGGTCGTGAACATGAACTGGTTGCAATTTAGACAAATTCTCCTTCATTAAATGAAAAACAGCCATTTACATATGATGTCAGTCCCTGTTAGCATTGTACAAAATGAGCAATGGCAGCTCTTCCTTCCTTAAAATATTCAAGAATTCGCTCAGCTATAAATTATCCTGAGAATTGCATTACTAGACTGTGCTTCTGAAGAATTCTTTGGGGGTTCAGAGGGGTGAAGGGAAGGATGTGCTGTGACACTGCTGCTTTGCCATGACTCTGTAGAACATAGAAGTCACCACTGTTAAAACATCAGCTGGGGCTGATTTCAATTTCAAAGAGCTCAGCTAAAATACATATCTCTCAGGTCAGGGGTGGATAACTATAATGTGTCTGGGGCCAATTTTCTGTCTCAGGAACCAAAAAACAAACAAAAATCCCAGGGGTTTCCAGAAGTTCACTTCTGGTATTGGGGAAAAATGTTAAATGTGCAGGAAGTCTGTGCAACCTATTCAAAAGGAATCACAAAACTAGCTGTGGGAGTCTCACCCCCCCCATGGCTTTGGTGCTTGCATAATGTTTCCACATGCTTCCCTCCCCACTTGCAGCCTTTTCACTGTTTCATTCACTATGGGCAACTTCATCATTGGTCTTTTCCCATTGTGAACTGCAGTATTCCATTGCAAACTAATCTTTTCAACTGCAAACTTTAAACTGTAATGCAACCACATTGTGACTTTTAAGCCAGTCCCACATCCAACTCAGGGATGCTTCTAGCCTTCAGTCTTTGGAAATCTCAAGTTGAAATGACAACCAGATCCAAATCAGTCAGACTTATTTGGAATTTGGATTTTATCATAAACCAGATTTTGAACTTCCCCAAATGTTGTGACACAGTTCTGGACAGCTAAAGGCTGGACCTCTATACATACTAACCTTCTGCCAACTGGTAATGACTTTTAATTGAACAATTATTTTGTAATTTAAGAGACTAAACAGAAAAGCCTTTAACTGGGTGTGAGTGCTGCATTTTTATTCTTATTGTGGTTGTAAATGATTTCATATTATTTCAAAATGTTGATGTTTTAATAGTTTGTGGTAATTGATTTAACTTTTTAAAAATCTTTTTATTAGTTGGTGTTTTAATTCACAAGAGCCACCATAGTATAGTGGTCTGAGTGTTGGACTACAGCTCTGGAGATCAGGTATTGATTCCCTGCTCAGCCCTGGAAACCCACTGGGTGATTTTGGGGGTCACACATTTTCCAGCGCCAGAAAACCCCATGATAGGTTCACCTTATGTTTCCATAAGTCATACATGTCTTGAAGGCCTACAACAAAAAATTTAATTCATGTACCTTCTTTTAATTCTTGACATGAGCTCTCTTGTGTCCTGTTTGCGACAAAAGTGGGAGAATCTGGATTTTTCAGTCCAAAAAAATTATTGGAAAAAATTATTTTTCCAAGCTTGGATCACCAATATGGAATGCCCTCTAGCAGGTATGAAAGAAATTGCACTACCTGATAGTCTGTTGGAACAACCAATATCCAGTGACATTGTTGTTGTTGCTGTGTATCTTCAAGTCATTTCTGACTGATGGCAACCCTGAGGTGAACCTATCACAGGGTGTTCTGAGGCTGAGAATTTGTGATGCACCTAAGGTCACCCAATGGGTTTCCATGGCTGAATAGGGAATCAAACCCTGGTCTCCAGGCTTGTAGTCCAAATGCTCAAACCTCTACGCCATGTTGGCTTCCTTCAGTGGCATACTATCTCTCAATTTAGCTTTAAGGGCTCAATAGGAACTATTAGTTCTTTTGATTATTTATTTGCCTAAACACCTTTCAAGGCCATCAGAAGTCATGGAAGTTACCATACCTATGAGATTAATTCAACTTTCTTCAAACCAGTTGCCTGCTAGATGTTTTGTACTTCATTCCTATCACACTTGACCACTGCCCATACTGCTGTAGCCTAAATCATCTGGAAGACTTCAATTTAGAGAAGCCAGAATTGATTTAGATTAATTGAGCACAATTTGTGAACTATAAGAAACAGTGTTAGTAGGTCCAATAGGTCAAACTACCATGGGTATTTTATGATGAGAAAGGGTTGCCTAGCTCCATAATTTTGGGTATGGTTCCGATGTTGTGTAATACAGACACCTAATAAGTCAAGCCCCATCAGTACATAGTCAGTTATAATAGTCATTAGCCAGATTTTAAATTGCCGCATTCTCACCGTGATAGGGTCATTAGTGGTTATATCAGCTGCAGTAAGCAAGGCATTGTGTCTCTCTGTAAAGCTGAATTAAGTGCTTGCAAAGAGTTTCATCACTAGTGCTATTTATTTTGTACGTACAGCAATTCAACCAAGTGTAAACAAACTGAAAAGAATTTCCAGGTTGTCTGGCTTTCACATTTATCAATGCAATGTCCTACATTCTTTTCAGCTACCATTTTGTGCCTCTGCAAAACAATGGCAATGTTAATAGTAGTAATACAAGGATTTGTAGTGTGCTTTGTGGGATGTATAGATGGTGTCTACATTATACAATTATACATTTCAACACCACTTTAAAAGTCATGGCTCCATCCTAAAGAATCTTGGGAATAGCAGTTTGATGAGCTTCTAAGAATTATCTGCTTAGGGAGCTGTAATGTTCAGAAAAGTAAGCTAGTTTTCAAGAGGATAATTCTAAGCACCCCACTAAACTACAAATCCCAGGATTCCCTTGTAAGAAGCCATGATGATTAAATGATATTAAACTACTGTAATGGTATGGATAAACTCATAGTTGATCTATATAGATATTATGAGTCTTATTAATGTAAACACACGGAAGGAGAAGTAGAATCATCAGGCTGGCCCTGCTATGTTGTTCGTTTTAGTGTATCTTCAGAAAAAAAACATGCTGTGTATGATATGGAAAGAAGTATGCAAGCTAACAATATGGTTCCTGATTTTATCGACAGAGCATGTGTACGATGAGTCTGCATGGGTATCAGCTTTTGGAGACATAAATTCTTGCCCATCTCCTTGTTCACTGGAATGAAAAACACTATTTTTTTCTGCTTATATGTGTGAAGACAAAATACTTTCTGGCATTCTCAAGAACTTGGCCTAAAGTTGTGGTACATAATGAAATTTTAAAACAGGGACCTCTCAGTTCATAGCTCAGGCTTCTGCTTTAGTAAACCAGTTGGTATTTCATGGATGCTGAGTTTTTTTGGCTGAAAAAAATAATAGCCGAGAACATTTTGAATGGTTTAAAACTTTTGTGGAGCTCTGCCTACAATATTTAACCTTACAGTGGTAAAAAAGAGCTGTTTTAAAAACACTTACTGTGAGAACTAAGATGTTTTCCAAACCACAATCTGTGTTCTGTGTAGGAGTTGCTACACTGAATACTTCTTTCTGAACTATATATGATAACATGGATGAAAAACAAGGAATACATCTTTGCCATTGCTGCATTACAGTTTTGTCAGATTGCTATGACAAGATGATTGTAACTATATATAGTACACTGCTTCTAGGTAGCTGAAATGGTCCTATACTCATGTCTCATGGTACTAGTCCAAAGAAATGGGTCATTACTTCAATGTGTTTTTTGTTTGTTTTGGTGATATAGATCACAGAACTATTTGTTTTAAGACTACAGTTCTCAGACCTCTACCCTTGAATAGCAGTGGTAACTAGCCCAGTGCACCAAATTAGAAAAGAAAAACAGAGTAATTACTTTCTTAGGCCATTTCCGCAGTAGCCTGTTATAGCGCTATGATTCCACTTTCAACATCCTATGGAATCCTGGGGTTTGCAGTTTCGAGAGGGGCCATCCAGCAAACCCCAGAATTCCATAGGATGTTGAAAGTAGAATCATAGCGCTATAACAGGCTACTGCGGAAATGGCCCTAGTTTCAATTGTACAGCATGTTTCCATATTTGCCCACAAAAATGTATACTTTCCATCTTGCTTTGAATTTTTTCAGGAGACAATGTTGGTTTCACTCCCCCCAACTAACATGAAAGCGTGTAGAAAGGGCATTTTTAATTAAACTGTGAAGATTCTCATGGTCATGCTGTAGTCCTTCCCTCCTCAGTTTTATTTCTTAGCTTGTAATCTGAAAAAATAACCCTTCCCCTGCTGTTTCTGCTTATATCGCAGGCTGACATGGAAAAAAATGTTTATAACGTTAACTGCATTCTCCTTCACTGAGAGCTGGTGATTAACACAAGGCCTGGAGTCAGAAAACTTTAAAATGTCTTTCATTACAATCTGACTGGGTGGGATGGGGAAAATGGAATGAGGATTTCTATTCTTGTCACATCTAGTTGCAGGATTTACTTGAAGTGGACCTCACGAAGTGAGATTATATTGAAAGCTGCTGATCTGTTTTCAGAAGAATTGTACAATCCTTGAGAGAAATAGCTCCAAGTAATAGAATTTTAACAGAAATGAATCTGTTACCAGCAAGGGGAAAATTACTATAGCCAGACAGACCTGAGGTGCCATACTTTCAATTTTGCCTGTGCGGTATGGAATTATGACAAAAAACAGAAAAGGGTGGTGGCGGCAGGGATATACTGAAAGAAAGTTTCTATAATCCAAGATTTAAAACTCCTTTGATTTGCCCCATTTCAGTGTCCCCCAGAAAGTTCTCCAGCGGTTATTAATGAATGAAGGCAAGGAGCTTCTTACAAATCACTTCACACAGAGGTCTTAGTCTCAGTCAACTAATCCAAACAATGAGAAGGAAGTTTATGATTTTATGGCATTCTGTCACATTCTACAGAAAACACTCTGCTTTCTAGAACATATCTGAGGAATGGTAGCAAAAAATACCAAAAAGGAAAGAAAGGAGACCAAAGCACTGTAAAACTATGCAAACTGGCTTGTTATCTAATGTAGATAACAGGAAAATATAAAGAATTTGTTGTCAAAAGCCACCGATTCTACTGTTCAGATGAAGTTATATCTGCATGATAGGAATATTTTTAGAAAACATTAGCCAGGTTTGAATAGGACATTTCTATTGGCAGGAATGTTTCTGTCAGTGAAATTGTGAGAAGTCAGCCTGCTTTTATACTGCAGATCATTGGTAGGAATGGAAATATTTGAAAATGTTTGGGAAATGGTCAAAACCCATGTTTATCAAATTTAGAGAAGCCTGACAGGGAAAACCTCTGGCACTCTTAAAGCTAATATTAATTTCAGCAGGAATTTGATGTAGATTACAGTCAACTTTTTCAAATGCATGAAAATGGAATACAATACTCAAGTTCCAAGTATACATAGTTATATATTAGCCAGCATGGTGTAGTGGTTTGAGCACTGGACTATGACTTCAAATTCCCACTTGGCCATGGAAACCCACTGGGTGGCCTTGGGCAAGTCACACTCACTCAACCTCTGAGGAAGGCAAAGGTAAGCTGCCTGTGAAGAAATCTTGCCAAGCAGAACCCATGATAAGCTCACTTTAGTCAGTTAGTAGCCATAAATCAGAAATAACTTGAAGGCACAGAATAACAACATGTTGGGCTGATATTGAAGTTAAACTGTATACAGAAAATGATGGCTGACTTATTAAAACTGGGCATAAAGTTTGAAAATCCTGGTAAGTACAAAATTCTGACCTTTATAAACTAGGGCACAAGACTGCTAAGCTGTCAAGCGCCTCTGATGTGTCAAAGCAATGAGTTTCAAGAAAGTTTGCTCTATTGAAGCCACAAGCCTATATCCCATCCCTAGTCCAAGCACAATAAACACATTGAACCAACTGCTGATTGGTAAATTAACACTTATGTAAATCCCATTGCTGACCTATCCAGAAATAAAGAGACAAGACACCAGTTGTGAGTTGAATAGGGCTACTCTATTTAAACTATTTAAATGCCTGAATTTAACTTAAACTGCAAAGGTGGGAACAGCTGGTGTGGGATTTCCCGAGGCAGGAGGTTGCTCCCTGATCTCCTCTTCAGCCATCTTTCTGCAAAGCATCTGAGTCCTAGGAGTTCTCCAGCTTATTGGAATGCTGCCCAGCCTGTCCCAAATAATAAGGAAGGTTCACTCTCAGAGAGACCTACTGGGGGTCCCGGGAGGGACATCTAAATAACCAAGCAACAACAACTTGGGGAAAATTAGCTGGAGCACTCACTAAAGCTAGCGAAAGGCAGGGTAACTTAGCAGGATCTTGCAACCCAGCATCTACGGGTTCAGGTCAGTCAAGCAGTCAGACGGTTTAAAGTAATAAAAACGATGTTTTATTGAATACAGACAAATATTAAAGACACCACAGTCACACAGCTAACTAAAGAATCGGAAAAGGGGATTTTTTTTAGAGGGAAATGGGTGATACGACACCTATCTCGTAGTCCTGGAGAGGTTTGAAGATTGAGTTCATTGGGGTGCAGGGAAGAAGCTCAGCACGGTTCGCTGAGGGGAGCTCACCGAACAAAGCGGCAGCAAGGCGAACTGGAACTCGGGAGCTATCCGAGGAGTGTCTCGGAATTGGGGGGTTTTATAGGGTGAATTGTGACTGCAGGCCATACCTTACTCGGTGAGAACAATGTGATTTAGGAGCGGGACAAAGCTTTGGAAAGGTCAGAGTTTAGCATGATTGGCTTAGGGTCAAATTAACAATAGTGTAGCCAGTATGCAAATGTGGAGCGCTTAGTACAGCTTTGTCAGGCTACCTGCTTGGGGCAGGGAAGCCTTTGTTAGTATCGCGCATAAGCAAGGAGGTGTTTGCCGGAGATGTCCCTGAAGCAACGAACTCGCTGTGTCTGGCCTGCTTGGGTGGAGAATGGAATGTCCAGCAATTATCAGCCGCGCCCGTTTACGTGCTTGTATGGAGGCCTCGCAAACACGTGGAGCGGGGTGGCAGAGGAAAGCCAAATGGTTTGATATCAAAACAATATCAAGTGCTCCGGGTAGGCCTGGACCGCAGTAACAGACCTTCCTAAAGTCCCTTGACTTAAAGTGAGAATGAACCTCAGGTAAACTCAACAATTAGTTTCTTCCCCCATCTGGGGTCACAGGATCCAAAGGGGCAATTCCACAGATTTCTCTTTCACTAAATAGGTGCTCAATGGAGTTGCAATTCTTTCTCTGGGTGCTATCTTCTAAGTGACCAGTCACTTAACAGCCCCAGATGAGCCAGTTGTCGCATGTGCGGTCCTCCTCTCCTGGCGCCCATCCTGAGTAGCCCCTTGGCCCAGCAGCGACCAACAAGATACAGTATGCAGTAGATAAAAACCTGGAAGAGGGGTAAAAAAATCTTACCTGACCAGCAACTATAGGGCAGGGGGTAGGCGGTGTCCCCAATGAAAGAGGGAGGCAATAAGGGCAGACTGGGGTTATTGTCATGGGCCCGACCGAGCTCACCACCGACGTGGAGTCCGCCACCGCCACGGATGGAGGCCTGGATGCTTCGGAGGCTGCCGCCGACACAGGCGGAGGCCCGGCCACCTCGGAGGCCGCTGCCGACACAGACGGGCCTGTTAGCAGCTCTGGGGCCGGCCCGGGGCCTGCCCTGGTGGTCGAGGCACCTGCAGGCTCATCAGGGAGGGCAGGCCCCGGCTCCAGTCCGGAGTTTCCGCCCACCCGCGGCTCCGACTCGGAGGAGACTGCCACCCCTCCTCCCACGTTTCAGCAATGGCGGCAGGGGAAAGAGGCAGTCCGCTGGTCCCGGAGGCTGCTGGAGAAGTGGCTGCAGGCTCTCAGCTGTGAGGCCAGGTGGCAGGCTGAGGGCTCTCAGCTGTGAGCCCGGACCTGATTGGTCGCTGCTGGGCCAAGGGGCTACTTAGGATGGGTGCCGGGAGAGGAGGACCACGGAGCAACAGCCATCGGTCTTCTGCGTCCCCTTCTGCCTGTGTCCGGATCCAGCCCCTCCCTCCAGCGACTGTGTCCAGCCTCCCTGGCAGCCGAGCCCTTGGTCTTTGCTATGGGTGACGTAACCCTTTCTTTGCTTTAGGAAATAGCCTTGCCTTTGCTTTGGGACTTATCCTTTGCTTTGGGACTAATTTACGTTGTGCGGGGGCTTTGCTGTGGGGTTGCTGTAACCCTCTGTTTACTGGATCCCACTAATAAACGCTGTCAACTCCAGCCGCTCGCCCCGCGTCTGCTTGGTCTCCGCCAGCCGCTGACAGTTATATGCTCATTGTTTTGACCCCGGGACCTTCTACCATGGTGTGAAACACCATGGTGCACTTCATATAATATATTCCTCCCACTGGTGGGATGTGAAGGAGGGCCACTCCAGCAGTTCACAGCCATCAGAGAGGCATGCATTTATACAGAACTTTTAACATACACGCACACACACACACACACACACACACATATGTATATGAATTGTATTTCATTTTCCACACTGCTTTTAGGGGTTTTTTTTAAGTTTTTAGGTTAAGTCATATATAAACTTGGAAAATTAATAACATGTTCAAATCATGAGATAGAAAGTTTTGTGAAAAAATTCTACAGAAAATATTGTAACTACCATATTCATATCCTTGAAAACCAGACATAGAGAAAAACAGCAACAGAACAGTTTTTTTTAAAAAAAAACAGCAGTGAAATTGCCTGCCATCTGCTCTAAAATAGAACAAAGTGAAGAGAAGAGGACAGAAGAGAATAGTCACAACTTTAACCACTGCTGAGTTCACAACAGTAATTACAGAAAAACAGAATCAGCTGCTTATGACTCATTTTGTCTGGCTTGACCAAAAGGGATAGGAAATAGTGACAAAAAAAAAAAAAAGACACATATTTTGTGCTATGAATCTAAGCTGGTGAAGCAAGTTAGCAGTGTGCAAGGCTTAGGCTAGGTCAGGGGTGGATAAAGTGTGGCCCATGTACCATTGTTGAGCCTCCGAACAATCACTTATCACTCAATTTTGATTTTTTTTTTTAAAAAAAATTAAAAATGGTCCTATTCCCTCTTGGGACTATGTGGTCAATTTTGCTTCCCTGGATATTTCAGATACAGAAGAAGTCTTTTTAGAAAAATAGCAAACAAACTTGAAGTAATCTTAATAATACTCAAAGTGATGGACATGAATCTTGAGTTTGACTGCATATATAACACTTAAAAAACAAAAAGAATCCTTGTCCAGGATCAAAACAGGGGCAAGGAGCATAACAGCAATTCCGACTATGCAATAAGCACCAAAATAAAGGAAACATTTAAGTGATAGTTCCAGTCCAGCTGATGAAAACAGTAGGATGAACTGTAAAATTAATTTTGACTAAATGATTTGCATCCAGATGAGAGACGAACATTATCAGAGCACATAAAAGTTAAAAAGCATACTATGTTGAGCTACATAGGTAGTTCAGGAAAGCCTTTGCAGCAGGAGGGATAGGGAAAGCCAGGATGGTGAGGAGGAATTTAAAGCAGAAATAGAAATTTGTCTTAAAATTGTTCTCTTTGGCAGCACAGTATACTAGAGTTAATACATCACATAGCAATAAGGGCAAATGAAGGAAAAAAACTAGAGCTGAGTTGCGTCTCACATATGTTTTGAGGATACTTTATTTTAACTCTTGATCTTTTTGAAACCCAGTAAGCCAGTCAACAAATAAACTGACAATGATGGCTTCTGTTCAGGGACTTGTTGAGACTCAGATTTGTGACAGCATTACACAGTGGTATTGACACAACACTGTCACTGTAGCACTTAGAAATCTTGTGGTGTAAGTGTGATCATACCCAACAGTAACTTCAACTATAGAGGAAGGAAATCTGCTGTCCATAGAAATATCCTACATAGTTTGTGGAGAGGTAAGACCTGAGGAGCCAGTGTAGTATAGTCATTTGAGTGCTGGATTACAACTCTGAAGACCAGAATTGGAATCACCACTCAATCATGGAAACCCACTGGGTGACCTTGGACAAGTTACACTTTCTCAACTCAGAAGAAGTCAAAGGCAAATCTCCCCTGAGCAAATTTTGCCAAGAAAACTCTATAATAGGTTTGCCTTAAGGTCTCCATAAATTGGAAATGGCTTGAAGGCATGCCACAACAAGACTTAGCTGGCTTACTCCCGTATAAGTGTGAATGAAACTGGAGCCTTGGACAGATACTTTTAATGCCAAACATGAGTATATACTGGTATTTCCCTAACATTTTCAGCATAGAAAATAACATCCTTACACTTTCAGAACTGGTGGGCTGAGGTGCTGCTAAATAGTGTTGGTAGCATAGCTCACTCTCTGGCATCTTCCAGAATTCCTGTTCTGCCTGTTATATCACATAGCCAGAGTCCCACTGGCTATTCAGTGCCATCATTAAGCCAATTCAGGCACAAAATGCTGTCTTTATTCTGAATTAGCTTGGGAATCTTATTTATAACAAATTGAGCATTTTATTTCCAGTGTAACCACAGTCAATCTGGTATCAGACTCCCAGTAACAAAAAGAAAGATGAATCCTATTGTTAGTTATAATTAGAGTTTAGCCATCAAATCAATTGCTGAATGGTGTGTCAACACATAGATATAGCCCCTTGATTTTATTAGTCAACTTTAGTTGAGACTTACAGGATTTAGGCCTTCATATACAATACAATGCTCCAATACAGTATTGGAGCAAAGTACTGTTAAGGGGACAAGTAGATGTGAAAACATCACTGTTGTAGTTTTCCAGGGAATACTCTAAAAATTCCAGTTTTGCAGCAAAAAAAGTTTACTTGTAGAACATTCAGAGAAGCACTAGCAAATGTATTGCTTTCATTTTGATGGGACAGAGATCACTATCTGACTGATAACAAATAGTTGTTTAGTAATTGAAAGTTTTTACCACAAAAAGACAACTGCTAAAAAGAGAGGAGCTATTAATCTTTAAAAATACCAGCTGTGTTGAAAAAAGAAAAAAAAAAGTGCTGTCTAGCTGAATTTGTGCTTGATCCTCAAAGGTGCTAAAGTCTTTAAAATTTAAAGTCAACCGGAAATGTCAGAAACACATTAAGCACTAGGTCTGTCTGAGAGGAACACTAGATAGTAAAAGACAAGCGCTCTGGCACATTTTGTTTTGTTATAGACCCTCTTGGCAGTTCATGCTTGTTCTGACTAAAGCCTGACCTTCAAAAACAGTTCAAAAGGCAGGCTGCGTAAGACCTAATGCCATGGTTAAATAATCCCCAAAGTTGTGTGTCGCATGAATTCTAAAGATCATAGAGGACAAAAGATATTGGGTCCTAAACCTCAACCGCTGTGTGGCTGATAAGATGTCCACACCCTGTTGAGTGGACATAGGCCATGTAAACAGATGTTCACAAAGAGAAAGAGAATTGCTGAATAGCTGACTGGCCCTGTTGTGGCTCATCTCAAACTGACAGTTTGAAAGTTTGTAGGAATGGTTGCCATGACCAACAGACGTGACCCATCTTTTGAGCACAGACTCCAACAGAATGATTCAGCTCTATGCTTTTTCCCTTGAGACTCTTTGAATTCAGGAGCATTTTTTCCCCTCAGTTATTTTGAGTTAGACATAACCACATGCCCAGATGTTAGAAGAATGCTTCAAAACATATGATAAAGCAGGAACTTTCTTAAGATGAGCCAGCTTCTGACACTTTCTTGCAAATGACTTCTAGATTGCTCTGCTTTCTTTTTAAAAGCATACACTGTAGATATTTTCATTACTTAACTCTTTAAAGGATAATCTGAAACACAACTTTTTTAAAAAATCCAAAATATATACTAGACTAATGGAAATAGCAGTAGGCTTCTTGCATCAGCATTTTGGTTCAGTTCCGCAATGAAGTAATTGTTTTAAGCCAATGCTACACCTTTTCCACCAGAATATTATTTTGTATTTTATTTTGAATTCAGCATATTTTACTATGGAAATTGTGAATAAGAGTTTGGGCAGAAAGCCATTTTTTTGACAGTAAGCAGCTTCTCTTTAACAGAAACCATAACAAAATATTCGTACTGTAAAAGGTAGCATTTGGACTGCTATGAAATATATGCCCAAAGAGGGATATTTTTCTTAAGATATAAGGAAAGTCCTAACACAACTGTCTGAATAGTGCTTAGCACATTCTCTTTGCCAGATTGTGGTTTCCATGGTACTATTTAATACACTGAAAATCTGTCAGGACTAAGGGAGGGGAAAGGCAAAATCCCAGGCTGCAACCCAAACTCAAGCATGGACAACATTGCCAGTTTTCATAATGATTGTGTTTCATCTTCTTTTATGGATGAAGAAGGCGGATGTCTAGAGACAGCTGAAAAGCCTTTTACTGCCTCTTTAATGCTTTCCCTCACCCTTGCAGAGTTCTGTGTAGCTGAGGCTCCCAAAGCAGGGTTGTGACATAGATCCTCTTGAAATACTTCTATCTCGTGATACACATATCAGAAATGAATAGATTAGATGGTTGATCTTGTGCCTTTCTTGTTCTGCCACACGTTTTTACTTCGGACCACATGTCATTAATAGAGCTAATGGGATTTTGGCATGGAACCAAAGGGGAAGAAGGGAGGAGGGAAGACGAATGGGAGTGAGATGAGCCAGCGAGAGAGAATGGCTGCCTTTCTCTCCTCTGAAGCAATGTCAGGTCTATCAGGCTTCTTTTTAGTACTCCTTGACAGGGCTAGAGGCACTTCTCTATACATGACTGTGTCTCATGCATTCATGAGGTTCTTTGACACTCCTCCATCCTTTGTTAAGAGATGAAAATGCAGATCATTGCCCCAGCTTTCTCTCAGCTGCCATATGGCATTGTGGAAAGAGGCCCACAAAGGAAGGAGGGAGGGAGGAAAGGAGGAAGGAGGGGGAAAAAAACAGAAACCAAAGTACTAGCAGATGAAATTGATTTATTTTCACCATTGGGAAGAAGGGAGGGGAATGAGAGACTTTTTGGAATATAAACCTATTCGAGTGCAGGCCAACAGGCTGCTCAGATGACAGCTCTGGCAGACATTAAAAAAAATAACATGGCAGAAAATAGAAGCTCTATTGTTTAGCCTAACATCTGAAGCAAATGTATATGAAATGGAATGTTCCATACGTGGACCAAATGTTGAGTTTTTTAAAGGTTATTTTAATGTTACCAGAAGGAGATAGAAAGGATTTGTCAAAAGGTAAGAGTTTTAAAGAAAGACCCCCAAACATCTGGTATCGGCCACATTTTTGCGTTTGACCTTTTTCTATATATTCAGTTTAGACACCATTTGATTATTTATTTGTCTCTCTCTAACTTAAGATAAAAGTTGGTTGTACTAGGCAGAGTCAAGCAACTTCACTAAACTGTTTTTAAAAAACTGAGAAAAATGTTTTAGAGCATGACTAAGAGTTTTGTTTTATTTTTATATGCCATAAAGTGAAAGAAAATGCTAAACAGATTTTTTAAAAAAAAATGAAAGCAACAAGTCTATTTATTTGCAAGGCATTAGCCACACTTCTTAAGAAAATCATGATGCATTACCTTGGAGTAAGATTCAATGATTAAAGTATGGTTACCTTTCAAGCATGGTAACATGGGATTGCAAGGTTAGGGAACAGGAAAGATCACCTTTCTAAAGTAAAAATACAATAGTCTCATATTACAACTGAAGCTCATTCAAAACCATGGATCCTCTTACACTTCAAAATTATAGTGCTGTGATTCCATGTAAACTCCCATGGCAACATCTTATGGTATTCTGGGCTTTGTAGTTTGGTGAAACTCTAAAGCTCTTTGGCTGAGAATTCTAAACACTGCAAATCCCAGTGTGTTGCTATGGCAATTAAAATGGAATCAAAGTTACAACTGTGTGGTGTGAAAGGGTCTCATGACTGTTATCTTGACTAGTATCTAAAAAATTAATATCCCACTCACCAGAATCCTAGGCACTGCTCACATGGCTCTCCTATTAGCCCTACGGCAACAGGTGGGATGAAATCCAGCCTCAAATACTGAAAAAAAAAATCATAAAAACTTTGTATCAGTCTTTCATCATGGACAAGATCCTGTTGAGATCTGGCATAGCTCTTCTGGACTGCAGAGGGATCGGAGGCATCCATACCATGAAAAGAGGAAATAACTATGCTCTCATGTTGCTATTTCCCCCCCTGGAAATATCACGTACTCTTATGCAATACAGAGAAAGCTTGCATGAGAAGGACTTGAGAATCTCCTTACATAAGCCATTAAAAAGTCCAACCACTTTCACACATGGTTGGCTATGTAACCCCCCCCAACAGATTTCAACCTGAAACTTCAGATCGCAAGTTCAGTTTATTGCCATGTGGTTCTTCAGTGTCTTTTCCCTCCTTAATTAACTGGTAAATGCTTTTATTTCTATGACTTTGGTTGTCAATTCTACCCTAAAAGGAATGACTGCAATAACTTAAGAAACATGCATATAGGTTCCAGTAGAAAACAGACTCCACCAAATGCTATATAGCACTCAAGAAGTCAAAGAAGACCACTGAGATCACCAAGAGGGTGCGGTGAAGAAAAGGTTGCTGTTTTGTTTTTGTTTTTTTGCCACTGCCTTAGACCTCTGCTTCACCAAAGGGATTCTGTTCTTGGCAGGACTGAGGTCTTGAGTCAGTAGGTATTACCCACTGTCCAGTATAGCTATCTTGACAGTCTGGGCCATGAAAACAGGACTCTTGTGTGGGATGGGTTCATTGCTGAAGGAAGTGACACCAAAAGGGGGTTGCTCCTTTGAGGAAGCCAATTTGAGGTCCACAAGGGCCTATCTTTCTGTCCAATAGTGGAAAGGGTTTGTTGCCTACTTTCAACATTTTCCTGTCTCTATAGTATTTTGGTTGTTTTCAGAAACCAAAATCTTTGCCTGCCCAATATATCTTTGCCTGAACAATAAAGGAAGAATATGTTTTCCATCAGAGGGTGATGGTAAACAGATTTGGGAAGCAGCCATTGGAGTCATACACAGCACAGGAAGATATGGATGAAAAAGTCAGTTATAGCATCATGGAAGATGGGAGTATAGGAGGTGCTAGTTGCCCCCAAACTGTCTCCCTTCAAATAGTCTGGATAATCTTCGTAACAGTTCCCCTGAGTTGAAAATGCTGCTGCCTAATGCTAAGACAGTAGATGGTAAAACAACATTAATCCAGGATTTCATTCTGGATGAGCATGCCAATTGCTCCTGTATCACAGAGACCTGGCTGGACGAGGCTGCTATGTGTCTGTTAATCTCTCTCAGCTTTGCCAGCCAGATTTTTCTGTGCAGCAGCAGGTAAGACCTGGGGTTGAGAGGGGAGGAGTGTAGTGATCTCTCATATTTTTGTCCCCCCGATCAAGTGCTGCATCCCACAGTTGCAGGTTTTGAGTATGTATACCTAAATGTGGGTAGGAATTCTGTTGATGTAATGTGCACCTTGGAAAGCCAGTATGGTGTAGTGGTTTGAGAGTTGGACTATTACCCTAGAGACCAGGATTTGATTCCCTGCTCAGCCATGGAAGCTCACTGGGTGCCCTTGGACACATCACACACTTTTAGCCTCCAGCTAACCCAATGATAGGTTTGCCATAAATCAGAAACAATTTGAAGGCAATCAACAACAATGCCCATCCTGTTGTTTAACAGTGTCTCTTTCTGAACTTTCCAAGATGGTCTGACAGCTGCTGGGGGAGTCCTCTCACCCTGTGGTACTGGGAAGCTTCAACATTCATGCTGAGACCACCATATTGGGAGTGACTCAGGCCTCCATGACAACCATAGTTCTGTCCCAAGTACTACTGGCCTCACTCATGCTGTTGGGCATATTCTGAACTTTGTTTTCTGTGCTGGAAGTAGTCATGGTAATCTTGGTGTGAAGGAACTTTCTATAGTTCCAATGTCATGGGTGGATCACTACCTGGTTGGATTTACAATCACTGGGACTTGGAACCTCTGCAGTGCTGGAGGAACCATTATGATGGTCACCCCAAGAAGCTGACTGATCCAGATGGATTACTAACAGCTCTTGTGGGGAGCAGTTCTGTCATCTAAGTTGGCAATTCTGTTGGTCTCTGGAATGGGTAAATGGCAAGATGATGGGCACAATCTCTCCTGAGTGTCGCCTCTCATGTAGTGAGCCAAGCCACCTCTCTGGTTTTCTAGGATGCTGTTAGTAATGAAACAAGTGAGTCAGAGACTAGAATGATGTTGAAGAAGACTTGGCACAAGTTTGACTGACACAGGCTAGAGCTTACTGGAGGACCTACTCTATGGCAATGCACACAGTCAAGAATTTATTCTTTTCTGTAACCACAGCATCTTCAAGGAGCTGATAAAAGTGATCAGAGGTCAGTTAAATTCTGGTCCTGAAAAGGTCAGTTAAATTCTGGCCTCTGAAAAGAAAAGGTAGAGCACTGAATAGTTCATTGTGATGAATTTGCATGGAACTTTCTACATAAAGTTGCTCAGATCCTTTCTGACTTGGATGCCATGGTTGATATGGTCACAAAGAATGTAACCTTGACCTCTACTTGCCCAAGAATGATAGATTCTTTTCAACTTGTACAGCCTGAGGATCACTGGAGAGGTGAGAGCCACCACATGTCTTAAAGGGCTCTATCCAATGTGCTGAATCTGTTCATATCACTAGACGGATCCCTTTAAATTTGAACTAAAACTCAGAATATATTCAATGCTCTACTGATGTGCAAGCTGCCAGTTACCACTGACTGAACATTTAAAAGGATAGAGAAAACAATGTTGTTCATTGTTTCATGGAAATCCCTCCCCCAACATGATAGTGATCTGGATCAGGCTTTCCACATCTGCTATTTAATTTAAAAATTCATTCAAGCAATGTCTAATTACAGGAATGACATCTCACCTAACATGACATTGAATTCTAAACACTTTGCTATGGTGAGGTAAGACTTTTTTACTCAAATGAATGTTCTCGTGTAGGAATCTGTAACATTATGGGGCATGCAAATCTTTTAAGTCTCACTTTTGTTGTATTTCTATAAACCCAATCAGAATTTTCTTCCTTTATTGTTTCACATTAGATCACCTTGTGGGAGGTTTTTCAGTCATGCAGAGTATGGAAAGTCATTCACATTTAAAACGGATATTTCCAAATGTGTGCAATTTATTTATATATTTTATCTGATTTATGCCAAAAAGATCTCTAAATAAAATACAGCAGGCCCATGTATAACAACAAGGATCTGTTCCAGGATGTTTTGTGTTATGATATTTTTGTGTATAATGTGGAGCCCCACCTCTCTCTCTCTCTCTCTCTTTCTTTTTTTGAACCTAATATGAATGAGGAAGGCATCACAGCCCATGAAAACCACCACTATTGACTTTTTGGAATACAGATATCACCAGAAGAGGAACATCATGAGGGGCAGGTCTTTGCATATAATTGAACTGTGTAAAATGAACTCACATTAAATGCAGGTCTACTGTATGTTTGTGGGTATTTTTTCGGTTTTGTGGATTTCAGCTGTTTGTATTTTTAAATATTTATGTTGTGGGTTTTTTTTAACACTTTTTCCCCTATATGCCCCAGAGGCAAACTATATTTCTTCTTGCAATGAGTTTTGAAAGGTGGAAAAAGCTACTTTCATCAAGATTATCAAAGTTATTTTTAACCCCTAATTGCATTCTAGCATATTATTGGCTGATTGGAAAACAGAGCTAAGAGACTGAGAAGTCACAGTACACAGTCATGACCTGCATCTCTTGCCTAGGTGGCTGAATTACCTTTCCTTCTGATATATCACACAAATATGTAAATTAACACACCCTGCTACCCTGCCACAGGCATTAGTCTTGGTGTAGTAGAGGCAGTGTACAGAGATGTTTACAGGTCAAAATTCTTTGGAATGGTTTGTCCCCTGCTTGACCAAATATGATCTACCTGACTGTACCCAATTGACTAAACAGAGGGGGCAGCCAGACCTTTTCTCTAACCCAAGGGATTAGAATAGTCTGAAACAAACAAGACACATACCACTCCATGGAAGTCATATTTAGATTGTTCACTGGTAGTGCAGATGACCAGCAGCACACATGTAGTTGTAGATGAGGATGAAAGAATATTGTTGTGAATGGAACTTGATTCCAACAATACAGCTGATTTGGTTTGGGTTTCCCTTTTCTGCACCTTTTCCAGCTCTACAATGCTCTTTTTCAGGTATGGTCGCCAAAACTGTAAACACTTTTAAAGGAGTGGCTACACCATGGATTTGTATAAGGCCAGTATGGTACTGGTTTCCACCTCTTTTCTAATTAAACATGGAATTAACTTTTATTTTTACAGCAGCCACAAATTGTGCTAACATTGGCATAAGTCAACATACAGCTGAGATTCTTCATCATGCTTTGTTCCTGTTATCTGCCCTCAAGCAACTCTGACATATAGCAACCTTCTCGTAAGGTTTTTTTGACAAGGTTTATTCAGAGGTGGTTTGTTTCCTCTTAAAGTGTGACTTGGTCAAGGTTCCCCAGTGAGTTGAGCAGAGATTCAAGCCCTCACCTTCCAGAGTCAAACACTCAAAGTACTACACCACACTAGCTCTTAAATTATGTGTATGTAGTGTTAATCTGCACTCACATAGTTCAGCTATGGCTGTTCTGTACCACACTTCTGCTGACCATCAGCCTTGTGAAACCAGCTGTGTATCTGTGAATGTGCTTCCTGTTTACATAATCCCAATCAGACATTGAAAATACTGACAAATAATAATGTACCGCCCAAGGGGGTCCAACTGCATGTGCAACATTTACACTTGCAGAACTCTGCTTGCATAACTGGTCACTACCAGCTTGGATCCCATCCACATTTATGTAGAGTTCAGATTTTTGGCTCCAAAAAAACTTGAATCTCACTTGCTGTTTCCATACTGACCCTCCAGGCTTGGAGAGATAATTTGAGAGATCTTTGCAATCTGCTTTTGTTCTTGGCATCTTAAATAATTTTGTGTTCTTTACATAGATCCTCTGTGGCTTCTATTGAAATTGTATCAAGGATAGCAGGCAGCAATCCAGGACAGAGACCCAGGCCCTTTTCGCACGGGCCTTCTCTCGCACGACAGCCCCGTGAGCCTCGCGGGAGTGGGAGCGTCGCTCCGCACGATGCACTCCCACTTCCGCCGGGATCACAGGGCTGAAGTGGCGCGAGCACGGGTTTTTTGATTTTCGCTTCCAAGCGAAAATCACCCGCGCTTGCGCAATGCTCCCGGCGCCCGCGCGCACTTACCTCTTGTGCGGAGCGTCGGGGAGCCAGCCGGGTCGTGCTTCCTTCCCTCCGCTCCTGCGGAAGGAAGGGGCGAGGCGGGGCGCTAGCACGATGGACGCGACATGTCCTGCTTCGTGCGCGCGCACGCGGGGGGGCGGACGCGACAAGCTCCTTTCTCGCCCGCGCGGGGGGATGGACGGACGCGCGAGCCGCCGCCGCCTCTGGGAGGCTGCCACTTCCCCGCTCATTCCTTTGCCTGTGGAAGGAAGGAGGGGGAAGCGGCAGCCTCCCGGAGAAGGCTTCTTGCGCGAGCCGCCCTCCTCCGTCGCGTGAGTGCTGGCGCTGCGAAAAGGGCCCCAGTTCCATGAGGACATGACATATAAGAGGGTCAAGCTGGTCCATGTTCAAACTCAATGAATGTCTTAGCGTGCTATACAATGAAGGAAAAGGAAGGACAACAGAAGCAGTCAATGGCCATTTTGAGGTAGAAGTAGCAAATTTGGTACAATGGGGGTACTCAATCCACTATGCATTTTACCAGCACTTCTCCTGTAGCTGCTCCAAACTGAAAAGGAACAACTCGGAAGCATAGTCAAAAAGTATCCTGTCCAGCAAACAATCAGAAAAATAGGCCAATATGGCATGTTTAGAGCTGGCAAAAATATTGTTCTAGCAACTCCTGCAGCTTCAGTCTAAAGCTGCTAAGCAGGAGCTTCCAGGACCTCACTCAAGGTTCAGCTTCATTAAACACTGGTGGAAGGAGTTACTCTCACACATGAAGAGTTCTTTACTCATTCAGAGTTTTCTGCCACAGCCTGTTTTTTTTTTAAAAAAAAAATTCTGGACTGCCTGTTTGTCTAGAGGCATTCAGAGACACTGGGCAGCTCTGACACTGATGCAGAAATTTGTTGTTTCAGAGAGGTTCAACCCACAGTCATATTTCCTAAGGGCCCAGGGACCTCATGGACTCCTGGGTCAGGCAGCTCAGTGTGAGGTCAGTAGCTACTGGGGGTTCTAGCTCTTCTTTTAAGGAAGTCCTCAAGTTTGCTTTGCCAAACACTACTGAAAAGCCCTATACTTGAATGTGCTCTTAATTCCAAGATATGAAAAGTAGTGGGCATAAATGGAAATAAGCTAATTTTGTGTACTGGATCATAAAGGACAAGTATTGTTAAATATTTATACACATATATACTGTAATTCCAATTGCCTGTGTGTCAGTCTGTCATGAGAGACACATCCAAACACCTATCCACAAATTAACCAAGCTTTGTGTGCTGTCTAATGAGACCAAAATAATGACTATAGTAAGGTTTTAGACCCATTCTTTCAAATCTTTTGAGTACCTTCTGAGGAGATTTCTGTATGTTTTGTTTTAGAATGCACATGTAAGAAACAGTTTTGACCAGACAACATTTCCACTTAGGCTGCTCACATTCAAGACCAAGTGGAAAATTCCAGGTGTTTGCAGAAAATTTTGCAGGTTTTTTTTTGGTCATTTTGTAAGGGACCTGATACGAAACAAGTTTTCAGGAAAGTAGATTTTCCCAGTAAAATACTTATTTTATTCTGATTGGAGGGAAGATCTTCAGTATCAACCTGGGTAACACTGGGTTAATTTCCTAATATTATATAAATCTGACAATTAATTTCATGAGTATGGACAGAAGTATCTTTTGAATATTGTATTTGGGTAGGCTTCTATTTTTGTAAATAAAAAAAAGGAGGAAAAACATATCTCCAAGATTTTATTCAGTTTCTCTGTGCCCACAGCCTGTTCAGTTTATACATTTAGGCAAATGAGCACTTTCTGTTAGAATGAAGGGAAAGTATGATTCATCTTTCCTGTCTAATGCACCTGTCAAATGGAAAGATTAACCATAAATGTCCTAGTCACTCTGGTATTTTTATAATTATTATTGACCATGAATTTATCTTTCCTCTTTTAACTTTCTTGACAGTAGTCTACACACTGACAACTGACACCAACTTTAAGACTCCCTGCTTTTAATCTTTTCAGAGCCCTTACACATTATAAATGGACTGGCAGAGACTGACAGAAAAGAAGAGGAGAGTAGGCCCAATATCAGGTTAAAGTTCTGAGGAGTGTAAGACAGCTCTTACCATCACTGCCATTTCTTTCTGATCCTCATTTCTGATCTTTCTATATCGATATATTTAAAATACCAGAAAGAAAAAGGGGAGAAATTTAACCGCCATGACATTGGAATCCTATACATGTTTGCTCAAGTCTTACTGATTTCAGTGGGACTTACACCCAAGTAAAAGTGCAGAAGATTGTAACTTACAGCAACTAGGAATCCAGTTACATGTGTCCTTCCACATGAATGCAGATTCTTTGCAGTAGTTATTCTAAGCATTTAAAAATATTGTACAGTAGCCCCTCCACATCTGTGAGGGTTCAGGGCACAGAACCCCTGCAAAAGTGGAAAAACTGTGAATAACTCCTCCCCCCCCACAATCCCATTCCCCTCCAGAACTTCCCCTCTCCCATTCCTTTGCCTCTGGCCCTGCCGTTGGGGTGGGAGAAAAAAAGACAACCTAAAAGTCTTACCTGGTATTTTCCCCTCAGATAGAGGAGAGGGGAGTTCTAGGATTCTAATTACTTCTGGCAGCCATCTTGAGAAAGGAGCAGCTGACCAATCAGCAGCCAATACACAGTAGAATGTGCAACAATATGGAGGCCATGCCTTCAGCAGTGGGAGGGGGCTTTGCTCGCCCAAAAGGGAAAAGAAAAAGTCCATTTTAAACATAAGCCTCACAAACCTGGGGTGAGGAATGCAAAGGATGGGAGGAGGAGAATGGCAGGGAGCATGTGCCTTGCGAATAATCAAATTCATGAAGGTCAAACCTGCAAATGTGGAGGGAGAACTGTATATGAAAGATAAAAAAATCAGCTATGGCATTTATAAGTATATATGTGTATGATGAAAGATAATGGTCAATTTCTTCTATTTTACTGATGTCGAAGATAAGCAATATGCATAATGAACTATGTGTTTATCAACAAATAACCAACCTTCTTTTCAGATCACTTGACTTTCTTGGAGGCTGTTTTTTTGATCTCTGAGAAAACTGAAGGGTTTTAGGTGGAGGAGGGCAATTGTGGGTCTCCAGATGTTGTTGCTGCAACTCCTAACAACCCTACAATCCAGTATAACTAATGGTGGAAGATTACAGGAGTTGTAGCCCAACAACATCTAGACGTACCCAGATGCCCAATTCTGATTTAACGGTCAAACTGGTAAGTGATGTCAACAGGAAATTGAGGACTTATACATTGCAGTGGCACAGCCATCGCCGAGATCAGGTGAATGTACAGTGTTTGTGCCTTTAAGTTGCTTGTCAACATCTCATAATTTTCACTGGGTTTTCTTAGGCAATGAAAACCCAGAGGTGATTTTGCCAGTTCCTTCTCTGAAATATAGCCTGCAGCACTTGGTATTCATTGGCTGTCTCCCATCCAAGTATTAACCAGATAGAGGGGGAGAGTCTAACTCAGCAGCCTAAACAAACATGATTGAATGTACAGCTACTGAGGCACTGATGTAGGTGAGAAAAGATTCCACCTAAACATTAGCGATTACATTCCTTCTTTAGAGGTCTTTAAAGAGAGGTTAGGTGGGCATTTCTTAGAAGTGCATTAGCTGTGTTTTCCTACATGGCAGGGGACTGAGCTAAGCGACCCTTGCAGTCCCTTCCAATTCTTTTTCTATGATGTTTAAGACTGAAGCACACAGAGCTCTCTGCCTGGATGGATAAATCTGTCACCTTTATTTTCTTCCACATGAATGTTTTTCATTACAAATTATTTGTGTACCTTTGATGAAGGAATGCGTGAATTTTTTCAGGTTCTTATTTTTCTTTTAAAAAAAAAACTAAATGAAAATTACACCTATCCTCCTTTTCAAATATGTACAGCTCTATACTTTTAGCTAAACTAGCTTGCTAGATTACTTGGATGAAGACTACCCAAACATATGAAATGCTTTAATGCTTAGCCAGTTGGTCCATGTAATCCAGTCCTGTCTTCTCTAATTAGCAGCTGCTATCCAAAATCTTTCTCAATCCTCCCCTCAGAGGTTCCTTTAAGCAGAGACTCTGGCTGTTGAAATTGCTTGCAGAACATGTAGTCTGTCCCTAAGGATCAAATTAGACAATACATAAACTGCTTGACTGCATTTCACATTTCTATTGTTGTTTTAATTAAGATAGAATCCAAGGGTCTACAATTAGGGCTGGAAAGAACACTCTGTCCCTTCTTATACCATGGTTACAATAAAAGTGTCCCCACCTCAAAGCTGCCATTGCCATAGGAGATCAAGTGCTATTGCCCTAGGAGATAATTTTATGGCAGCTTCCCTCATTAAGAAAAGAGCTAATTTTAGGAACCACATCATTAAAACCTTCTACCCTATCGATGACATTATTTATTTATTCATTTGGACAATTTCTCTTTTTTTGTGGTGGGGGGAGGGTTAAGAACATGGAATGATTTAGTTTAGTCCCGAGACATGGCTATACAACTTTTCTAAAGAACAGTGGAGAGTAAGTGAAGAAAGTAAACATTTTTTTTAATGGATTGATATCTGGAAAGAGGTAGCATAAAATCTTATGGGCCTCAAAGCACTTCTCTCACCTTTTAATCATACCAGGGCAATGTCTCAGGGTGCATATCTCAGCTATGAATCATGCCATTATTATAGCCCTAGTCAAGCATATAGTATTAGTAACATGCCAGGAGGAGAATGTGCTATCCCCTCTGCCTCCAAGATCCCTTGGTCATGTACAAAGCAATGGTTCAAGAGGAGAACTCTTTTTATACATAGAAAGCTTCCACACAAGCCATAAGGTTGGAAAACCAAGGTTGTTTAAATATGGGAAGAATACTGTAGAGGAATCTCTCTCTCTCTCTGTGTGTGTGTGTGTGTGTGTGTGTGTGTGTGTGTGTGTATTGTCCCCACATGTAAGGATGAAAAGGTTGAACATTTACATCTTTGGAAGAAACTAATGGTAGAAAGGCCAAGAGGCTAATGTACTCTCTTCCTCACATGTTTACTTAATCTTATATTTTGACAGTTCTTATCTTCAGATATAGTTAGACATTCAGCTTGAAAAGAACTTAGATCAGAAAGCAATTGTAAACTTCATGAGCAAATTCCACTAGGATGCAAACTGGCACCACATGCACACTGGGTATTCTGCATTCACACATAAACACACACACACACACACAGAGAATGTCAACAAAATATTACAGTACTTGATAATTACTATTAATTATAGCATCATTTTTGGATATCTTTGGCAACTGAAGGAAATATTCAGGAAGAATGAATGAATAAGGAACAGCTATTTCCAGCTACCTTCACTTTGTACCCCATAGCACTATGTAGATGAGGTGACAACAAAATCAAACCCAGCTCTTCAGGTGGAGATGAGGTAGCATGCTGGTTCATTTTGACAAGAAACAGCACTTTTCTATTTTTAGTGGCAAGTGTCTTTAAATGAATCATTAACATTGAAAAGCTGATGTGAACTGAGCTGAAAAGCGTACCAAAGTATGCCTAAGGCATGTTTTTAAATTAAACAGATTATTTTCTCATCCTCATTTTCTCTCGTGTCTGGCAGTTGTGGATGAAGTGATAAAGGAATTGTTGCTAAATTCTTTTCCTTCTTTCTTTCTTTCTTTCTTTCTTTCTTTCTTTCTTTCTTTCTTTCTTTCTTTCTTATTTCTTTCTTTTTTTAAAAAACTTTTTTAAAAACCTGTCCACTAAAGCACCAGTGTGAGACTCAGCTCTGTAAGCTGAGCATTTTGGAATTTTTGCTTCCTGTTTCATGCTTTGTTTATGGTGCTGTTTCACAGAAAAGGGTGATGATGATGAGATAATAGAGTCTCTGAGGAATGGGGCACCCTAATAATGCCTTCTCTATAGTAGTCCTTTTTAATTTCATGCCTGTTGTATTATTGCATGTGAATTCTCAGCAGCCATTGAGTTAGGCTCACAGCAGTACTACCATAGCTGCTGGACAGAACTGTATGCAAAATTCCGCTATCCAAAAAGCCAAGGACCTTCCAAAGCTCATCTGAGGGTTAGAATTTTCTGATGTCCTGAATTCATATTGATGTGACTCATTTACTGTAATTTCCCTAATTTGGTTGCAATAAGAAACACATCAGTCATAGTAACCCTAACTCAGTTTGGACAAAACAGGACACAGTACTTTCCTATGAAGATATTCAGCACTGACATCACCCCTTTAACCTGAATTTTATTTTGAATAAATAAATGAAATATGGTACTGTTATTCAGTGAAGTGAAGCAACCACCTCAGGCAGCAGATTTAGAAGGAAAAGGGAAAAATGTGGTTAGTTATTTAACTTATGGTTATTGTATTCTCAGTCCCAAAGAGAGACATGTGTGAGATTTTCTGCTGGAGGTGTGAAAAATAACTTGGAATCAGTGCATAGTTATAGCCAGTTGATACTACTTTAATTGTCATAGTTCAATCCTGTGGACTCCATAACTTGGTGAGGTATATAGAATTCTCTGCTGTAGTTCAGAAGAGTAGACTTCAGCTCCCTGGCAGAAATTTCTAAGCATCTCAATAAACTACAAACCATAGGACATGGACATGGCAGTTAAAGTAGTATCACACTGGAATAACTATAGTGTAGACACATTCTTGGTCACTCTAGATTATTATGCAACTTGATCTCTGGGAGCAGTAGACAACAAAAATGTCTTGAGTTCTCTTCTGTAGTCTTTTAACCACTGGTGGCGCAGTAGTTAAATGCCACTACTGCAGCCACAACGTTGTGAGTTCAGTCCTGCAGGGCTCCAGGTTGACTCAGCCCTCCATCCTTCCATAGGTCAGTAAAATGAGTATCCAGCTTGTTCGGGGCAGTTAGCTAAGCACATTGTAAACCACTTAAGAGAGTGTTTGCACTGATAAGTGGTATAGAAATGTACATGCTATTGCTATAATGTCTTTTTCCCTGATTGTATATTTCACTGTTGCTCCACTTTCTGGTGTAAAGGGCATTATAAATAAATGTTATTATTATTTTATCATCAAAATATATAATGCAGAGTGGTACACTGGAAAGCAGTGGGCATGCTCAGATGCAATTGTTTGCAAATGTGATGAAGATGCATTTGTGCATTCATCAGGCCTAAATACCCCAAAGACATTAGATTCTCTCTGATCTTAGGAGCTAAACAGGATCGGTTCTGGTTGGTTCATGGGTGTGAGACCATCCAATTATACCTGGTGAATTGGGCTGGTAAGTAAGAGTCTTTCTGTGAGAACTTTCCCTGAATTTTCAAATTTCTTCATAAACAGGGTGGAAACAACTTGAGAATAAAATAAATAAATAGTAGGAGAAACAAAACTTAGGCCCTTTTCGCACTGGCTTTCTCTCGCGAAATAGCCCCATGAGCTTCGTGGGAGTGGGAGCGTCGCTCTGCACGACGCACTCCCACTTCCGCGGCTCTCACGGGGCTGAAGCAGCGCAAGTGCGGATTTTTTATTTTCGGCTTGAAGCGAAAATAAACGGCGCACGCGCAAGGCTCCCGGTGGTGTCCCGCACTTACCGGAGTGCAGAGCGCCATCGCAGGCGGGCCTGTCACGCTTCCTCCCTGCTTCCGCCCCCCACGGCACCTACAGCTCCCAGGGGGCGCTGCGGAAGCTGGGGGCGTGGTTGAAGAGCGCCCGTCGCACAAGAAGACTCCACGTGCGGTAAGGAGGCGGGGCGAAGCGGCGGCGTTTCGGGAGAGGGTTCTCGCGTGAGCCGCCCTCCCCCGTCACGCAAGCGCCGGCGCTGCAAAAAGGGCCTTAGAGATTCATGTATGCCTATTCTTCTGGTCACAATGCATAAATCCTGGAATACTGTGTCCTCCCAGTCAACCCTGTTAAGTTAACATGTGAGATTCTATCCTGGTGTTCTTCCTCTCTTTATCTTTGTAGAGAAAAAAATGATGTGACAGACGTTATATGAAAAGCTCTATATAAATAAATAAAAATAAGTAAATGAGCCTGCTGTAAAAAGCAATATGAATGTTTCTAAATGTTTTCTCTTTTGCAATATTGGAATGTGATTAGTTGTATGTGCATGAAAGACAAAAGACAAATGTACTTGAGACAGCTAAAAACAACAACAACCCTCTGTAACAGAAGATGGGATTATGGTCAGTCAGTAGCACTGAGGGCTCAGCAAGGGCTTAGACAAATTAATGGAGAATAGAACTTCTACTGGTAATTAACCATGAAAACTAAATTTTCAGATCTGCCCATAATCAGATACCCTGTTTATTAAAAGAAACCTAGGACAGGTAATGATTGTTACCACATGCTCTGTTTGTGATCTATCTGAAAGCATCAATTTTAGCCACCGCTAGAAAGTGCATAGTGGACTGGACTTTTACCCTGATTCTAATTTCTTGTTTTGTTTTGTTTTTGTTCTTCATCTTGAAAGGTATGCTATTTTTTTTTTATTTTTAAGAACTCTGCTTTTGAATCTGAAAGTAAGATTTCAAGATTATGTGATGAAATCTAGACATGAACTGGGGACAGCTTTACCTACACCACAACTAAAAGCCCCCCCCATATGTAACAGTACAGTCACTTCCTGAAAATTCAATGTTCTTTGGTCCCCACTTGGTCAAGAAGGGAAGTGGCCTTTGCACGCACTGAGATTCTTCCACAACAACTAAACAGCAAGAGGAACAGTATCTCATACAAAATGTAGGTCTGTGACTCTACCACAATCACCTTTCTTCTTCTTCTTCTTTTTCTTCTTCTTCTTCTTTTGCCAGGCAAGCCTTCCCCCACCACCTCATTCCCTTCCATTTTGCATGGAAATGGGAAGAAGGAAGCTTCAGACAGGGAAAAGAAAGCTCCCACGCGGCTTCCCCTGCCCCCACCCCCATTCACTTCTGTTTTTCTTCAAAGCGAGTTTTACACGCTGGGGCAAAATGTATGGGAATGGGGGGTGTGGAGAGCTCGGGGTGGGGGAGGAAGGCTTACACAAGGCTTTCCCCACCTCGCCATTCCATTCTGTTTTGCTTGGGAATGGGAAGGGGAGAGCCCCAGAAAGGAACAGTAGAGGGAATGGGAAGGGAAGTTATTCGTGGGTTTTCACTTTTGTGAGGGCCCTGTGCTCCAAACCTTCATGAAAGTGGAGGGGCCCCTGTATCACTCTTTTGTAAATTTTGGATTTTATTGTGCAATCTGAAAAATTATTCTCACATTCTGGAATAAACCTGGAATAATCTCTGAATCAGCAAGAATGATTGTAGTTAGTGGGAAAAGACACCCCAAGACATTTCTGTGTGCTCACTGAAGCACTGATCTAAAACACTAACCTGTTAGATACAAATCTGATAGTAAAATTTGACCTATCTTTGCTTTCAAGAGTTCTTTCTACAAGTGGAAAGCAGATCAAACTTCGTGCCTGCATTGTGATCATTTCTCTTGAGCAATGTGTTGATGTGATATTTATTCCAGTTATTTAGGTGGAATAAACTATGGCAATGTGTCTATGCAGATATGAAGCCAGTCCCCTGTCTATGCAATGAGGAGAAGAAGCAAAACTGAAATTACACCAATTATGTCAGCAGAATGTTGATGCTTGTTGACTGTCTTAGTAAAATGCCAAACATGTCACAAAATGGTCTATATATTATTTATACAACAGACTAGAGTCAAACTGTAGCTGAAAAAAGAAAAAGGAAAAAAGAAAGAAATCTCAAGCGAATTCACCTAATTCCAGTTTGTCTGACAACATTTTGTGGAGTAATTCCTACGCATAGTATTTCTAGGTATAAATGTAGCTTGGTTTAGTGGTCATTTTGTTTCTTTGTTTAAACCTCTTTAATGACATTTTCCCAGCACAGAGGTAGATCTATTTAAGCCACAGCATGGAAGGAACTAGTTACGAATAGGAAGAGAAGAAATGAAAGAAAGAAAAAAAGAAAAAGGAAAATGGCAGCTCCTTTAAGACTAACTGGTTTTCATTTAGTATGAGCTTTTGTGGATATAAACCCACTTCTAGAGACCTATACAGCTATTTCTTTGAAAACTAGTTACTTATTCTTAATACCTTTCAGCTATAAGGAGAATATGAACTCCATTACATTACAATGCAACTTAACCAAGGACATATTGAATCCCTTTGTGATGGAACTGTCATTTTTAGGTACTTTTTATGTTACAGATGTGTAGACTTACTCAATGGTTATGAAATTATAGCATGTATTTAAGTCCAAGTTTGTGTGCCTTATGTTCTTCCCCAGTAATGTACTGAGGCTCAACAGCACCCAGGGCAAGGGGCAGAGTGAGTGGCGGGGCGGGGGGACGATGTGAGTGGAGGTGGGTGGGGGAGAGGTGAGTTGCAATGGAAAGGGGAGGGGTGAGTGGTGGCAGGAGGCAGATGGGGGGGTTCCTTTTTTTGCTCCCCTTGACAATGGTGCCTGGAGTATGCACCCCAGTTGCCCCACCTTAGATCCACCTCTGTTCTTGCCCCTGTTGTGTTGTGGGTGTTAAGTCAATGAGACTGATGAGGGGAGGGATAGAATTTGTACCACAGGCTAGCACCTTTCAGTATTCCAGGTTTATTTTTTTATTTTTTTAAAAAAGAACTTAAAGGTATCTATTTAAAATTCTAGCCAGAGCTCTTTGGCCTCAGTAAACACAACCCCCAGAATTCCATAGGGTGTTGAAAGTACAATAATAGCACTATAATACTGTAGTGCGGAAAGGTCCTTAATGAAGAATTCATTTCTAAGAACATTCAAGGTCTGCTGAAGCCCATCAGTTCCACTAAGTTGCTAGACTCTCACCAGATTGAATAAAACAAGTTAACAACTAAAATTATTTTAAAAATTAATAAAAATGATTGCCTTTTTTGTTTTTCATAATATATTTCACTAAATGAAAACAAAGTAGGTAGCAAATCTCTTTGCTGACTGAGAAAAGTATTTTGTGGTGGAAATCAAGAGAACTGCAAGGAAAAGAAGCATTTATGAGGACAGCAAGCATAAGGTTGAAGCAATGTGATTAGAAATTAAATCTAAATAATTTCTACAAAACTGTTATATGATATACTGGAACAGATTATATATCTGATGCATGCATAGAATTTTTTAAAAGTTCTTTTCAAAGCTGTTCAGAAATAACTCTGAAATATTTAGATCATCTAGCAATACATATAAATACCTTCAGTTATGACTGAGAATAGATAATTTCAGGACTTTGGAAAGAATTGAATGCCAGTTTTAAGACAAAAAAAGTATAGCCATAATTAAGTGCTTGTTTTTTACTGCTGCACTGAATTTTCAAAAGATTCCACTTTTACTTTAAAAAAACAACAACGGGAAAAAAATTTGTTTGGCAGTCATGAAATTGCTTAAACCCCCTCATATTTTCAACCTTTGGAAGGCTCTGTACTGGAGGTTGCCCGGTTGAGAGTTTAGCTGAATTCAGAAAACATTCAAAAGTGGAACTGCATGAAGCATTGTTACCAGAGTGTCTCTAGGAAGGAGGGCTGCTAAAGAGTAGAACCTGAGCTTTTCATTTTTTTTCCCCAACTGGTAAACATTTATCCCCATCTCTTCCCAAAACATGTGTTGGGCAACACAAAATGTTGCCCAGAAAAATGACACAATCCCAATATCCCATCTGAAAATGGGACTGTGGATTGGATTTTAATCCACTTCCATGAGGGATTTTTCACTGTGTGATGCCAATCAACTGAAGATCATGCGGTTAGCATAATTCGTCCCATGCTGCCTAGTTCTATGGTGGTGGTTGGGGGAAGGGCCCTTTTGCCGCCCTCCCACGACGAGATCACGCTGCATTTGCCGGCAGGAGGAGGAGGGGCGGGGCTCCGTATTTGGACCCGCCCCCCCCCCCGTCGGCCATTCTTGTCGATCCAGGCGAAGGAGGGGGTCGTATAGCCCTGGGCGGAGGCGCCACATGGCTGATTTGAGGTCTTTAGGCTTTCCTCCTTCGCTGGGACCCGGGGGCTCCTGCAGCGTCCGGGCCTTTTCGGGTGAATGGAGGCGGGGGCCGTCGGCGGCTGCCCAGGAAGGCCTCGGCCGCTTCGCTGCGGCCGCGTCGGTGTCGGCGGGGGGGTACTGGGCATTATTCGCAGCATTTATTATCTCAACAGTACGAATCTGTAAAGTGGACTGCGTTGTCACCAGTGTTGATTCTTGTAATGAGCAGGGGGCAAATGTTTGACAACCAGCCAGGACAGTTAAAATTTGTAGATATTCTGAAATGCAGGAATGTAAATTTTCACGAGTTGTATCCTCATAGGCAAGAATGAGTAATATTGCTATAGGTCTTCAAATTATACAGCATTTACATAGTATTTTATCTTAGTATCTTCACTAAGGCCATTTTAGCACTACGGCTGGGGGGGGGCCTTCCTGCCAGGCCAGTGAACGTTTTGTACCTGGGGAGGAAGGGGTGATTTAGGAAAAAATTGTTTTGAAGAACCCCTAGTTACTTTTCTGTAAAGTGTCCCAATTTTTTTATGGGAAGATTACTGTATGACAAGTGTTATCACGCACTCTTGATGATATACTATAACACAGAGAAACTTCAGAGTCCAAAAGCTTGGAAGAATGAGACACATAGGCAAGGGGCCCATTCGCACTACACAGTTAAAGTGCTATGATTCTACTTTAACTGTCATGGCTGCCAGCTATGGAATGCTGCAGTTTATGAAGCAGTGGTTACAATTTGCAGTCAGAGAGGGCGCAAACCCCAGGATTCTACTGGTTGTTTCCATGGCAAACACAAGTAAGATACAGAATATCTTTGCAAACTGTAGAACTGGGTTGGAAACTAACTGCACTCTAATAATGGATAGGTTTTATTTTAGTGTTAGGAAGTGCGCAGCATCAGCCTTCAGTTAGATCCCAGGTTTTGGTCTGTAGATATCCGTGCAAGGAGAAAAGTTATCTGGAATTGCTTAGGGCAAAATCGAAGACATTTCTGCCCAATCCTGTGATTAACAATCTGGCACGGGCACTTTCAATGCCCCTTTTTTCCATGAGGGCAGAACTCATTATCTCCCTACCAGCAGCCTTCTGTCTATGGAACGGCCTCAACTCTTACAGAAGTGTACTCCTGAATAGTCTGTCTGGTTCTGGGTTGAGTTTGCCTCTTTCCAGTTCACTGATCTTCCAGACCAACCGCCGTTATGCGTTGGCTGGTTCAGCCCTCTCATCAGTATTTGTTATTTACTTGCTCTCAAACTACTGGTGTCATAATTAATAAAAGGGGGGCGGGAGTTGGCCTGTCATATGGGATAATGCATTAACTTCCTTCACTGATAGGGCCTTCTACATTCAGACTAACAGTACAATATTATTGCTGACACTGCTTTCTGTTTTTGCTTTGATCCCTTTGCACAGGCAGTGATGGTGTACAGAGCAACCAGACCCAAACTCCTGACTTAAAGGATTTTCCTCAGAACCAGGCACTGTGGGGAGAATGTCCTGGAAGTTTGCCTTTGTCTAATAGACAACAATTGGCTCTGTTTTTTTCTCTGCATTCTCTTCAGGAGATTCTGTGCAGTTTCTGAATTTTGGAGAGGTCTTTTGGGGCCTTTAACAGCTGCTGTATCTAAAAGGCCAAGATCTATCACTGGTCTTTCCTTTAGTAATTATACTTGATACAGCAATAAAGTAATACTATGGCTGGATACACAGTGGACTAAATAGGCATCTAAAGCAAGTGGTTCTTCTAGTGGATTAAAAGACATTTATGCCAGATGCCAGTACATCAGCATCCAACAGGTAATTAGGTTTTCATCAGGGTAGTTTTGTTTTCTTCCTGTTAGTATTGAGCATCAGTGAAATAAAAGAAGGGGAAAAGAAGGTCAGGAATCAGTCACCCTCTTTACCTTCTTTTACTAAATCCAAGATAAATCATATTTAAGACCAAAGGAAAATCATGAACCGGGGGAAATTTTTAAGGCTCACTTCTGTGTACCAACAGCAACTCAAATGTGCCATGGTACACGGAAGAGGTATGTTCAGTTAGGTATATTTCATTTGATACAGCAGTGCGGGTGGTGCACAGGCATGGGGTTTGGGCTGAGCTGGCCAAAGCAGATATCAAGTAGCCTTCCGCCATACATGTGCACCCATCCAGTTTTGAACTTTTGGGGTTTACCTTTGAGGGTAAATTTTACCAAACTCCCCCCATGGGGCGTTCGGGTCGTGTTTTGCCTTTGAGACGTTCAGTACCTTTTTGGATGGGTCATTAAAAGGAAATTAGGCCTTCAGGGCTTTGTGCAACATTGAGATGATTTTTTTTTTCTCAGACACTGGGGCTCCGGGATTGGGATTTCTTTGTCAAATTCGCATCCTTGATGGGAAACTGGGTGCCCTTGGCACCGAGTAAACAGAAGGCCTCACACTTACATTTTTGGGGAATCGAATTGGACAGTAAACCAAGCCCATAAATTTCCGCCAGCTAAAGTTAGGATCTCGGGCCAGGGGTGGCCATTTTCTGGGGTAGGGCCCAAAACGACTCTCAGGGAATTTCAGGAGATATTAGGGCATCTGAATTTTGACTGCAGGGGATGGTGCGTGGTAGGGCGTTTATCAGGTGGCTTTGCAATGCCTCTGGGGCCCCCAAACCAAACCGAATTAGGATCACTGAGAGTTGAAGTTACAAGCATGGCAGGAGTTCTTGGCTGTTTTTAACGGTGTCGCCTTTTGGTGTGATGAAATTAAAGTCAAGGATACATTGCAAATATATTCTGACGCAACAGGTTCCATTGGCTACAGTGTCTTTTTTGGAGGCAGGTGCTGCGCCTAGAGATAGCCCGGGAGTTGGGGCGGAAGCGGGCATCACAGCTGACCTGAAAATTTTTGAGTTTTCCCAATATGGGTAGCAGTGCGCATCTGGGCACGTAAGTAAGCAAATGACGCCACCCAGTTTGGTGTGATACCAGGCTACAGTCAGAGTATCAACTATCCTTCTTCAAAGTAATAGCGTGTTATGAGACTGGAGTGGGCTTTTAATGTCTACGATATAGCATTGTTTTCAAAGCAGTACATTTGGGGCATTGATAATTCTTTGGCTGACTCTCTTTCCCCTATGCAGATGGAAGTTTAGGGAACTGGGTCCAGCCCTACCAGAACCGTTGCCCGCTGGCCTGTGGAATCTTGGCGGGGTGAGGTAATGAGGATGATAGGTATGTCAATCGCACCCAGCACTAAGAAGGGTTACAGCAAGGGAGTTTGGGGAATTTTGCAACTTTCGTAAGTCCAAAGATTGCAGGACACTTGGCACTCCCAGTAGACCACATTTTGCAGCTTTGTGTGGTCCTTAAGCAAGTAAAAGGTACGAGGTAACAGGCAACCACTTTCTCCTGGTACCCTGAGGGGTTTGGGTAGGCATGGGGAAAATGTGTGTTCCTCAACATATGAGGCTCTTTTGTTTCACTCAGCGGCGCTCATTGCATTTTTGGGGGGTAAGAATAAGTGAATTGGTCATTCAGAGCAAAGAGGATAGATTGGACAGGGCCCTGGCATTCCAGGACCTGTCTTGGGGGGGAATTTTTGTCTGGTCATAAGGGGATAAAGACAGATCAGGCCAAACGGAGCAATGTTGTGACCTTACGGGAAACTTATGCAACCTTGGGCCCGGTAAGGGCGCTTAGAGCTTATACTGCTAACAAAGGAACATCAGGACCTCTTTTTTTTCATGCAGACACAACTCCACTCACTAGGTATCAATTCTGGACCATTACAAAGAAGGCTCTGTCAGGGGCCTGTAGGGAGTCAATTTTTGGGACACACTCATTTCGCATAAGGACTGCTTCCACTGCAGCACAGATGGGCATGAAAGCTGACGACATCAGGAGGATGCGTAGGTGGAAATCCTCGGCGTTAACACTATGTCAGGCCAATTGATCTGCCTTAACATTTTGGTTCCTTTCCAGATTGACCTGCTGCGGAGGAGAGGAAGCGAAATTGGGTTTTCGGTCAAGTTTTAGCTCCTGGGCCGAGCGGCAAGCTCATAATGGTTTATGGGCCCCAACCTGGGACTGGGGGTGGGGGCCATACATTGGCTTTGGAAAAAGAGGTCTACAGTGGCATGGCTTGCTACCTCTGTTGTTCAGGGGGCGCGGTGAGCCTCCCCCCGATGTGATGGTCATTCACCTGGGTGGTAATGACCTTGGACTGCTAAAGGAAAGGCCTTGGTGTTACAGGTCATTCATGATATGCGGCTTATGTTGTTCAGGGAGCGCGGTGAACCTCCCCCCATTTTGGTCATTCACCGGGGTGGTAATGACCTTGGGATTAAAAAAGGGAAAAGGGCCCTTTGGGGATACAGGCCATTCATGATATGCGGCTTATGCAAGGCACATGGCCTCACACTTCTATTGTTTGGTCTGCATTGGTACAAAGGACATGGGGGGAGTGTGCTGATCCCCGGCACATAGAACCAGCCCGCCAATTGGCAAATAGGGAGATTCGTTGTGCCTTGAGACAGGACTTGGGTTACTACATTTCCCCACCGACATTGTTTTTAATAAACTGGAGATTTATTGGCATGATGGCGACACTTGTCACCAGAGGGCAATCAAATTTTTTACAGGATTTGCAAAAGGGGCTGGAATTGATTTGGGGGATGGGGGGATAAGGACTAAGCAGACGCTTGCCTTTATCCACGGCCGGCAGGGGGGCTTTAGGTTCGGTGTGTAACTATCACCCCCCCTTGTGGGGTGTAGGATAAAACCTATCCTTGGGGAGGGCCCTGGGATCATCCCACTTGCTGCGCAGCGGGGGGGGGGCCTTGGAGCCTCCTTCCAGACAAGGGCTGGCCAAAAATCTTCATGCAACTTTAGCGGTTGGCTTTGGGGGGCCCGAATTTTGCCCCAAAGGCTAGGGTAGATGGTCGGGGGCTGCCCTTGACCCTAGTCCGTGGATGCTGTATACCCCCCCCCCCGTTTTTCTCCTCAGATCATAAAACGCAAGTTCATGTTCAAGTTGAAGTTCAAGTTTAAGTTCACCCCTTGTTAAATAGGCATATTAATAAATTGCCCTGTTCAACCCAAGCTCTGTCTGTGGTCTTGTTATTTCGTGGGTTGGGTGGCAATTATCCCACACTGCCTAGCTTGCTATGGCGGGGGGGGGGCGGCCCTTTTTCCCCCCTCCCCCGCCACGAGATCACACTGCATTGGCCGGCGGGAAGGAGGGGGGGGGTAGATTTTGGAGCCCCCCCCCTCCCCATCAGCCATTCTTGTCGATCCAGGTACCCCCCCTCCCCCCATGGTTTGTGAAGATAGCTGGTCGCTTTGGGGGGGTATTTTTCCCCCTCTATACGGGGGTTTTTTTACCCTACACTGCGCCTAGGGCGGGGTAATTGGCTTTTCAGGGTGGTGTCTTAATTTGGTATTAATTAGGTTGTCACTGTTTACACATAATTATGCTGGCCGGCAGGGGGGGCTTTAGGTTTGGTGTGTACCTATGGCACCCCCCCTTGTGGGGTGTAGGATAAATCCTATCCTTGGGGAGGGCCCTGGGATCACCCCACTTGCTGCGCAGCAGGGGGTGGGCCTTGGAGCTCTCCTTCCAGACAAGGGCTGGCCAAAAGTCTTCATGCAACTTTAGCGGTTGGCTTTGGGGCCCGGTATTTCGCCCAACAGCTAGGGGAGATGGTCGGGAGCTGCCTCTTGACCCTAGTCCGTGGATGCTGTATACCCCCCCCCGTTTTTCTCCTCCGATCATAAAACGCAAGTTCATGTTCAAGTTGAAGTTCAAGTTTAAGTTCACCCCTTGTTAAATAGGCATATTAATAAATTGCCCTAGTTCAACCCAAGCTCTGTCTGTGGTCTCGTTATTTCGTGGGTTGGGTGGCAAATGGCACTGTACAATCTAGTTTCTCTCTTTCTCTGTCTCTCTGTCTCTCTCTCTCTCTCTCTCTCTCTTTTTTTTTTTTGAAGAACCTGCTGTGTTACAACATCCTACAATTTCCTTCACCCTCCTCTTATGCCTTCATTCTGGACAGAAAGCAAAAAAAGTAGCAT
Source organism: Ctenosaura bakeri (assembly GCA_948474755.1). Taxonomy (NCBI): domain Eukaryota; kingdom Metazoa; phylum Chordata; class Lepidosauria; order Squamata; family Iguanidae; genus Ctenosaura; species Ctenosaura bakeri. The sequence continues at coordinate 309,275 of CAOLHI010000899.1, read as the reverse complement.
GCTGCAATTGGTCAAGTATCTTGACTGGTGTTTCTCAGTCATGACAGCCCAATTGTGGATTACTTTCTCCTTGGAGATTCAACTGAACCAATATTTGCATCATTTCAGTGCCAAGTAAAAATATGGTTATTTATTAAAGTCTTTGGGGCTAATAGTTTACTCCAAAATGTCTATGAGCATGGCTTTAAACTTCTATAACCTTCTAAGCTTGTTTGTAACATGTTAAATTGTTTAATATGTTTGTAATCTATTTTTATTTTTCTGGTTCTACTTTGTTTTATTCTCCTTAAACTGGTAGTAGTTGTATGGCACTTGAAAATCTCATGACATAGGGAAGGCTATAAATATTATTGTTTATTAATATTGCTGCATGCATTAAACTGGTTATTTTATTGTATTATCCCTAACAACTTTAACTCCCAATCCATTGCTGCACCTGTTTAGTTGAAGTAGCATTGTATACACAAATGCCAGTTCAGACATGTGCCCTGTTATAAATCCCAGTAAAAATGATGTAGGGCAAGGAGACACTAACAACCTCAGAATGTGAATATCATTTATCCCTTCTGCCTACTTTCAATGGGATGTGTATTTTGATAAACATTGTTGTATTTGTTTCAGCCTGTGTTTTGTGATATGTAATCAAGAAGTTCAAGTTGTTGGGTCAGTTGTTTTGACAATGTTGATGCATTCTCTCTCCCATCTATGTGTATGTGTATTTGTGTGCTCACACACCTTTATGTCACCTGCTGACTTATGGCAACTCCATGAATTTCATAGGATTTTATTAGGCAAGGATGTACAAAGGGTATAGAACTTCCAAAATTAAATGATTGGCTTGTATATTGAAAATATTTGAGATTTTGTGCTGATTTGGGTTCAGCACTGTTCATAAATCACTAGAGACAAAAAAGATTAAACCATGAAAGGTAGAAGGTTCCTAGAACCCTAAATATCAGAACAACAGTCAATGTAACCTGGTTTGTAGTCTCTAGCTGTGTGTGCACATGTGTGTTTTAAAAGAAAACATTGTGACCTTTCTTTTGTAGTCTAATATTCCTGGTAACCATCCATCATCAGCTTGAGATAAGGCAATCACCCACTGTGAGGCTAGTTGTCCATTACTTCTTGGTAAGAAAAAGCAAAAATATATCCTCAGCCATTTTCACTGCATAGTGGTTGGCAAGTTTCAAGAACAAAACAGCTAGTACTTTTGTGCAGCTGAGTTCTGGAAGCAGCTCCTTTTCTTTCTTGGTTTTCCTACTAGTAGCTTATGAATTTCAGATTACTTGTTTTTCTCTATCCAGAAAAGGAGCATGTACCTATGGAAGCCAACTTTCCTTGAGGACTTTATCTCCTCAGAATATATTGCACAGAGCTTAATTAAAGACAGGTCATGTGGGGAGAATGAAGAACCACTGATATTCAAGAGACTAGATAAGGCAAATAGTTCTGTCACACTTAGTCTAAGTCTTGACCTTACATTTTTGACTTTTAGGAAGAAGATCTCACACTGTCAACTTTATGGATGTGAATCACTGAAGCAGTAGTATTGCTCTTAACAGTTTCTGAATTCTTTACACAGATTCAGATGGATTTTCTAGAACTGTCTATCTGCCAATAACAGTACCGAGGACGTAGACAAGCTCCTTGGAAAGGTAAGAAGAACAACTTGCCCTCTTGATCCCTGCCCTTCATGGCTGGTCGTCCAGGGAGGAGTTGCAATTAAGACTCACTTAAGACATATTATTAATGCATCCTTCAGGGAGGGCAATTTTCCAGCTTGTTTAAAGGAAGCAATTATACAGCCGCTTCTAAAAAAGCCCTCCCTAGATCCCCTGGATATGAATAATTACAGACCAGTCTCCCATCTTCCATTTTTAAGCAAGGTGATCGAGAAGGCTGTTGCCCTTCAGCTCCAAGCTGTCTTGGATGAAACAGATTATCTAGATCCATTTCAAACTGGCTTCAGGGCAGGATATGGAGTCGAGACTGCCATGGTTGCCTTAGTGGATGATCTACACCTAGGTATCGACAGGGGAAGTGTGACCCTGCTGGTACTCTTGGACCTCTCAGCGGCTTTCGATACCATAGACCATGGTATCCTTCTGGAACGCCTGAGAGAGCTGGGGATTGGGGCACTGCACTTAAGTGGTTCCGGTCCTATCTCTCAGGTAGATACCAGATGGTGATGCTTGGGGACAGCTGCTCCTCGAAAAAGGAGCTTAAATCTGGTGTCCCTCAGGGTGCCGTCCTGTCTCCAATGCTATTTAACATCTACATGAGACCGCTGAGAGAGATCATCAGGAGGCATGGAGCAAGGTGCTATCAGTATGCTGAAGACACCCAGATATATCTCTCCATGCCTCGGATAAGAGCATCAACTAAGGATGGCATCTCACCTCTAAATGAATGCCTTGAAGCAGTAATGGACTGGATGAGGAAAAACAGACTGAAGCTGAATCCAGATAAGACGGAGGTACTTGCTGTTAAGGGCCCTAGCCCAGGTATGGAGGTTTGTCAACCAGTTCTAGACGGGGTCACACTTCCCCTGAAAGACTGTGTCCGCAGCTTGGGGGTGCTCCTGGACTCACCGCTTCAGATGACAGCTCAAATTGATGCAGCAGCCAGGAGTGCCTGCTATCAGCTCCGGCTGATACGCCAGCTGCGCCCCTTCCTGGACTTGGAACACCTAAAAACAGTGGTACATGCGCTGGTAACTTCACGGCTTGACTTCTGTAATGCGCTCTACATAGGGCTACCCATGTGCTTAGTCCGGAAACTTCAATTAATTCAGAATATGGCAGCCAGGTTGGTCACCGGAAGATCTAAAACTGACCACATAACACCTATTCTGAAGTCTTTACACTGGCTGCCTATTAGTTTCCGGGCACAATACAAGGTGTTGGTTCTTACCTTTAAAGCCCTCCATGGCTTGGGGCCAGCCTACCTGCGGGATCACCTTCTCCCATATAATCCGCCCCGCACACTAAGGTCCTCTGGGAGGAATTTACTGCAGCCAATCAGAACTAGGTTGGCTGCAGTTACCCAGAGGACCTTCTCTTCTGTCGCTCCTAAGTTATGGAATGGCCTGCCGGAGGAGACCCGGCACATTACCAGTCTTGACGGCTTTAAAAAAGCCGTCAAGACTGTTCTCTTCCGACAGGCCTTCCCAGACTAGTGTTCCACCGCCTCTCATCATTTGTCTCTTGTTCTAATTTTGTTTTTAATTTGTTTTTAATAATTAATGTGTTTTAGGGGGATAGAAGGGTTGGTGGGTGGGGAGGATGGGGTACATTTTAATGTTTTAATGTATTTATATATTTTTGTAATGCCGCCTCGATTCACTGGGAAAGGCGGGATAAAAATAAATATTATTATTATTATTATTATTATTATTATTATTATTATTATTATTATTAAACATGGAAATTGACATTCATGTAGCTTTGTTCCTGAAGATCAACAAACTGACGTATTTGTGTGTGTGTGTGTGTGTGTGTTAAAGGTATGCATCTGTTTTACTATGTATGGACTATGCAGTCAAACTGTCATAATATTATGATGTGGCAAGCACAAGTTTGGCAGGTCATGCTTTTTGGCAAAATGCATTTCCTGAAAAATACATTCTAAGTGCATATTATTAGAACAGCACAGTCCACAGTCCTGTGAACTGAATGGCCTTAAATCATTTGAGTAGCCCACAGCATCCTGTCTCATGTTTTCTTTCTATTTCCATATCTATGGGAATGGAATCTATTGCTGAGTATTCAGCCAGCTTCCCTCCCACTGCTGCTGCTGCTGCTGCCTTTCACATAAGCAGATTTTATTTTAATTATGCTTAACAATAGTCAAGATGTTAAAAGTCTGGGGATTCATCTCAGGACAGTTCATTTGAAAATAGAACATTGTACCATTCCTGATGCCATCTCCATCTTACCAAATAATGCTGCTGTTTCATGCTGAGGGACACTGCCAATAATATGCTGATATTGCTGAATAAATTTCCAGTGTTTACCCTCGGAACAAAAGCAGGCTATTAGAGTCATGCCAATTGTTGTTTAGGAAGTAGTTGGAACCAAGCTCCATATTTTTCCTACAACTTTTTAAAAATAATAACCATGGTATTTCTTTGTAAAGGGTGCTAAAAACCCTAAAGGCACCAAGATCCCGTCTGATCTTGGAAGCTTAGCAGGGTCTGCTCTGGTTAATGCTTGGATGGGAGATATCCAATGAATACCAGGTGCTGCAGGCAATATTTCAGAGGACGGAACTGGCAAAACAACCTCTCAGTATTCCTTGCCTAAGAAAACCTTGTGCAATTCATGGAGTCATCATAAGTCAACAGGTGAGTTGAATGTAAGAGTGCAACATGCATACACACACATACTTCCTTGTAACTTCCAAAGCAAGTGCTCTTGTCATATGCACAAAATATAAAACCTTTACTCTTACAGTGTCTCAAAGATGACTTACCTCTTTTTTCTCTTTTTTTCTTTAGTTTTTATGTGACAAAATGCCATTCTTCCAGCTTGATCTGGGGGCAGACTTGCTCCTGCCCTTCCCACATGGATAGGAACAAGAAGACTGCAAAGCTTTAAGCATGCTGGGAGCAGCTGGCATATTTAAGGTCAGCTCAATCCTCCACAAGCAGTGACCTTTTCACCTTCCTGAGATGCAGTGTGAGTTTTTATAGTTGCCCTTTGGAAGAGCTGAGTAGTAATATATGTGGGTGCCAAATCTTTTTCACCTTCTCCACAAAGAATCAATAGAAACCTTGCTTATTTTGTCTATTTGTTGTCACAACTGGTGGGGTCTGGACACTCTAGGAGGGGACTGATGTGACTTTGCACTGCCTAGCATCCTGAGCCACTTGAGGACGAAACTGCCCCACCTACTCTTTTTGCTTCCAAGCCTGAGATGGTAGAGTCATCCTTTGGCCAATGCAGGAGTTTGATCAGGAAAAAAACAACAACCTGATTATTTCTAATGGGCAAGAAACAGCTTCATCTCTCCTTAAGATGTCCCTTTAAGAAGAACAAGCAATGACAAACTCAGGATGTTAGTGGTCTATTTGGTCTTCAAGTCAGTGTGGGGTTAATCAAATTGGGGCTTCCTATGCTTATTAGTCTCTGAGCACTCTACAGGTGCCTGCACTTCCATCATGTTTCTATCTCCTTGAAGATTATATTTTTTCATGTATAAAAATAATGCTCCCACTTTTTAAAATGCCATTTTCTGTCATCGGCAATTCAAGTATTCCTATCCCTGACTGGGAAGCATTACCGGTAATACCCAGACTACAGACTATGAGGAATATGTGTGTGTATGTGTACATCTCTCTCTCTCTGTATGTGCATGAAGATGCAATGAGGTCAAGTAAAAACATGATAGCTGGACTTTTCGTTGGAGTAGTTGACCTCATTATAACCCCCTTGAATACAAAGGGCAACATGAATCACAATACACCTATGCACATTTATTTCTTGATGGCTGTTACATGAAGAGATGATTTAAGAATGGCCTTTGACAGCTGTGGGACCAGATTTTGTGCTTCTTTACATTACCACAGAGTTAACATTTTTCAGTGGAGTCAGGCAACAGTTGCTCATTTTGAACTATGGCGAAACCAAGGAATGTATATCTGTATGTGAACCAGACCTAGGTTGTTTCTACACAAGTCATTCTTACATGTGGCCTGACAGCACACCTGCTAATAGTAACCAAAGATCCAACTGGGACAGAAGTTTAATTTGGATGGTGACTCTACTGACTGCAAGAGGGGGCACAATTAAGAAAAGGAATGAAGAAAATAGATGTACAGTGAGTAACTGCTGATATGCAGAGGCTAAGTTGATGGCCAAAACAGGAGGCAGAGAGAGTGGCTCGCTTGGGGAAACTGGAGTGAATGTAAGCAAGAGCGTTGATGCATTGGGCAAAGTGGGAGGCTGTTGAAGGTAATGTGTTATATTTAATGAAAGAAACTCATGGGTATAACATATACTCATCCAACTACTCCTACCTTTTTGAACATTTCCAAATGTCAGATATTATTGGGGAGCAATAAATATCAAAATTTCTCTTATGATGTGCACTTTCCATGCATTGCAGCCTCCCACACTAAAAAAATGATCTCCCCCATATCTTTTGGTTTCACCAGAGATCTATATAGAATGGTGATTGATGATCAAGGAAGAATAACACTTTTAAAACAACAAATGTAGTAGTGATCCTAGAAAAGGAAACAGAACTGTTACAGAGAATACAAAGGAAGAAATGAAGAAGGGAAGGTGACTAACTTGAAAGGACATATTAGAAGATGAAGAGGTATAGAAGTGAGTAAAAAATATTTTAGGAGATGAACTAAAAGCGATCACTGAGATATATACTGCATGGCTAGATTACAGCAGGGGATTGATCACAAAAGAGATTTCAGACAAAAAAAGTCATACCGAAGTAATCAGAATCCTCATAGATAAAGTAGTAGGATAAAAACCACAAAAGTCTTAAAATGCAACAAAGTCATCTGCAACCATGATGCATTTTAAATGTGAATTTGGAGAACTTGCAATAAAGCCTCAGAAGTCATAGCTGGATCAAATGTATGTGCATAGACCCTTGACTGAATCTATGGTATATGAGAACAGGAATTTGTCCTTTATAATGCAATCCCATTTTAGGAAATGTTCAGAGTAGAATACAATTTTAATCTGAATATAATGTTGTCTATTAATCTTTGTTAATCTTGCATTATATTTTTAGAACAACAACTTCAGCGTGGAAAAAAACGTATAGAACGATGGGCACTTTAAAAAAATAGTTATTGGAATGAAAGGATTAGTGATACAGTTTATCCATAGAATGTATTGGCTGAACTATTGGCTAAATAACATAACAGTGAGGGGTGTTTTTGTGTGTGCATGGGGGAGGGTCCCTGTATGCTTATTTTTGAGAGTCAGTGTGGAGTGGAGTGGTTTGAGCATTGGACTTGGAGTCTGGGAAACCAGGGTTTGATTCCCTGCTCTACCAGGGAAATCCATTGGGTGACTTTGGACATATGACATGTTCTTGGCCCCCAGAAAGGGTCACTTTATGGTCACTATAATTGAAAACTACTTGAAGGCACACAACAACAGTGTTTATTTTTATATTTCTTCCTCTTTCCCTTATTATTTCTTCTTTTGTTTGTATGCATGTGCTCTCTCTCTCTCTCCCTCTCCCCTATTTGATGGTCTTTAAGCTATTTTAATTATTTTGAAATTGTAATTAAGGTATGAATTATTAAGATTTATTCCTTAACATTTATTTTATTTACCCACTCAAAGAGGTATGGGGAGTTAATAATGAAAAGCAAAACTAAAGCTGTTGTGAGATTAATTTTCTGTAATTAGAAACATGATGATAAGCAAATGGTCTCTTGGCAAAAAAAAAAAATACTCAAGGTAGAATTAAAATAGGTAGTTTTAATCTAAATATATTGTGACTATAAACTGCCTATTATTTTTGTTTGTTTTATTCTCACAAATATAATAATAAATGCCAAGTCACTATCTGTTGGGTACAATATACACTGTACTTTCTTGTATTATGACTAGGAATAAAATCCCTTGAATGAAGTTCAGAGCAAGGCTTCAATTTTTAGTGAATCACTGTTACTTCTTGTTAATGTCAAAGCCCCAGAATGAGTACACTCTTTTAGAGAGACTCAGGAAAGATTATAGTTTTGAAGCTGCTGTCTCCAGCTGTCTTGTCTTTACAGCATATTTTGCTTTCTACTATTTCTGTGTTCTGCATGTTTTGTTCTCCTGCTTTAAATTTTAAACATATACAGACAGCTTACAGCATGGAGCTTGCAAAGTGACATATTTATTCTCCTGTCTTTTCCAGCCTTTCCATCTGATTGCATGTTTCACCTTTCTTTAAAGCTTTGTGATCCTTTCCAAGAGACCAGTGTGAAAAATGCTTTCTGTTTCAAAATCTGACCAACTGATTCTTGTTCATAGCATGTTATTCCTTTTCTCTTAAACAAGAAATATTCTGTATGCAAAAGCCACAGGTCTTGCCTTTCAGCCATTTCCTAAGCCCAAAGAAAAAGGCCAAACCAATGTTGAATTAATAATGCAAAAACCTGTGCTCTTCCTAAATCAGCTAATAAATCAGATTCCAGATGCCAATTGGAAGAAAAGAAAGATCTGGCAGTGATAAAGAACCCAAAATTAAAACCATCAGCTTTGTCCTAGTGACAATTAGGAAAGTAAGCAGAATTTAGAAAGCCATGAAGGGAAGATATTGGAGGAGTTCAGCATAAATTGCCAATGAGTATGGTGATTCAACATATAGGTGACTTGAGTCTGGATCAGAATTCCAACAAGATACAATCTGTGTTTCAGATTAATCAGTACTCAGGTCTGTTCTTTTTTCTTATGTTAAAAGGATTTGAAATTATTTCAAGAGATTCCACAGATTGTTTGTAATGATGATCAAATGTCTTGACTGAAACCACAAGAATGGCTTCCAACTAGATGCAGAAAGAATCAAGAAATAGGCCATTTCCTCACTCCACTGTTATAGTGCCATTATTCCACTTTCAACGTCCTATGGAACCCTGGGGTTTGCAGTTTAGGGAGGGACATTTAGAATTCTTGGCCTGAGAATTAGAATTCTTTGGCCTCAGTAAACTACAAACCCCAGAATTCCACAGAATGTTGAAAGTGGAATAATAGCACTATAATAGTGTAGTGTGGTAATGGAATAAATAAATGAAATTCAAACATTGCGTAAATTTTCTTGTATTCTCACTCAGGAAGGCAAAAAACTTCTGCAATTTTTAATCTTGTGAGCAAAACTGAGAAAAATGGAGATTTACATTTCTAACAAAGAACTACATTCTTGAAATAACAAGGTTGTTCTCGCTACGTTATCATTTACTCTTTTAGATAAGATGGCTGCACTCCCATGGAAACATCAGAGTGGCTTACTGGAAGAAATCCATCTTATTTGAAAAGGTGGAAAATTTAAGTAAAATTGCCAGACAGCTCCTTGCAATTTAAAATACTTGTTTCTGTGAGACTGTAACAAAGGAAAGAAATGTGTGTACATATATATATCTATATATATCAGTGGTATCTTATTCTATGTATCTCTATATTTTTATATCATATGTACTTTAACTAAGAAATTGAAGGTGCCAGTTAGAAGGAAACTCAATGCATTTATACACACTGAAATTGTAGGTGAAAAGGTCCTTAAGAACTGAAAGTAATTTTAAGAATAAACTAGACAACTGTTTCTTAGGTCAATAATTATCTGGTCAATAAGCAGGTAAGGTAGGTGGATGGTGCATTGAAATTTCCAAACAAGAGGCCACACCCCTCACAGGGGTGTGTGGTCCATATAGAAGCCACTATCTAATGAGAAGCCCAGTAGCTCAAAATGTTTGGTGTGGACTAGGAGAAAGCAAAAGGCCAACTTAGGCCATTTCCACATGATGGGGCTGTCCTACTACAAGGACAGGATGGCAGTGGTTGGCGGGTTGTGATTCTGCAGAACATTGTCACTGGTCCACTGCCATTTTGTCACCATGTGTTGTGTGGGGAGTATTTGCTAAACTGATAAAATCTATTTAGTGCTGCAATTGCACGATGCTCCCATTTCTATCTGTACTGTGGAAGGGCAGAAAGTGTGATGGTGATGCTTTCTTCTCCAAGGCAGCCTGGGAAATGTCTGGGTGTGCTGCAGAAGGAAGAGGTGGGGCCATCATGCTCCCTTCCACAGGTAGCTGGTTCCATGCAGAGGGGAGCATTCCTGTTGCACTCCTTTCCCTTCTGGGACTGTGATGGGACACAAGAGCCCCCACCATATGGAAATGGCCTTAATGTCACCTTTCAGCAGTTCTGCCTCTAAGCCAGTATCTGATAATTTCTTCCCTCATGAACCTCCCTGTCAATCTGCTATCTGTGGATTCCAAAAGCTTAACTGGTTTTGAATTACCATAAACAAAAAGGTATGATGCAGAAAATCTGCAAAGGAATACTGAAAGTGGAGTTAAAACTGTCACGTATATTATAGGCATTTGAAATTTCCTAACAGAACCATGAAACTAGCACAAAGGACCAAACTGGACCTAGCATCTTTAGGAAGTAGCTATCAACCTTCTTGCTCTTGCACTTTAAGTGCTCATCCCTATTATTAGCTCACTGGACCTTTCTTTGTTGGTAGTTCCAAAAGGAATGAGGGCCATTACAACTGGAGCACTTATGCTCTAATTTGTATGGATTGATGTCAACAAAAACCCGTGTGAAGCAAATTGCTAATACAGAAGGAACTGTTTTGAAAGGTGTGTGGCTTCCCATCTTGGTCTTCTATTGTTGGAGTCATATTAACTATATGTTGCTGTGAGAGGCATCATCTGGTCTCTGTATGTAACTGGGCTTGCAACAGATCCTAGAAAAGAGAGGGTATGATTATAGCCTTATCCTAAATGAGTCATCATAAAAGGCCATACAGATCCCATGAAGTCTACATGGGGTGGTAACATGTCAATATAATAATTCAATGATAAGGCATGACAGCTTCGTACTCTAACTATGACCACAGCATAAATAAGAAAATGCGGGAGCCAAGTTTTGTCCCACGTCTGATCCACCCACTCTTTCCTAGGTTTCCCACTTTCTAATCATTGAGTTCCTCCTCCATGTTTTTGTCTCATTCCCTATAAAGTAACTGAAAAGAAGAAAAAAATCATAGCTATTTGCAGGCCTGATATTCTGTGGATACAATCCAATAGGCAATTGTTCCTCTTCTCATCAGGGAAGCCCCAAGTTCTTCCAAGAGCATTTTTCTAAGACCTGTTGATCTTAAGCTTCATTGACAGACTCACCTGGTCCATGCTGTCCTGTGTGGGAGCCTTGAGATTGATGTCAGCATCACTGGGCTGACTACATCCCTGCCTCCTTCAAAACATTGCCTATAGCAGCATCAGATTTTGGTTCTGTGTCAATCATTCCTGAAGAGCTGTCAACAGTCAAGAGTCTTATTTGTGATTATATGTTTTCTCAGATGGTGGGAGCCCCTGGAGGTTGTAGTCAGCACTGTTAGGGACCTCTCTAAAGCTCCTACCTGCTCTAAGACTTGTACTAAAGTTACATCCCCTTCATTTGTAGATGAAGGTGAAATAACTGGGGGGACTTCCTCTTCTCTTTGACTAGCCTCTGCAGTTGTGGGCAACTATGCAAGAAACTGCTTTTTTAGTGGCTAAACTCTCCTTCTTAAATAGATTTAACCAGACAATAATTAATGATAGGACAGCAAATTAAAGCACTGCTGTTTCAGAGGGCTTTTAGGAGCACTCCATAATCTGTTATCTAATCTCTGCTTCAAAGTTATGTCTTGTGCTGTAGTTTCCATACTTTAATGATCCATTCTTGTTTTATATTTCTGTTATGGTTTGAATCTTCTTGGGCAGTAGATTTGCCAGTTTAGGGTCATCTCAGGATCTGAAGTTTCCAGGCCAAAACCTGAGACCTAGAGATGACATCATTCGGTGTTAGGCATTAAGTTTTAACCAAAGTTGGTCACAGCTTTTAAACACAAACAGAGAGAGAGAGAGAGAGAGAGAAACACATACTCCTGTTTATAGATTAAGACAGAAATGTTATCTAAAGGAGATGTTCCCAAATCAGGATGAAATGAAGGGATTATTCTTTGCATGCTCAGGGCTGAGAGGCGTAGAGCAAGGAATAAACCAGGCCACATGCTGAAGCTGGATCAAAATTGGCCAGAACTTTATTCATTATAGCAAAAACAGGGTTGGATTGCGCATTGGTCCGGATCCCGGCATCGGCCAATCCACCTGTTGACCAATGAAACCAAAAACCTGAAGCCAGGAGCACCTGGAGTCAAGTGTGAACTACCTGACCCCCCGGTAGTGTGGGGATGTGGACACAGAATCCATGCTATGTGTCCGCTGCCAACCCTGCCCCCCTGGCAACGACCTCCATCTCCAAGCCCCAGTGACCTTTTTATTTATTTATTTATTTATTTATTTATTTATATCCCGCCTCTCCATATGGATCGAGACGGCGAACAACTTACAAATAGCATGTATTTCGAAACGTTTCTATACATGCCCCCAACAAGCTGGGTACTCATTTTACCGACCTGCAAAAGGATGGAAGGCTGAGTCAACCTTGGAGCCGGGCAGGATCAAACTCACAACCTTGTGGCTTGCAGTACTGGCATTTAACCACTGCGCCACCACGGCTCCTGGGGATATAGCAGACCCGGATCCAGGACCCATGCCAACTGCCAAAAAAAGGTGGGCAGCAGAATGCTCCCACCTACGCCAACTCTGAGAAGCTGTAGCCAATAACAAACATCATGACCCACAAAGATGCCACCTGCGTTCACTGGAAGGGACAAAGGAGCCATGCCCTCCTGAAGCCCCCAGAGTCCAAGTGTATTCACCAGAAACCACCAGCTCAAGGCGGGGAGCCATGACTTCTTCATTGCCCCCTTTGCCACCACCTAATTCACAGAAACTTCCTGCTGCTGCTTCTCCAGCTCTTGCCTCTCACTCCAACTACTGCAGCCCTGGTGTTAGCGTCATGTGCTGCTGGGCATCACTCCTTCCACTCATAACTTATTCCCCTGGTGATTGCTGCACCATTCCTGGCAGACCTTGAAGCAGAAAAAACATAACTCCCCCATATCTCCATACTTGACCATATGTAGCTCATAAATACACTAGATATCCATCTCCTAATAAGCAACTGAACTCAGAAGGGAGCACACTCATGGCCATCTCCATGGGCACTCCAATGAGAAATGAGTGGCTAAATACTCCGCAGCTAGAGCTGGAGATGCCTGATCACCTTTTATGCACCACAATGAGTTAGAACCTGGAAAGTAGGGAACCGTTGGTATGCATGAGGCCAAGAACCTGCTCAAAGTCCTGACTGAGTATGGGACATGCCAACAATAGCCTGTAACCAAATGGCAGCACCCTGACCCAGTTAGTCCTGCATCGACCTATGGATAGTGATGCTGACTGACTCCTCCTGCAGGGATGTGTCTCCAACCTGCATTGTGAAACCGGAGCAGCCCAAATTGGAACCAGCTCCCCAGCTCTGCTCCCTAGCACCAAGGCTCTGTAAAAGGCAACAGTAAAGGCTGCATAGAACAGTCTCCCCTCTAAAAGAGAAAATGACAGGTAGGGAATGACAATTTGATGGGGTAGTAGGAATGTGGTGGTTCTCCTGCTGGAAGCCATTCAGCTCCATCCCTGCCTAGCCTTCCTGATGATAAGTGCAGCACAGGGGTCCCCAAATCCTATGGCTTGTTAAAGAATGAAATATCCCCAGGTGCAGGGCCATGGATCTGGGGCCATGCCCAGCTCATAAAAATGGGCTAAAAACTGCAAAATGTGGTGGGCACAGCTACAGGCCACACTGCTCATTGAAGGCCAAAACCTGGTCACAGCCCCCAAATAAGCCTGCAATGTGGCAGATGCAACCAAAAGGAGTACTTCCTGCATCACAGATCACTCCCAAGGTTCCAAATCTCTTCCGGAAATGCTGCTGGCTGATGATCTGTCTCTGGAGTGAGCAAACAAAAACCTGTCCACCTGAAATCAAGATAGGGAGTCTGCAATCCCATAGTCCAGACCAGGAACATAATAAGCTGTAAAAGTTATATTGGCAGAGCACACCAAGACCAATTTGTGAACCAACTTCATGACCCTCTTGGACTTGGAAGATTGCTGTTTGATGACAGCAACCACACCCTGGTTGTCACACCAAAACTGAACCTTCTTATCTTGAAAGTGGTCCGTCTAGATAGCAACTGCAACCACTATGGGAAATATTTCAAAAAAGGGAGATCTAAGCAATGGCATTCTGAAGCCATGCATATGGCCATCACTGGGCACACTGGTGCCCATTGGAATAATCCTCAAATCCAGCAGCCCCTTGTTTCAGACACAGCCTGCCAGAGAGAGATCTCATTGTACTCCTCCAGGCCCAAACTGCAAGGTTCTCCTAACACCCCTGGTGATGTGGATTCTGTGGTGAGGTGTCTTGGTACCGGCTGATCATGGCTAAACAGGCATAGAAGGGTCTGCCTAGTAAACTACCTGCAGGTGAAATTGAGGTGACCAAGCAGGACCTGCACTTCCTTAAGGGTGGCCTTTTAGCAGACCAGCAAAAGCACCAGCTGCTCTCTGAGTACTTGCAACTTGTTTCCAGACAGGCAAGAAACTGCCCTGCATGGAATTCAGCATGATACCAAGGTAGACTAAGGTGCTGGCTGGGCCCTCAGTCTTACCCAGAGTGAGTAGGACTCCTAACTCCACAGCCAACTCTTGAAAAGTCCCAGCACATACCCCAGAATCTCCCCCCTCTGACCATGAAGAAGTAATCCACACAGTAGGTAACAAATGGGGAAGCAGCCCTGACCTTGACAGTCCCCCCAGTAAAATTGTGCTGACAGTGAATGAGCATGAACTCACCAGGCACTTTTTTGGGAACCACCTCCCAGCAGGGAAACCCATGGGTTGCAGAAAGAGGGGACATGGGGAATGATCGCACTACCCTCCCAGCTCTGATCTCCTGATCTATCTTGTAAGTGATTCCTGGAAGCTCCTAGACCAATGTTAAATTGCCTGACTCAAGTGCTACCCTGGTGACCTGGGCAGGGATCCTGAACCCATAGCAGAATCCTTGATGGATAAAGTTGGCAGCTATGAGGTTGGGATGCTGCTGCAGCAAGTAGAGAAGGGCTGCCAAACCGGATAGGGATGTGAACTCAAGGCTGACCCACATTAGCAGGCCTACCCCCACTACAAGGTGCTCCCACTGGCCCTGACACTGCCAGTGTGAGCACCATTAGAGCTGGTTGCCCCAGCAGGGAGTGCTGCCCAAAAAGGCTGATGGCCACTAGCAGAGCAGGGGCAGGACAGTTCTGGGTGAGGCCTGAGACAGATCTCACAAAGATGCTCGAACTTATAACAAGCCTGCTGATATTTACCAACATTGAACTCCCAATGCACGTTCTTACTGGAATTCCTCCTACTTGCCCAACGCAAAGGTTTGGAACATTTGCCCCTGCTCAAAATGTGAGGGCTCAGCAGGACCTGCCGAAGCTTGTTGTAGATGAAGTACCAGCAATCATGCTTATTCTTGGAGACCCTCTTGTGGAAGACAACATAGATTCTGTGGTTGTTGCATCTCCCACCAAAGCCCAGGTCCTAAGAACATTGGAGAGATGCCAACCCTTGTCAGGGTACACTGCCTGGATCACACATGAACATGGTGTAACTCACCAACCACCTCACTATTTCTCCTTCCTACTTCCTCTTCATACCCCCCTAGGGACCTGCCCTTCCTTCCCTTCCTCCCCTTCAGGCTTGAGTAGTGAGAAAAAAATCTATGTAATAACCATTGAGGATCCACTCCCTGGTACGCTTGTCCTGGTGAAAGCCAGGTGGTCCTTGTGATCCCCAAATGTGTGAAGATGGGCAGAGGAGGAAGCCCCATCATTCCCAGGGCAAGAGTTCCCTGTGGACTACCTCTTGATGGCCCAGGCCAAGAGGTCTGGATCATAGGCACCACCCTGCAGTGCTACTGCCTGGTTAGGGCCCCTACCAACAATAATTCACCTGAGGATCCATCGCTGTCTGAAATCTCCCTACTGGTGCTCCTCCTCCTTCTCTTGCTCTTAGCCTTCTTCCTGCACCTGCTGGTTCTCTTCTTCCTGTCTGATGCCTCCTCCATGTCTGAAGTGCACAATGAGCTGCTAATGGATGGAGATCTAATGTCACAACACCTCCTGGTCCTTCTAGCTTGGCATTGCTGTCCAAGTGTCCCCTCTACTTGCTGTTCCTGGCTTGTTGTTAGCTCCACCACCTGTGACTCCAGGCTTTCCAACTTCTCTGCCAGCTTCTCCAATGTTGGGGAGAAAACTTCCAAGATTGCTGCACTGTCCCATTCTCCACTCCACCAAACTGCCTGTGAGGAGTCTGTGGTAGGTGCCTGCTTTCTTCCTGAGGCCAGCATCAGCTCAGGCTGTGACTTGTGTGGTTTTCCTGCTTGCCTGGGTATTCTGCTTGCCTGGGTATTCTGACACACTCTGCCCCTTCTTGGCTGGCCTAATTGCATCTCCTTGGGGAAGGAGAGCAGATAGGAGAAAGAAAGGGAGTGACGTCAACTCTTTTTTTTTGTGGGGGGGAACCCTAACATGATTCAGCTCAACAATGTCCTCAAGGGCTTTAGTCCAAAAGGCCTGCCGACTGCTGGCCAACCAACTCTTTGTGCATTTGTTGTTCACTCTTTCTCTGTTGCCCATCGCTTCTCCAGTATCCATTGCCTATTGCCTCTCTCTCAGCATCTTCTTACTTCCTTGCTGTCTCCTTCCTTCTGAAACTCCTTCTCGGCCAACATGCAGAGAAGAACTGAGCTCTGGGGAGAGGAGAGCCTAGCTAGATACAAAATACCTGGACCAGAGGAAAAACATCCTAGAGCTCTGGCCTGGGTAGAAGCAGCTAACCAATTCAAACCAGCAGGTTTGAACTGATTAGTTGGGAGCTTTTTCTAGCTGTGCAAAGGCTGCTGGGTATGAGGAAGTACTCAGAATGGTTGAGCACATGGCTGGGAAGCGGCATGACATGGCATGGCATGGCATGGCATGGCATGCTAACTGGACAGCCCTGGGGATGCTGTGGAGGCAGCACCAGCAGCAGCACCACCGCTGACACCAGCCTGAGCCGCAAATGTGCCACCTGGTAAGTTAGGCAGCTAACTTATCACCTACTTTGGGAGACAGATAAGTAACATTTAGGTCCTTTCTGCACCTTACATTTTTGCAGAGGTGGGTGGCGGCACTCGCGTGAGAAGTTTTCAGAGGAAGGCTTTCGCGTCCCTGCTGCTTGGTCTCTGCAGCAGCTTCCTGGTCGCGTGAGCGCCCCGCCCACGCCCGGCCTCTTCCTTCTGCAGTGCAGCCTGGGAGCTGTAGGTTGCACTGAGGACAGGAAGCGCGACCGGCCTGGCTCCAGAGGGTCTGCAGGGCAGGTAAGTTCGCTCCAGGCCCCTGACTGGTGTGCAAGCATGCACCATTTTTGGCTAAAAGCTGAAAATAAAAAGGTGCGTATGCGCTGCGCATGAGGCTCTTGAGCATCGCGTAAATGGGAGTGCATCATGCAGACCACTCCTCCCATTTACGCGACACTCAAGGGGCCCTTTTGCTTAAGAAATGCTGTGAGAAAAGGGCCTTAGTCTAGCCTACTTCTAGTCATAAGATGGATACAGAGCAGAGTGAGGAATGAGCTCTGGTATTACAATGACTGTAACAGGAGGAGGAAACTAAGAGCCTTTTCTCACGCAGTTGCTTTTGCGAGAGGGCCCCCTGAGTATTGCGTAAATGGGAGCGGCGGTCCGTACGACACACTCCCATTTACGTGACGCTCACAAGCCTAATGTGAACCACGCAGACACCTTTTCATTTTCGGCTTCAAGCCAAAAATGATGTGTGGTTGCGCAAGGCTCCCGGGGCCTGCGCGCAGTTACCTGCACTGTGGTACGTCGTCCCAGGCATGTCAGTCGTGCTTCCTCCCCCAGTGCAGCCTTCCGCACTGCGGAAGGAAGGGGTGGGGTGGTCACACGACCAGGAAGCCAGCTGCGGGGCGAAGAAGCAGTGAAGAGAGAACCTTGTGCAAGAACCTGCTTGTGCGAACGGCACACCCCACCTCCGTGATAAGGTAACGTACAGAAAAGTCCTAAGTATATAGACTGCACATGAGAGTTTTTGCAACATACAGCAACAAATCAAGTAAACCTTGCAAACAATAGTAAACTGCTCTGGAGATTTGCATATAACCTTTTCTTTTTGCCTGGAGTTGAGCCCAGCAATACTGGAGAATTTATACTCTTATTTCCTGTTTGGAAATAACTCAAAAAACCTGGAGACTCAAGGCCAGGACTCTGAGATCTGTTAACTGATAACTGACAGCTGTATTCATGTAACTGCTTTTTCTAATGTGGTATAAGGAGGTAGCCAGTACTTCCTTACACATTTTTCCCCAAGTTGAGCAACACCTGCCACTCTGTGATCCAGACAACCATTGACTGACTGCAGGAGTACAGCAGAAAGTTCTCTTGCAGCAACACCAAGCTGTCCTCCATTACCCTCCCACCCTTTTGCATCTTCACAATGGAATTTTATTTTCCACCAAATTAAATAGGAATTTAGATATTCTATTTTTGTTAAGGTACCTCAATTGCTGATTTAAGTTAAATTTAATAGCAGCTGGGGCCTCAAATCTGAACATTTGAGTACACCAAAATCAATCAAACCATTGTTAAAAATAAATTTAAAAAATCCTAGATGTTGGGATCTGTCTAAATGAAAGTTTGCCAGTAGTTCCTTCTCATAAAGGGTTTGAGTCCTCATCTTTGAAAATTCAGCATTGCAAGACACATACACCACAAGTGACAAACTCAACATAAACAAAATCTATACAAAGAAGGGAAGGAGGAGGGGGAGGGGATTTTGACTGTTGTTTTTGTGTGTGCGCCATGTTTCTTATATATGTTTCACAGCCTTGCTCCCCTTGTGATTTCCTTTCTCTGCCTGCAATGTGCATAACAATTAACAGCATCTGTGGTGTCAGGAAACATACATAATAGGAAAAGGATTTCTTATTTTTAAACCTCTTTGAGTTGTAAACAGGTATTGATTTATTCATCCCCAGGAGCAGACTAGTCACTTTGGGAAAAAGACAGAAAGGTTTCACTCTGGTTTTTACTTACTGATTTCTGTCTGCATGTCAAAGTTTGTGTGGCAAGGTTAGACAGAAAGTGTACATAAATTCAGCAAATTATATTGTTCATGTACTAAACTTAAAATTTGGGAAGTCTAGTATTTTGTCCCCTTTTAACTATCTGTATCTAACTTTAGGGGAAATGGTACTCGTTCTGCATAGAAGATTTAAGCAATCCAGACTTGTGGCTGAGAGAATGAATATCTGTTTAAAGGAAAACAGGACCAGCTGGTGCTAAAGCTTGGTACTTTTTATTTTCTCTGGCATGTGTGATGTTGGGGGAAGGAAGACAAGAAAAACAAGTTGTGAGCAGCAAAAGACTCAGAATTGACTCCAGCAGCAGTCCACCAGCTGCCATTTCAATGTGCATTGTGCCCATTTCCACGGTGTAGCTTCTAATTCAGTTTTACAGTCAGGAAAGAATAGAAAGCAATCACTACAACATCCATCACCAAACATGATGATAAATCACCTGTTGTTGGGCTCACATATTTAAGCCAGTCAGGAGGCTTGAACGGAAAAGGAACTGACAGAGAAGTTGAGACATATGTACACAATGAGGCAGAAGAAAAGTCAGATTAAACGAACTAAATGTATGCATCCCCCTGCTCGAGTAGATAAAACACTCAAAATGATTGAGATAAATATATTATCATTCATTTGGAACTTGGGTTTCTGTAGGTGCCACTGCATTTCAATGTGGTGAATCTGATCAAGAGAATTATAATTCTTACGGAAGCAAGATCAGTCCTGAGCCACATGTGGTAGAAGATTTTAGACTGACAGAATTCAAAAGAATGAAATAATCATTCTTTCAAATAAACTCAAGGACTTCAGTAATGATAATTCAGTAGGACAGAAACTGTTAAGCTTGGAAAAAGCTTAGTAATGCAAAAGCATAGTCCTGAAAAGGACTCTGATCTTGACCATTCTACATTGAAAAAACGTGTGCGGGCTATCAGGTCTAAATTTATATCTCTCTCTCCCCCTCCAATGTTTCACAGATGAAAACTGGGACATGTGTCATTAAGCAGCATCAGAGTGTGGTCAAGATGGCAAAACGTATTGATGAGGAAGATCATGCAAGCTAGCCGGGCCTGCAGTAACTTATTTTTGCCTGAGCGAACCAGGAAGAATGGGATCCTATCATTTCCTGTCCTCTCCCTCTGATGAGTCAAGTGCTTGTACTTTGAGCTCTGTTTGTGGCAACTGAAGTAAGCAGAGGACAAAGGGGGATAATGGAAGGAAGAAAGAGAAAATGGGACATTTTAAAAGCAGCTGAAAAAGTCAGACAACAGAACAAAAATCAATAGAGCTACAGACTCATAGACTCATCGAGCTGGAAGGTGTCACATGGGTCATCCAGTCCAACTCCCTGCTCAATCCAAGATATCCAGCTAAAGCATCATTAGCAGGTAATTATCCAGCCTCTTTCTGAAGATATTCAGAGAAGGAGACCCTACCACTTGTCTAGGCAATTGGTTCCATTGCTGAACCACTCTTACCGTCAAGAAGCTTCTTCTAATGTCCAGTTGAATCTATTCTCCTCTAATTTCAAACCATTAGACTTGGTCTCATCCTTTGAGGCAGCAGAGAACAGGCCTTCCCCCACCTCTCTTTGGCAGCCCTTGAGGTATTTAAAGAGAACAGTTGTTATCACGGTTATGATATGTTGGGTGAGAGCACTAGATATCCTTTTGATATCAAATAATTTGGCGTTAGCTTGACCTTTGTCTGCCACCCAACTCCACGTGTTTGCAGAGGCCTCCTAGACAAGCACGTACGGGCGCGGCCGTTAATGGTTGTACATTCCAAAAACCCCATTCAGGCAAGCAACCTCCCTGCAAACTGGCTCTGCTCAGCTTGGATCTACACAAAGCCATGCATCCAAGAGCCAAGCCATTCCTTTGTATCGGGCTATTAACGAACCAGCCACACTATTGTCAGTCAAAGCTAAACCAATCATGTAAACTTGACCTTTTCCAGCTCCTTTGTCCAACTCCAAATTTCCTTTGTTCTCACCGAGCATGACATAGCCTGTAGGTAAACTCCACCCTATAAAAGGTCCCCACTTTTGGGACGTCTTCGGACTACTTTGGACTTCCATCCTGCCTTGCTGCCAGTAGTCTGAAGGAACTCCCCTCAGCGAGCCCCGCTGAGCTTTCTTCCCCGGAACCCCGCTTCTCTCCAGGACTATGAGACCAGGTGTCATATTGCCTTTCCCGAAAAAGCTCTCCGTTTCTATTTCTCAGTTAGTTAGTTTATGTCTTGTCTTTCATGTTTCTTGTTTTAATAAAGTATTGTTTGTTACTTTAAAACCTTATCTAGCCGCTCTCTGACCTGACGCTGTATACATAGGGTTAAAGATTCTTGCTAAAGTTACCCTGCCTCTCGTTTAGCCAAGAGAGTGCTCAAGCTAAATTCCCCCAACTTGTGTTTTTATTTGGTTATTTGGACACCCCTACCGGGACCCCCAACATTCAGGGTAACACAGTCATGTCACACCTCAGTCTTCTCTTCACCAAGCTGAACATGTCCAACTCCTTCAACCTCTCCTCATATGTTTCATTTCTCCACACCTCTCATTGTCCTTGTTGCCCTTCTCTGAATCTGCTCCAACTTGTCTATTTGCTTCTTAAAATGAGGTGCCCAGAACCGAACACAGTACTCCAGACGAGGCCTAACTAGTACAGAATATAGGGAGACTATTACTTCCTTTGACTTGAAAACTATGTTTCTATTAATGCAGGGAAAAAAACACCTCTCACATTCTTTGTTTCAGCATCACATTGCTGGCTCATATTCAACTTATGATCAACAATAATTCTAAGGCCCTTTTTGCATGTAGTATTGCTGAGCCAATTGTCCCACATCCTATACCTGTGAATTTGGTTTTAGGGCCCTAAACGCAGATTCCCTTCCATTTGTCTCCTTGATTTTTATTTTTATTTAATTTTTAATTAATTTTTATTATTTTATTTTGTTAATCCATACCAAATTTTCTAGTTTATCTAGGTCCTTTTTAATTCCTCTGTCATGCCTGGTCTGTCTGTACTTTCCTGGAATCATCATCATCATCATCATCATCATCATCATCATCCTCCTCCTCCTCCTCCTCCTCCTGAAGATAGAGACAATGTTTACCCTTTTTCAGACCTTTGGCACCTCACTTGTTCTCCAAGATTTCTCAAAAATGATGGCAAGTGTTTCAGACAATTCATCAACAAATTTCTTTAGTACTTTGTGATGAAGTCTATCTAGCCCTGCAGATTTGAACTCATGTAGGTTAGCTAGGTGATTCCTCACTAATTCCTTATCAATCTTGATTTGCAATCTAGATCCTTTGACAAGGTCTCTCCTGCTGCATGGAAGTACACAGTTCTTTTTTTTGGTAGAAACTGCAGCACAATAGGTATTGAGTAGTTCTGCCTTTTCATTGTGAAAAGGTGTGTTAGCATTTTACCATCCTTTCTAATCAGCAGGCTCCACTGTGTCCTTGGTCATTCTTTTGCCTCAAATGTGTTTGTATTTTGCCTCAAATGTATTTCTTTGGAGGGGGGCAAAAAAAGCAGCAGCAGCCACAGCAGCCTTTTCTTTACTCTTTGCTTGCCTAGCCTGTCTCAGATCATTTTGAGCTTTAACTTTCCTTTTAATATTCCTACAAATTTGGGCTACACATCTGTACTCTTCCTTGATGATTAGTCCTTCCTTCTATTGTATATGCATACTACTTTTTTCTTTTTACTTCTACCTTGAGTTTGTTGTGCAGACACATTGGCTTTTTCAGATGTTTCTCATTTTTATTCTTCTAATGGATTTTTTTGTGATTGTGTTTTTTGCAACTCATTTTTCAAGAACTCCTACCTTTGACGCGTCTCTTTTTCCTTTAGCGTGTCTAGCAAAGGGATACCACTCAGTAATTCCCTGAACTTGTTAACATCAGCTTTCCTGAAATCCAAGGCCCATGTTGGATTATATTCTTCTTTGTCCTCTCCCACAATTGCAAATTTCTAGCGTTACCTGGTAATTTCCTCCAAAAATATTGACTACTTTGATTCCAGTGACCAGCTCCTCCTATTGGTTAAAATTGGATCCCTTTGTTCTTTCCTCTGTCTCTTGAAATAAGAAATTGTCCAAGGCACATCTGGAATTTGTTAGAAAGCCTATGCTTAGCAGAATTAGTCTTCCAGAAGATATCAGGTAATTGAAGTTCTCCATAACTACTAATTTCTGCATATTTGAGATTTCTGACATTTGTTTCTGAAAAGCATCATCCACCACATTTTCTTCATTTGGTTGCTTGTAGTAAACACCTACCAGAATATTGCATTTATTAATTTCTCTATTTATTTTTGCCCAAATACTCTCAAAGGGCCTACTCTAATCACTTTCATGGATATCTGTACAACTGAATTTGTCTTTGGCATACAATATTACACTCATTCCTTATCTGCCCTATCTATTCTTTTTAAAATAGGTTATACCCTTAAATCATAATATTTCAACCACATCTCCATTACGCCTATAATGTCATATTTACCTTACTGCACTTCATGCTCATCATCTTTGTTTCTCAGACTTTGTGCTTTGATGTATCAACATTTGAAGCTTTGTTTGTTGTCACCTATTAATTTACTGTCAGTTGCTTTGTGTGCCTGTGTGTCCCCTTCTGACCCTCAGCTTCTCCTCTAGAACTCACATGCTTGTATTTACAGCTTGCTTTTAGACTGATGCTAGAGCTATAATCTCCAACCTATGAACAATTTAGTTTAAAGCCTTTTTGTTCAGACTTGCCATGCTACTACCAAAAGCATTCTTCTTAGTCTTTATGACGTCCAGCCCATCTATGGCCAGGAGTCCTCTGCCTAAGAAGGGAATACTATTCCAGAAGCCAAATCTCTCCCTTCTATACCATCTACATAGCCATTCAATTTTAGTTTCTTACTGTCTCAGTGCTGTCCTCTATCATTCACTGGCAGAATGGACCAGACTACTACTTATGCCTCAAACCGCTTCAGCTTCCTGCCCAAAGTATCATCGGTAGAGGCAATCTGCTCAAAGGTATTCTTGGCCATGTCAATTATTCCCCATGTGAATAAGGAGAAAGGGGTACAAGTTGTCAATGACATCAGATGTGTGCCTCAGAAAAGACATCACAATTCCTGATTTGTTTTGTCCTGATTCATCCTGATTCATCTTGTCAGATTGGCACACTGGTGCCTCTATATTCCTGAACAATGAGTCCCCAACCACTAACAGCTTTCTTTTCTTCTTGTTGTGGTTGATGGTCATTTTGATTCCTTCCTTGGCATGTGGTATCCCTTGTTGCTGTTCCCTGTTTGAACATTTTCAGTGCTGTCATCCTTCTGAAGATGTAGGAGGTGATTGATTAATTGGAAAGCCTAAATCCTTTCTGTGTGGTTTGCTTCTGACAGTGAGTTCCCCCATGGTGTTCCCTCACTGTTACAGGCCTCTTAATTTTCCTTGGCAATTTTTTTCTGTTGGTTTTGTGTGATCAGTTTTCCAGGTGTTCTACCCAGGAGGCCTCCTGTTTTCTGATACTTTGAAGAGATAAAACACATAGCTATAGTACACTGACCTTATGTTCCAAGAGAGCTACCAATTTGTACTTGCTGTAGATATAGTTGGTGATGTTTTCTGGCAAGAAGACATACATTGCAGCAGACAGTTATAGATCCTTCTGACTCCATCTCTGCAGTTACTTCTCTCCCCTTACTCCTTTCTCTACAGAGTTGCACTGCTTCTCATTTCCCCCTGTATTCCTTGAAACTTTCTTCCAAGGCAGCTGTGCCACTGCTGTGAAATTTAGCAGTATCAACCCAATTGCTCCCTGGATGTCTCCTCATTTCCCCTGGGCTAGGCAAGGATCTGCGCTCCCCTACAGTCTCTATTGTTACATTGGTGGTAGGGGTCATAGCAGTGTGGCAGTGGGCCTAGGGCTGAATGTGCTCTTACCTCCCCTTCTACCATTGCCACCTCCTCTGCTGCTGTCAGCAGACCACCGTCCACACCATTGTGGCCAGCTGGCCATCATTGCCACTAATCTGTGCCGGTCCTCTCTGATTTCAGGCACATATTTTTCAGATAGCTAGTTCTTTGTGTTGTGCCACCTTTTTGGCATCCAAAGTGCTCTTGCCCCTCGCTATGGATTCTTTTGCCCCCAGCTCTGTAGTTACTTTGTTTCCCTTCCTTCCTTCTGCACAGGATTGCTTTGCTTTTCGTTTTTTCCTGTATTCCTTGAAATTGGCATTCCTTTGAGGTTTAGCAGAATTATTCCAATTGCTCTAATGCATTTTAGAATTCAGTGGTGAAAAAATCAGCAGATTCTATATCCTGCTTCTTCAAAGTGCCTGCAAAATCAGATAAGAACATGATTGCATTTCCAATTGGGAAAAGGCGGAAATACAGAAAATTCTCCAAGATCACTCTTAGATCTATGTCTAAGCAAAGATTTGTACTTGTGCCTATTCTTTCCAGTGTCCTGTAAGGAAATGCTGTTTCTATACATCTCACTCATGTGGTGAAATTTTAGCTGCAGCTTCTGGGTGAAACACATTTCTTTTAACCAATAAGATGCAGGTAAGTATGTTTCCTCCCTTCTTTAATCTTAAAAATAATTTTAGGGTCCTAATCCAATTAGGATTCTAGCATGCTGTGGTGTCAATCTCAATTGGGAAACCTAAGTCTGCAATTGAAAAGAAGCTTCCATTAAAGCAAAAATAATTCTCCCACCTTGCAAAGCTTACTCTTCTCATGCTTAGGTGTCAGTCCATATTGGCTCCTCCATGTTTACTTTAAAATAATTAGAAAAGGCCATTTCCACAATAGACTGTTATAGTGCTATTATTCCACTTTCAACATCCTATGGAATCCTGGGGTTTGCAGTTTAGGGAAGAGCATTTAGAATTCTCAGCCAGAGAGCTCTTTGGCCTCAGTAAACTACAAACCCCAGAATTCCACAGGGTGTTGAAAGTAGAATAATAGCACTATAACAGTCTAGTGTGGAAATGGCCAAAGAGAACTGCATAGTAACCTGAAATGTCATATGCAATTTCCTTACAGGTCCACAATTCACTCTTTCCGATTGGCCATTGAATTTCCTTAAAGTACATAAGAGGAGCCTTATATTGTCTTGGATGGGAAGCAACATAGTCCTTAATGCTAGCATGTCCCTGTAATCTTTGGTGCTTCCTTCTATCTGGTCATCAGCCCTGTTTCCTGGTTTGTCCGGTGGTTCTGACTGGTACTTAGGCTCCTGCTTCTTTCTTGATTTTGTTTCCTGCTTTCGCTGTAGCTCTGACAGAGGCCAGATTCCTGTTCATTCAGTATGCAGTCTTAGGTAATGGCAGAAGAAGGTAGAAGGCATGAAGAAAGTAAGGCTGTGAAGAAAGGGGCTGTCCAATGCTGGCAACTTTGCTCTGATTTCTCAAACCATAATTGTGCAACAATGGAAAAGGTGTAACCAATGCCATAGTACTTTCACAGAATTCTAGTCAATATTTTCACTGGTTCCTGGACAATCTGGGTCCCAAACTCAGCCCTGAGGTCCAAAAGGTTTGTAGTAATCTGATCACTGCCTGCCTGCCTGCCTGCCTCCCCCCCCATCTCTCTCTCTCTCTCTCCCCACACACACACACACCCCGCCCCCCCTCTTCAAATACTGTTTAGATCATTTTCCTCATTACGTTTTGCATTTGGAGTCCAGGCAGGGGAGGGGATGAGAGTTCACTGATAACTGCCATTTGCAAAGCAGGTTTGGTGTCTGAGGAAAGGGTTAAACATCCTTTCCTGTCTGCTGATATTTCCTGGCAAATGCTTTCTCAGTTCCTATGTTAGAGCTGCAAAGGAAAGACAGGCTTTCAGACCTCATGGATCAGTTTGATCCAGGGTTTTCAGGAAACACATTAACACATTAACATCTTTTTTCTGTGTATATGTTTCTACTTTTGGAATAGAGAGCCAGGGTGGTATAATGGTTAGCATGTAGGACATGGTCTCTGGAAAACCCAATGATTGACCTTGGACATTCTCTCAGCCTTTGAGGAAGGCGATTACAAACTTCCTTTGACTTAGGTTATTTCCACACCTCATCTCATTGCCAGGATAATTCGTGGACATCTTGGGATCACCAGTCCTGAGACAGGAATGGTTTTCCACCACTCCTTTCTACATGCATCCCTCGGCAGTGGAGAAGTAGCGGCATTAACCCTCCTGCTCCTTCCTCTTTACAATGTCAATAGTGGTGCCTTCTCCCTGCCCTTTCCCTGCCCTGCAGTGCCTGATTGGTGGCCTTTTTTCAGGGCCCTTTTTCCTATTGGGTGGTGTTGGATGCATCCATGCGTCAGGCCTCCTGGATTGACGACAGAAGCTGGTGCTATGGAGGAACCACACACCACCAGGTAACAGGACAGGCGTGCTTTAGGGGATCAATAATGGACTTTTTCCATTATTGACATAGGGCATGATACGGGTGAGTTAGGGACAGATGGCAGTGGGATACTGACGGGTTGCCCATGACATTGTGCAAAAGGATGGCTCCTGAAATTGTGATCACCCATTGCTATGGTGGGTGGAACAGCTGTGTGGAAATGGCCTAAATCTTGCCAAGAAACCACTAGGATAGCTTTCACCATAAAGGTTGGCTTAACGATTGAAATGTATTTGTCTTCCAGGTGAAGAAGGTTTAGTTGTGGGTACAACACAAACATCTCATCTCAAAGAAAATGCTTGAGTCTTCTTTTCCAATGTTGTAGTAGAAGTGGGCATGTGAATAACCCACACATCTCATCTACTTGCTTCAAGATGCCACCCTTGGTCATCTGAACCCAATGAGATTAGCAGGGGCCCATGAGAATTCAGGGCATAAATAGAAACATAATTACATCAATATTCTCTTCTCATTTTCATTTCATGGAATGAACTCCCAGTTTTCAGTCCCAACTTCCCCTCATTGCCTAATGAATACTGAACAGGCACAGTTGACGTAGAATGTTGAGTGTCGGAAAAAGGAAATGGTGGTAAGAGCGTGCTTGGCAGGAAATGGCTGCCAGGAACCTTGAGCAGGAAGGACTCCTTCTGTTAGGAGTTGAGCTTGCACAGAAACATCTGTTGCACTCCTGTCTGTTCTTTGATGTGGGATACACTTTTGTACCTTTGGATCTTTGGTTAAATTCCCTGTCTCTCTCTCTTTTTCTCATTCTGTCTCTTTCCCTCCCTAGCAGAGCTTTTTAAAACTTTATGTTTCTACACTGAATATTTATTGGACAATGAATTTTCATTTGAATTTATTCATGTTTGTGTATGCCACACTGAATTAATCAGTGAATGAGAACAAGGGAGACATCTACTGGCCAAACTGTACAATTACCTGATTGTTATAGAAACAAGGAAAAAAATATAACCTTCTGGCAAGGAGTTTTTTCAGTTGGAGACAAGGAAGAATAAACATCATAGAGGACTCTCATCTGACCCACTTTCATTAAGGCACAAATAAGAGCCTTGGAAAGAAATGTTTCCTGCTTTCTGCTTTCGTCTGATTCAATGTCTTAAGATCACCACTCTGTAAAGCTGCTAGGAGTAGCAGATGAAATTGCACATACAGCTTTGTGGAATTCCTGTGATTGTTTCTGTTCAAGCACCTTTTGAGCACAGTTTGACTTATTTTATTTGTAAGTGGCAAACTCTGTAAGTTTCAGTTAGTTACTAAAAATTAATGGGGATATGCAAAATTAAAAGAAAGTAAATGTATGCTACACAAACAAGAAAGCAAAATGCAAGGTAGAAGATGGAGAATTTAAACTAAGTTTCCAATTTTCTCATGAAAAGTGTGCATGTTAGGGAGGAGAGAGAATCTTTGCATGCCCACGTGAAGCCAACTTATTTGTAATTATAGAGAGTTTCTAATGTATTTCACACTATACTGGCAATACAGGGAAACAAAAGCCACATAGAAAAAGAGCTTGAAAAAAAAAATATCTTGTAAGAGTACAACTCTCAGAAGCTCCCAACCAGTGTAGCCAGTGGTTGAACCTATTTAATTTGACCAAAGAAAATGAGGGAGGATTTTTGTTTCAATTCTTTTTTTCTTTTTTTTTTTTGAAGAATTTGCCAAATTTCTTCATTCTCAGGAAAGAACCTGAGGTTTAAAAAATTCAAATGCACGAGAAAGCAAAACTGACATGTACTACCTGTAGATACTGATAACAAAAGACCCAAACTAAAACTGTTCTTATTCATTCTGTTGATTTCTAAATCCAGGCTCTTATGTATGTTTGGATGAACTTTCAACAGTACTGAATACCTGCCATATTTTTTTACAGGAAACAGTTAACCTAAAACACATGTTTCCTCAGGAATCTACCCATAAATTCATACATTTAAATATAGACATGTTGTTTTAAAATGTTGGCCATGGGTTGGAAAGCAACATACTGTAGCCAGCACATTTTAGTTTTGGACTGGTGTTCTGCAAAAGCTTGTATGTTTTGGAAAATGGCTACTTTCCAACAAGCCTATAAAAAGAAAGGCCCTTAATAGCATAGCATCCAGACCTCTGAGGAAATGAAAGAACCATAAGGCAAATACAGAGGAGAAGAGTGTATTAGTTACACACTTAGCTAAAAGAATTTGCTTCAGAGAAAATGAGAGAGAGAGAGAGCTTTGTTTCATAAGCATTCATTTATAAAACAATATTATAAATGGGAGAGGATTTTTCTTGTATGCACTTATATGTAAAGGGCTGAAATTGAAAAGCAGTTTTGATATTACCTTATACTTAAATTTCTTTGAAAAATGTTAATATAATAACAACATAAGTGAATACGCAGGGCTAGGATGAAATGTTTTGTTTAATGCTTACACCATGTTCCTAAAGACAGCATGTACGTCAGTCTGGATCAGTGATATAGTGGAGCCAGTTCAATAGTACTTTTTGATCAGTGGGTATAAAAATATTATCTGCCACTCCTCTTATGTTTTCCTGTCTCGTTGAGACATTGCTGCAATTCTCAAGTAACTGGAGAAAAAGTTTATTTCCCTATATACTGAATATAGGGCTAGAAATCTTCTGTAGCTTTGGAAATTCCTTTTTATTACTGTTGCTCATTATTTACACAGTTTTTAATGTATTTTGAAAGTGATTTTGAAAAAAATTGTGTAGCTGGTGAGAGTTTCTTTCAGATGGGACTTCTCAACACGTCAAGGTAGCCTGTTCTGTGTTACACAAGAGATCTTGCCTCCTGCATGAAACTAAGGGCCTTTCTGCACTACACTGTTATAGTGCTCTTATTCCACTTTCGACATCTGTGGAATCCTGGGCTTTGCAGTTTAGGGAGGGGCATTTAGCATTTTCAGCCAGAGAGCTCTTTGGGCTCAGTAAACTACAAACCTCAGAATTCCATAGGATATTGAAAGTGGAACAAGAGCACTATAACAGTGTAGTGCAGAAAGGAAATCCTAATCATCTTTTGTCCATTGGTAAATCAATCCTGTGAACAATGCTTCTAAATGGGAAATTGGTAGGGAGGATTGCTGGTCAACCCTGTCATGAGCCTTGGTGGCGCAGTGGTTAAATGCCAGTACTGCAAGTCACAAACCACAAGGTTGTGAATTCGATCCTGCCAGGCTCCAAGGTTGACTCAGCCTTCCATCCTTTCGCAGGTTGGCAAAATGAGTACCCAGCTTGTTGGGGGCATGTATAAAAATGTTTCGAAATACATGCTATTTGTAAGTTGTTCGCCGCCTCGATCCATATGGAGAGGCAGGATACAAATAAATAAATAAATAAAAATTAAAAAAAAATTGCATGATGCCAGTAATTTGCATAATAGACAACTGTGGCTGTCGGAATTTGGAGAACTTGAATACAGTAACACAGGGAAAGAAAGAGATGTGGGAAGGCTGAGACTACTCACACTTAAAGTTGATATTTGGAGATTGAATGTGTGTACAAGCAAGTGCTGGGGAGACAGAGAATGAAAAAGACTTGGGAGAAATGACAAAAGAGGTTTCTAACCATAGGGGGCACTTTCATCATCACTACTCAGCTGAAAATAACTTATTTTAAAATGGGAGCTTCTTCAACATGAGTGTCTAGAATCCAACACTCTTCTAGCAGGTGATAACCAGCACAGTCAGATTTAATTCTTCTACCCCTGCATCTCAGTGTCACCCAAAACCCTGCTCCAGAGAGGTTTCCATTCTTCCAGAGGACATTTTGATACTGCAGAAGTATAAGGAATACCACTCGCACTCAATTCTGCAGAGTGAAGCAGTTCCACCAGCAATATAAGCTCATTGGATAATGGTATTTTGATCTCCAAAGCAGTTGCTAATTTTATTTATGCTAGTCCTGCTTTTACAAATCTGGTTCAGGTTCTGGTTCAGGTTCTGTGGGTTTTTTTGGTGAAGCGGGAAGCCCAGTTCCATACGTAGACACCTGCCCATACTGTATCTTCAATATTCTGAGAGAGACTACATAACCATCAAACTATACAACCTGTTCCTGGACCCTTCACCACTTTTGCTCCTCTATTCTGTGTCTCAGGGTGATTATTTTACTGGAAAAGAGGGTCAGTGCAGTAAGCTGAGTTCCAAACTGTCACAGTGATAATTTATTACAGTAAACAAGAAAAATATGGGACAGCTACTTCTATTATGGAGCTGTTTCCAGCATGCAGACATTTATTGTATCTACTGTCATGCTGCTATTAAAGATAATAAGACCATCATAAAAAAAGCGGGGGGAACCTTAATCCAGGACCAATGTGTTTGAATTTATGCAATCATGAATTTTTGATTCCCAAAACCTGATCCTAGATCAGTGCGTCTGTCTCAGTTTCTTTTCTTTTTTTAAAAAAATAAAGTTATTTCCATTCTGGAAATGAAAAAAAAGGAAAATTCTGACAAACTTTTATCAAACATGAATTAAAATGAAATCCACCACTAATATGTACACATATTGTGCTGCATCTATGTTTGTAAAACAGATTTTAAGGTGCTGTTGTGAGAGTTTCCATTTGCATATAACCAAGTTACTGTAAATGCATTTGTCATATGATGTGATTTAGAAATGCTTGCCAGTCTTCTGCATTTAGAGTCAGACTATCATTTTCCATCCTAAAAATATACTTCAGTATTTGATTCTCTGCAAGAAAAGCAAGACTTTAAGCAAGGTAAGAACTCATTGAAATGACAAGGTCTACAGGAACATTTGGCTGAGGATTAACAAGGAAATGGCTGCATGGCTGACAATTGCCATTAGAAGGGAACTGACCAAACAAAGGTGGATGTTGCGGCTCAAAGGCATGCTGAGGATTACACGTAACCTGCCTTATGTCCATTTTCTGCCTTCAGCCCATCTCTATGCTCTTTAGGGTGTGAGCAATCCACTAAGCACAAAGCTTCTAACGCTCTCAAGCCAGGAGGATCTCAATGCCTACTGCTTAACCTTTCCTGGGTGACCTCAGTTTGCACTTGAAAAGTATTGCAAACGCAATGGCCTCCCTGCTGTGTGACATATACAAAGTTCCAAGATCAAGCCTTGAGAGAAGATAATAAAAAGCACAGTGAAGCTACTAGAGTTGACACAATAACAAAACACACTACCCTGCTCTGGAGATTAGGCAGAAAGGCTATCGTTAAGTAAACCTCAGATTACCTTTGACCCTGCAGTGTCAAATCATGAAAGTGTTGCATGTGACAAGATGTCATGGTGAACCAAGAAAGACCCTGAGGAGATGGATACCATGGAATACAATACTGATACTCGCCTGGAAGAAATAACTTCTTTAAAAAAAACAAAAAACCATATCAAACAATGCATGTTGTAGTCTTTGCATGCTCTTCACAGTTCATTTACGGTGAGTCAGTCCTACCAACTTTACTAAAACTGATCTGGGGCTCATGGCCGGGCTGAAAGAGTGTTTATAATTGTGGTGAAACCAAAGGATTACTTGGAGATAATTTATACTAGAAAGCAAGCACTCAAACTCAAAATTTAGAATTACAACCCATTTCAGATTGCTGGATGCTTCCCATGTTCAGTCTCTCATGTTCCAGTTTTTGATGCTGTTAGTATTGTGAAGGGTAGAGGATGAGCCCATCCCTGAAATAGACAAATCAGTTCTTCGTCCAGACTATGACATGAATCATAGGCATGGGTATCTATCCATTCCATTCAGTTTCCTCTTAGGTCAAAGAACTTGGTTTAAAAAAAAGAAATAAAATTAAATTGTATATAATTCAATTGTATACAATTGTAGTAAACTGATACATTATTAATTATCAAAGTTAAATTCATCCATGCCATAATATTTCCAGAAAATATATATGGTTGTGAAAGATGGCCAAAGAAGAATCTAACGGGAAAAAAGGGTGATTCATTAGAGATGTAGTGCTGGAAGGAAGTTTTACAAAAACACAAATAAATGAAACATACTATGCCTCAGTTCTCACTGGAGGCCAAAATGACTACCCTGAGGCTATTTCACTTTTGACATACCATGAGATAATGTAACTCATTAGAAAAGTCAATAATGGTTGGTAAAGTTGAAGGCTTAAAGGTGTAGGCGGAGAAGAAGATGGCGGTGGATAGACTCAAGCAAGCAAGCCACAACACTGAGTATTTAAAATCTGTAAAGGACTGGCAATAACAGGGTTTCCTAGAGGTTTTTCATTGATAGATTGCTGTAAGCAAAGCTGATTTGATGGAACATAACAGCACCAGAACCGGCAACAACAAACATTTATTTAACAGCTAAAACACCTACTAGCCCAAGTTCTGTGGGCAGTGTACAAACTGTTAAAGATGCAAAATGCAACAATAACAGGGGGGAAAAACTCAGTGAGGCAGCATACAAACAGATATACCACCACAGAGAAGAAATAATTTCAGAATTCCATATACAAGGAAATTAAAACCAGCTGCAGGATTTTTTTTTTCTTTAAGTTGGAAGCACTAAACCATTTCTTTTCTTTTTTTTCCAGGTTGGTCCTCACCTGGTGCTAGTCTCTCCCCCATAATGTAGGTGTGAGGTTAGCCTGTATGGGAAAGGCATTTCACAGACTGATCATCATTACAAAAATTCCCGTTTATTGTAGCCATTTTTATAGTACTAGAAATGAAAATACTTTTTTTGTATGTAATTGTTTCTGTTATGAAGATTTATGTATGCAACAGTGCCCAATGCATTCCTTTTTTGTATGTCATTTTTGGGGTCAAAGATTGGCCTTTTCCACACCGGGCAAAGGAATCACCCCGCGCTGCTCCTCACCAGACCTTTTGGCTCCCCGGTTCGGTCCACAGTGCTCCAAAGCAGTGTGTGCTCGTCAATGCGCACTGCTCCAGCATCCCAAATGGTGGCTTCCAGTTGGTCGAGGGTCTCAACCAACCGCTGAAGCTCGCCAGCCTAAAGCCTGTCCCCAGGCCCTGCAAATCTGCATAAGGGGGCAAGCTCGCAGTGGTGTGGTGTGTGCTTTTGAAAGACCGAAAGAAACAAATCTTTCAAAAGTACACTGGAGGACCACTTGGGGCCGTTCCGGACCAGACTGAGGTACGGATCTACCCTAAATAAGTCTGACCCAGTCCGGTCTGAGGTGCAGACTTCCTCCTTGGAGGACGGACTGCACCGTTTCAAAAACCCCATGTGGAAAAGGCCATTGTTTCACAATGTTCAAGAAAATGTACAATGTGAAAAGAACTCTATTCCAATTTGTCCATTAGTCCAAGAGATGTGAAATAGGTAGTGTGGGATTTTCCATGAGCCCATAACCTTCAGAACATTCTCACTTCACTCTTCCATCAGAGACAGAGCTTGGAACCACTCTTTGTCTGTGGATCTTGGATGCCTGGCTTATCACAAGGAAGGATTGAGGACTCTCTGTCCTACCATGCCACAGACCCTTCTCCATTGCTAGAGGCTTTCTTCTTCACTTTCAGTGGTATGTTTCCTCTTTTGTGACATATAATTCTTCCTCTTTATCTTTCAATTCTTCAGCATTTTTTTCTTTGTTGCTTATAAATCTGCAACTGCAACACACTTGAGCTTAATTCCAACAAGCTGTTGTGGGCAAGAAAACAGAGCATCTTCACATGTGGGTTTACTTTAAACTATGGATCTACCCAAATTCTGGCACTTCCCCTTCCTTGCCTTTCCTAGAGTCATCACATGCTGGAGGATAAGCATCTGCAGCAGGAAATTTGTGCTACTTTTGTAGACTATCCATATTAAATTTTTAAATTATCTGACTTAATTACCTTCTTAACTAGAAGATCCTGCTCAACTAGAAGTGGTTCTCTGATACAGATGGCTAGGCTTCCCACTTGTGCAATGAAGCAAGAATTATGAAAAGGATACTCAGAAGCAGATGGAAAGGTTGAAATAAGATAAAGGTCAAATTCTAGACAGCACGTACGAAGTATAACTGCTTTGTGCTCATGGCTCTGCCCCTGCACCCCCAAAAAGCAGTCAAGAGATGTATGACCACTACTCTGGCCATTAAATGGCCATGAGTGGACAGGGGGAGAGAATGAGGGGACTACGTAGCAGGCATATCTCCTTGTAATCCTATAGTTTCCATTAAAGAAGCAGAAAAACAGCAACATCCTTGACTTCTTCCTCCTCTACCATAGCACCAGTCCTATGGAGCATGGCAGCATGCCCATGGATATGATGCCAGAGTTTTGATGGATCTCAGGGTGGGGACAAAAGAAAGAACACAAGAGTGTTGATTGTCCTCTTCAGCCCTCCTCAAATGGGACAGACCCACATATACATTGCTAGCAGTATTCTGCCCAAAGTAAAACAATAGATTGTCCACTTTTGTGAGGGTTTGGTGTGCAGAACCCTTGTGAAAGTGGAAAAAATATTAATAACTCCCCCCATGCTTCCCCTCCCATTCCCTTCCAGGGCTCATTCCCGTTCTCTTGTGTTTTGTCTTCGCACACATTCTCCGTGTTGGGGCAAAATGAATGGGAATGAGGGGGGGAATTCCAGAGGGGGAAAGGAAAGCTTGTATGAGCCTTCCCCCATTCCTTTGCATTTTGCTCTGCTGCTAGTTCTCTGCACTGGGGCAGAATGCATGAGAATGGGAGTGGGGAGCTCCAGAATGGAGAACATGTACCTGTGCCTCCTCCCATTCCCTTGCTTTTTTCCCCAGGTACGTTTGCCTTCTTTGTGCCCAAAAAGCCACAATGGAATGGAGAATGAGAATGAGGGAGAGGCACATGCACTTTCAAACAATCAAATTCACAAAGGTCAAACCTGGAAATGTGGGAAGAGGACTGTATACACGTACTGCATTGTGAGATATTTAATGAGAATTCAGTGGTCTCCATAGCTGAAGCTATTTTGATTTCCCCAAAATGGTACCAGCTTATTTACAAACAGCACACATCCTTACTGTAAACACAAATGTTTACAGCATTTGTGTGAGGTGTATTTTCAGTGTTTTAATTGCTTTAAATGTTAATATTTTTAAAGTAGCATTTAAATTAGTTCCATTCAGGACAAATGCAAGATATAAAGCAAATAAAAAATAGTAATGATTTATTTAGCCAAACAAAAGGAAAATGAAAAAAGAAAAAGAAAATTGGATAAGAACGTGACTATGAAGGAAAAGAACAACAACAATAACAACAACAACAACAACAACAACAACAACAACATGCTGCCTTTTTGCGGGGCAAAAATTGGAATGGACAGTTAAGTACCCAGTGGTGAAAATCACTAGGGCCGTTTCCACACTAGGCTATTATAGTATTATTATTCCACTTTTCAACATCCTATGGAATTCTTGAGTTTGCAGTTTAGGAAGGGGCCTCAAAGGTCCCTTCCTAAATTGCAACCCCAGGATTCCATAGGATATTGAAAGTGGAATAATAGCACTATAACAGTCTAGTGCAGAAATGGCCTAGGTTTTTAGAATTGGTTTTTAACCTGGCTTGGTTTTTTTCTTGTAGAAAGTAGCTGAAATTTGTTTAAAACTGTACAGGGGAGAATGTTGTAGAATCCCTGTATTTTAGGTCAAAGTTTTGTATAGATTCTGCAACATAACCTGACTCCAAAGAAGTAAAATGTCCTATCCTAGTGAATGAATTTTAAACTGGGGTGACTTTTCAGTTCTTTTAAGCTTGGAACAATTATGGAATGGAACTGATCTGTCCTACTCACTTCAAGGCATAATGTTTACCTCCTATTTGAGGTGATCACTACACAGCTCTAAGCTTTATTTTTCTGAAGAAGCAGGAAATATTAGTTTCAACAACATCACCAGAAATTACTATTGCCCTCTGAAGTAGATTTGCATTGTATTCAAAATGTGTCAGGCACAATAAACTTTATGGAGTCCCTCAGTAAATGTGTTTCTAGCACTTTTTGTTCACCTCAGTTAATTTGTGAAAGCCTGTTTTCCAAAATGGCCAAAAGAAATAAATAAGCAAAACACAAATATTCATGCTGTGATTCTGAAATAAGAGAAGGGAAGAATAGACGCAGAGGGAGTAAGAATTTGACCACAATATCAATCTGATAGTAAAATGCATTGGAAGGAGGAGCCCCTAGAAACAAAAACCTTAATTTTCCAGGGCATTTAGTTCTATTTTCTTTTTATAACTTGCTGACAATGGGGAAAGGGTTCTCATGGTAAGAACTCACAATAATTCTTTCCATAATGCAGTGTTTGTGGCCTTTAATTGGGCGTGCATTCAGCTTTCACAGAAAATACCACCCTGCTGTGTACATTTGGTTTTAATGGAGAATACTAAGACTACATGCATTCCTGAAAGATTTTCTACACTATTTGACTGGTTGCAAAATTGGTCCCACAGCAGACTGTGGATAACAATCAGTGTAGAGGGGAGTTGGTAATAGTAGTAATAGTAATAAATTAACTCTGGTTGCTATAGAGACAGCTTTATTTTAATCTTTACCTTTATGAAGAGGTACATGAAATAGTATGTATTTGCTTTAGAAAGAAACCTTCCTCCACCCTCCCAGGTTTGCTGACCTTATACCAAATGGATTTAACCAGGGATTACCTAAAAACTTATGTTTGAAAGGATGTTGATATTATACTGCAAATGGTGCCATAAAGTTAACTTAAACCTTACAATCAGTCAGTTTTATTATATGTGAAGAAGTTATACTTGCCATTGAAGAGACATAAAATTTTATCTTGTACGGAGGGATGCATATTTGGTTTCATAAATTAAAACAGAGACCACTTGTAAATTAGAATGCCAGCACCCATTATTTCATTTGATAGCAGATGCCTCAGATTTTAGCACATGCTTTAGTACTGTAAAGATCTGCCCAGAATTAAAAGTGCTTTTTGCGTTAACTTATTGAATGTGTTATGAGCTACCAATCAATACAACTTTAAGAGGGAAAATAAACACTTTGAATTCAAATGTGAATTTCCACCTAATTACTGAATGTGAAAACTCTAGCAGAAGTACTTCTCTTCTGGCATGAATTGACACTGTTCCCCAGAGGCATTCCAATAGGGTCACGAAGTTGTGGCCCTCCAGATGTTGCTGGATCGCATCTTCCATATTTTTTATCGTTGGATATGCTGGCTAGGCATGCTGGAAGCTGCAGTTCAAAAACATCTGAATGTCTGCTATATTTCCACCCAGGCTTTACATGAATGTTCTAAACTCCTTTTTAGTAAGTATAAGTCCCCTTAACTGTGTGCAGTCATAATATCTTGTTAGACCACCTGCTCTGCATGCAGGTCTCAAATACAATCTCTGGCATTTCTAGCACAAAATATCAGCTAGCATTTGAAATGACAGTGGCTGAAACTCTAGAGAACTACTGCTAGGCAGAATACACAATGCTGGACTAGATAAGCAAACAATCTCAACTATGAATGCAAAGATAACAATGGAAAATATCTTGGTATGAATCCCTGAGGTCAGTATAATCAACTGGAAGCATAATAACTGGGCATAGGAGTATCCTCATAGGATAGTACTAAGTGACCTAGTGATCTACAGAGGTCTAGCTAACCGCTATCAATCCTGACTGCTGACCATTCTGACTGGGGCCTGCTAAAATAAAAAATAAAATAAAATAAAATAAAACTTTAGAAAGAAGCATCCTTTATGTGATCAGCCACACAAAGTAATGATATTCAGATTCCTATTTCTACATTTTACGTGAAACCATACTGATGGAGGTTTTGTGTAAATATACACTAATATAGTAGATATACACATTGGAATTCTATTCATGTTATACTCATTGAAAGGATCTCATAACCCTGTAATAGGCTTAGGCACATGTGGGAGTAACTTTTTCCTCTGTACTCATTCCTTCTCTTCAGCTGCCACAAGAAAACACATTATCTTTTCTTCTAGTCAAGCAGTTCCTACCCCATCGTATTTTCCTTAAAACCATTTGCTTTAAAATACAGATATGGACATATATGTTAGAAGGCCATATCTATAGTTTTACATTCTGTCATTTATTTTCAAACATGATAAACTAAATGTTCCTTTTAAATAACTGATAAGGTGAGAGAAATATTATGTCTCTCAGCTGACCACAGAGGAAGATGCAATGTTCTTTTGCCTATATGTAACTCTGGCATCCATTAAGGTAGAGGGGACAAAAAAAGAATCAGGTAACCTTAATGCAGTTTGTTGGTTTGTGAGTTAGACATGGAAATGCTCCATTCAGTTGTTCTAATGTGTGCTTGGGAAATAAACTACACATTAGATAGAATTCTTTCTTCCATGGGTTTCATAGTGTTGTTGGGTTGTTTTTAAATTAACTTAAGCATCCCGGGCAGGCTGCAAGTCTGATTGGAACAAGGGCACACCAAGTAAATTGCTCCCCTCTCTGGTCTTCCCTCATCACCAGTTCCATCTAAAGCATTTTTTTTCTTTA
Source organism: Ctenosaura bakeri (assembly GCA_948474755.1). NCBI lineage: Eukaryota > Metazoa > Chordata > Lepidosauria > Squamata > Iguanidae > Ctenosaura > Ctenosaura bakeri. The sequence goes on along the minus strand of CAOLHI010000899.1, from coordinate 269,549 downwards.
CACAATGCTATTTTATATTCTGCTTTGTACACAAGTATACATGTTTTTGGCTGGCTGTTCCCCCATCTATGTGTTTGTGCTACTTTGTATGTTTGTATGAAGAATTGCACTTGAAAATTCCAAAATCTACTAGTCTGCACTTTGATTTAGGAAGGTTGAATTTGATACGTTTTTAGGGGAATGTAGATTGAATGTATCCTTAATTTGGGATGATGCTTTTGAGCTGGAGAACGACCAGTGGTATTTTCAAGCAAGCACTCTATGCCTAACCCTTTGTCCTTTACATAAACAACTTTAGATTCAGATTAAGCATGCAAGAAAAAAAACATCACTAATACCATCGTAATACCGGATTAGGAAATCCAACACTGATCTAAATGAAAGGGTTTCAGATGGACACTTTCAGATTGGCACTTTCAACCTGATGTGGAGATCGAAGGGGTTAAACCAGGAATTAATTAATTAATGTTATGAAAAGCATACATTCTCCTACTGAGTAAGGGCTCTTTCTGTGAAATTGCCTTGATGAAGCAGAAAGCCCTGAACATGAAAAGAAACTTTAGGAAACCCCTTCCAGCTCTGATCAAATTTGTTTCTTACAGTGACAGTGCTCCATTGGCAGAAAGGTTCCTCTCTTCCTCCTGTCACCGAAGTCAGGATGTTTGAGGACATGTATAGATTTTACTAGACCTTATTAAAACACAATAGACCAAAGACAGGAAATAACAATGTGGTATTCTTCCCAGAGCTTGGAAAATCTACTTTTGTGGACTACAATTCCCAGAATACACTAGTTGGGGATGTCATGCTGTCTGAGAGATTCTGAGAAATGCAGTCCACAAAAATAAATTTTCCAAGCTCTGTAAGGAATATTGCAGTCTTTCAAAGTATGCCTGCATGTATTTTGCATGAGAAACAGGGACCATCCCAAAGATTTGTGAAAGGCAGTTCTCTGAGTGTGAACTAGAAGTAAGAGAAAGATGAAAGGCAAGTTTCTTTCTGTAGCACATGCAACACCATCCTGTACTGAATCAATGGGTACTTCTGAAAGCTGGGGATATTTAAAAAGAAATAAAGCAAGTTGAATGCAGCACTGCTTAGAGAGCAGAAGGCTACAGTTCCTTCAGAAACATAAAGTACAGTTTCCTCTGCAAAACTCTATGTAAGTATAATTCAGGTTATATACAAGTGTGGAAGGAAGTCACCTCAAAGATGATAGTGAATGAAAATGCAATCAGGAAATGATAAGGCCTTTGGGGAAACAGATGCTAAAAGTTGAAACAGTTACAAGGAAAAGAGAAGAAGAGAGGAAATCTCAATGAGAGATACAGAAGATTAATTAGACAGCTCAGAGGCACTGGTGACACATGCATCATAGTGAAAGCTGGGCTTTCAGCATGGAGTGTGCTATCAATAGCACAATGTACAAATGCTGCTTTTAAAGAATCAGATGTTCCCTTATAATGGATTGAGCATTTTTATTGCACTGAGTAGCTGATGCCATAAAGAGACATGGCAGAGAACAATGATAAGGCAGTGAAAGAAGGCCCTTTGCCACAGCAAGTGACAGTAAACAACTTCAGCATTGTGCTGCAAAGTTGTTTTGCTTGGTTTGGAACAATAGATTTAGCAGGTGCCATGTGGCTCAGACTCTGGGTCTATCGCCATCTCCAGGGTGCCAAGGCATTCCTCAGAGTTTCTGTGGAAGGAATTTGTTGGTAGGATTTGGATTGTAAAGACACGTGAGCATCTGCTGCCTGTTCAGCCTCATTATCATTCAGACAATTAAGTCCTGTAGTGTTTTAGCCCACCAGCTAAGGCCTCTTTGCTTTCCTCTCTCCACAACAAAAGAATCTGGCTGCAATTCACACAAATCTGGTTTCATTGTCAAGTAAACACTAGTATTTTAATAGTGCATTAGCAAAGTCGCCGAACAAAACATGTATTGTGGGCAATATTAATTGATTCATTTTACCAAAATGCTTAACAGGATGTTTTTCTTCTATGTTTTGTACTCAAATTAGAATGGAAAGTCAATCCCCAAATCATGAACCACCACAAATAAAGATTTGAATATATCTTTTGGCTAAAATCAACTCAATTAGCTAAGTTGCTAATTCCAGTTTGATTAAAATTTACAAACTATGAACTTTACTTATTACTATCAATGTATTTATGATGGCACACATTTTTTTCTCCCCACTAAGGGCCATTCTCACTTCCAATACCTTTATGCTGTGTTGCACTGAGCCCACATTGTGCTAGCACCATTGCTTCAGGCCTCGCTAAGCAGCTTCAGGCTGTGCTGTACTTCATTGTCCTACTTGGGTTATGTCCCTTGTGCAGCTGACCAAAGAGCTTGTGCAGCTCTTCAGGAATTATGGGCTCCCTCCCTCTCCCTCCCTCCCTCCCTATCTCCCCATCTTATTTTTGCATGTTCCCAGGTATTGATCTCCTTTCCTCCATGTGCCTTTTCAGCCCCCATTCAGTCTGGTCTGCAGTGTGGGGAAGGATGGCGGATGGGTTTGGGCTTCAAGGGAAGGGTTCCACCATGGGTCTTGTGGGATGTTGGGTCCTAATTGGATGGGAAGGGTGTTATTCCCACCTTGCACTCTCTTTCTCTCCCCCCCTTCCTTTACTCTTTCTTCTTTCTTTCTCTGTCTGCCTCCTTGGATCTCATCTGTTCCCTCACCTCCCCCACTTCATCCATAGTCCCCCTTTCAATATTACCCACCTGTCACTTGGCTTCCCCTAAACTCCCTCCTTTCTCTGCCACAGATAAGGCCTGGAAGAATTGCCAAACACTTGGCTTCTGCACTCCTGCCTGGCATGTGGAATCACCTGCCTGTCCCCACACTCTCTACATCAATGGCAATACCTGTCCATATGTTACTCTGGCTCAGCCCTTCCCATGACAGCTGGTGCTAAAAGCCCCGATTATGCAGCCTCTTCCCACCAGCTCCACCCACCTGCTGTTTGTCTTCTGCTCCAACCTGACAGTATTGCCCCCACCCTCCATGCACCCACCAGACATAGCACTTGTCTACTACATTACCTCAGCCACTCTCCACACCCTATGATATGGCTCACTCACCACATAGCCACCTTCCTTTTGTATCAAAATTATAAAATAATAAATATATAGTACAATATACCTCAACCCCAGGTATATTACTCCCCTCTGATTTAGATTTTACTGAGTTAGATTGTCTAGTAGGTGATGTGAGATTCATGTTTTGCAGATATCCTTCTTAGTCATTTTTTCTACTTCCTAGGAAACTGGAGCAATCAGAAGTCAGGTGGTAGAAAATGGTTCCTTAAAATGTATCCTGAGGAACTGACTGAGATGAGGCACTAGAGGTATTACATACAATTCATGTAAGCTTTATTATCAAATGTCTAAAAATTCTCCTGGGAAGATACAAATAGCATTGGTAGTTTTTTTTAAAGCTCAGGTGGAAAAGCTATGAACATTTTATTTACATATTTATTTATTACATTTGTAGTTGTTCTACAGCCTGAGCTCTAAGAGAAGATTAAATGTTTTGTCATAGAATCTTAGTATTGTAGAGCAGGGAGGAACTGCAGTGGCCATCTAGTCTGAATGAGTGTATTATGTTATTGAACCAAGAGCACCAAGTCAGTCACAAAACATATGCAAGTCTCAAGTCGAGTCGAGTCAGTGTGTAACTTTTGTCAAGTCAAGTCCGTCAAATCACTGAAGTGACTTAAGTCTGACATGAGTCCAAGTCAATTGACTCGAGTCTATATCACTGATCATTTCCTTGTTCTTCCTCTTGCTCCAAACATAGCCAAAAATCCTTTTAGCTATGATACAAGCATGTATACAAGGAGAGCAGGAGAACAGAACAGTGGTTATAAGATTCAGCTGAGATAACAAGTTAAAGACATGGCACTGCTCTGGGGACAAAAATGGCAGCTTCCGGTTGGTTGAGGGTCTTGACCAACTGCTGAAGCTCACCAGCCTAAAGTCCGCCCCCGGCAGATCGCATGCTCGCACCAATGCGAGCCTGTGAATCTGCATAAGGGAGCAGGCTCACAGTGGTGCATTCCATGCTTTTGAAAGACCTGTTTTTAGTGATCTTTCAAAAGCATGCTGGACAACCACTTGGGGTCGTTCTGGAGCGGGCTGGGGTGCGGATCTATGTTAAGTAGGTCCGACCCAGTCCACTCCCAGGTGCAGACCTGGAGGATGCTCTGCCCTGTGTTAAAAACCCCATGTGGAAATGGCCTATATTTCTCCACATAAACTTTAGTGATTAGGAAAGAATAGGAAAGATTTGTAGCTGGAATGTGTTGGGAGCAGCATGTGTGGATTGGAAGAATCCCTGTAAGCAGACTCACACTGAGGCCATTTCCACATGACGACGCTCTTCTGTGTCATCTCGCTGCAGTCCAGGGTCCAGAAGGGAGTATGCCAGCAGTGCTCCCCTCTGCACCCGTTTGGTCCATGCAGAAGAGAACACAATGGTGCCATGTCTTCCTTCTGCAGTGCAGCTGGGCTTTTTCCATTGCTGCATTACAGAAGGAAAGGTCACCAATGCACTTCCACAGCTTCTGCATGGCCAGAAGTGACGGGAGCGATATGCTATTGCAGAAGCGAAACGGATTTTTTTCCATTTTGTGAAAACTGCACAAGTGCACCGCTCCACAATAAGATGGCAGCGGAACGGTGATGACGTCATGCGAAAGTGCGACCTGCCAACTGCTGCCATCCTGTGGCAGAAATGAGAAAGCGACATCTTGCGGAAAGGGCCTTAGTCACTTTAGCTCTCTTCCACACATTCTTTGAATTTCTAAATAGGGGCATGCGGTACATTTTCCAGGACTGGAGAGGAAAAGATTTTTTTTTCATTACACACAGTTATAGTGCTATGATTCCATTTTTCCTTCCAAAACAACGTCCTGTGGAATCCTGGTCTTTCTTATTCGGTCAGCTCCTAGAGGTCTCTGACTGAAAATTCTAAATGCCTTTCCTTAAACTGCAGTTCCCAAGATTCTACAGGATGTTGCCATGACAGTTAAAAGAGAATCATAGTGCTATAATTGTACTGTGTAAAGGGTACAGATAGACTGTATAAATTAAAAAATATAATGGGGACAGAACTAAAAAAGAATGAAGAAACTTGAGAAGAATACAATTATAACACTAATAAGGCAATGTTCATTGTGTTGGGAACAACTGCATTTCTCACTGGAAGATTTTGTTGGTGTATAATCTTCCTAAAAATAAAGGACAAATCAAATGAATACAAATATATAAATAAACAAACAAAAGTTACAAATAATTTCTCCTCTAATGAGCCAGATAATAAAGTCCTCTCTCTCTCTCTCTCTCTCTCCCTCTCTCTGTGTGTGTCTGAGAGAGAGAGAGAGAGAGGTAAGGAGGAAAATGATTCACTGATTTTTATCTCAGCGTTTTGATTTACAGCATCATCACCATCAGTTTAAATAATCACCTTGTGCTGCATGATTGTTGCAGGTTGAAAACTGACTCAGTAATTTAGTTAAATGTATTCATAACGTCACCAGTTGTTTGAAAACACACTTTGCCCATTAAGGTTGTCTCTCTGAACAGAATTTTAACTACATGATACTTAATACTTATCTCACACAGTATTATGAAAAATCGTGTGTGAGCAAAAAGAATTAAATTACCTTTGGACCATCCTCTCAAATGGGATATTACCTCCTCCTCCTCTGAGATATTTGCATAAAGCTTTCCCGAGAGAACTGAACTGATGATAAATGTCTTACTTGGATTGTATAGAAAGGAAGTGGCTTACATTTACAACTGGTTATAGTTCCTTATGTACCTTTTACACTGTGCTTTCCAGACAGTAATATCAAGAGCTCAAATGCAATTGAGGCATTACTTATTTATAAAACTCTGTACAACTGTGAGCCTGTGAACTTGTGGCACAGAGTGAATGCTGTTTTCTACAGTTTTCATATGGTGTATAACAGGAAAGGCCAAGATAATTCAGTTTCTGTGATACTTTGTGTCTATTTGATAAATTATAAATGGGAATAGCTAAAACAGCCTTGGGACAATTTAATTGGCTTGGGTCTAGCAGTCCATTTTGACCATATGTTTTGATTAGTTTAGAGAAGCCAAAGTGTCTGTGTGGAAAACTCATGGCTTAGAAAAGTTATTTTTGGATCACAACTCCCAGAATCCACTGGAAAACATGGTAACAGTCTCTAAGCTTGTTGTCTGGTTGCTGAGAGCTGTATCCCCAAACTGAAAACATCATCTTCAATTTGTAGTGGCAAGCTAAACATTATTCTTGTTGCCAATCATGTGGCCATGCTGGCAATATTAATTCAGTGAAGTACAAGTGGAAAACATACAGCCATGTGGTTTTGTGGTTTGAGCATTGGACTACAATCATGGAGACCAGGTTTCAGTTACTTGGTCATGGAAACCCAATGGGGAAACTTAACTTCTTCTTTCCCTAGCTCCATTCAGAATCAAAATTAACTGCTCTGAGCAGCTACTTGGCTATAAGATTCAGAAAACTAACTAACAAAAAACAAAACAAAAACAAAAACGTTCTGTTTAGCATCAAAGAGAACTTGTGGTTTTTCTAAAAGATTCAAGTCATGCCAGAACAGTAATTCCTATTCCAGCCAGGATTCAGGTTGAGATGGAAGATATAAATCTTTTCTCATAGCTTCTAAAGAGGGTATTGTAAACCCTCATCCTCAAAATTTAATAAACAAAAATAGAAGATAAATACTATACAGTGTTCAGACGGACATATTTACTTTTCTATTGCAGACTCACTCCATCAACAAAAGGAGGACAGAAACAGAAGTGTAGAGGTGGAATCTGAGTCCATATTTCTTCCTAGGCTATCGGTAAAGCCTAGGCACTTGAGATGGGCTTATATAAAAACCATATAATATCATTTCAGCCAGTTTAACCAAATGGGACAAAGAGGAGCCAAATACTTTGAGGTGAGAAATGGGATCATGAAGGTAGTCCTCTGACCTGTGCTCTAGTTCTGTGCAGAGCTTCTACATTTAATAACCTCTAAAATATTTAACTCGAAACTTGGAAAATTGTGGGTTTTTGGATTACAAAACCAGGAATCCTGAAGCTATGTAGCCTAAAACATAACATCCAGGGTCTGAATGAGGCACTTTGCAGAAATGTTAAAAACCACATGGAGGTTAGATCTTTGTTAGCTTTGTTTCACTTCTCCACCTCCATACATTCAGTATTTATCACATGAATCTGGTTAATTTTGTAGAAAATATTGATTTGCACAGGGTCAGCACACACAAAAATATATGCAAGTTTATAGATAAGTTGCCCCTCCACATTTGCTGGGTTAGGGGTGCAAGATCCTTACAAAAGTAGAAAAATCACTAATATCAAAAAGTGCATATGTCTGTGGGAAGGGGGCTGAGTCATGGTGGGAAGAACAAGCACTCAGGGTCCAAACCAGGCCAGGGAAAGAAGAGAGAAAAGGAGAGGCTTTTCAAATGGATTTTAAAGGGCTGTGTTGTCTGATTGGAGTTTCTGAGAAGGAAGGTTCCCCGAGAAAAGAAGTAGTTGAGGTAGGAGGGCAGAGGCTGGAGAAATTTGCAAATGATCCAATCCATGAAAATGAAACCTGAAAATGTGGAAGGCTGACCATAGTTCAGTTAATCTCTTTAAATAAGAGTTGATCCTTTTTGTTTCAATATAACTTCCATTTTAGTTTAACCACTTTATGATATTGTTCCATTAGAATTACATTTGAATATAATTTATAGTATTAGAAGATATTAGAAAAAGTTATTTCCCCTCTCTCTTTTCCTCCTTTTTCTAATAACAATAACAGTAATACATACAAAATATTACTGTAAAGCCAGTGTGGTGTAGTGGTTTTAGTATTGGACTATTGACCCTGGAGACCAGAGTTCAATTCCCTGCTTGGCTGTGGAAGCCCACAGGATGGCCTGGGCATGTAACACACTGCCATACCTAGAAAACCCCATGATAGGTTTGTGTTAGAGTTGCCATAAGTTGGAAATGATTTTAAGATGTACAGCAGCAACAACAAACAAGATAACTGTGTTTGTAAGTAGTTCCATTGGCCCAGATGGTTAAACCATCTCAAAACTATCCATGTAGTTTGTGAGTTGGAAAATATGTGGGCTAGGAAGGACTAAATTTCTCCCCAGTGCTGGATTCATCATTAATAGTGTAAGTAGTTTCTAAGAAGAACCACATGTTGTGGTGGTGGTTTTGATATGTCTGCTGGTGGTAAGTGGTAGGAGCAGCAATTGTATGAGTGGTGCAATCACTATACGCATTGTCACAATGCCCTAGATCCATTGTCATTGGAGGCATGGGTGAGAGATGGTTCAGAGAAATATTCAAAGAAAATGCCACAGTGTGCCCTTCTTTTTTCTAGGCAAAGGAATGGAGAGAAGGAACATCTCTTCTGAATAACTTTGCCTCAGTTCTAGCTAAAACATCTGAAGAGGACTTCAGCCAGCTTTACAACCATGTTGGAAAAAAACCCAAAACAAACCCTGTAAACACATGAAAGCACAACATGAAATGAAACATATTGTGGTGAACACACATACACATGCACAACATATTTAAATTAACTCCTGCCTCCATGAAATGTATTTTTATTGCTTTTTAGAATAGATTTGTGCACTGTAATATTATTGTATAAATTTTTTTATCTTTCTAACAGTTCAGTAATAACAAACTGTGCAATATCTGTATTTCACTAGAAGTATTAAGATTTCCCTGGAAGCTATTCTTCTAATAGGATTTTCGTTATGGCTGAAGCCTTATTAACAGCATTATTCCATAATTAAAATAAAACAATTCCTCTGGAGAAATATTATGATAAATTAACACTTGTTATTTTCATAATTTGCTTTGAATGAATGTAAGGATATTTTTTTGTTCCAGTAGATTAACCACATAACTTTTAACTTGATCTCTTGGAGGTTTTGCAATGTCCACACGGATATAGCTATCTGAGGAATCTTTAAGTTATTAAACAAATCCTTACATCTCATAACTGTAATTTTTGTGTCTTGGAATATTCAAATGGCATATTATATAAATTGGTCTAAAGCTTATTAGCAGTACATTGTTATTTTACAAAACAGTATGACAAACTGCATTTTAAAAAATTATGCCAAAAAGATGAATTAAACTCTGGCTTTTGAGTTTAAAAATTCTCCTAACATGTGGGGCAGAGTATTAATATTAGAACAATGAATTCAAATTCTTAAAAACAATATTTTGGGGAGGCAGAAAACTTTGCTTAACATCAATTTGCTGCTATACGATCTGAAGAGAAACCAGAGTATTTGCTGCTATAAATATCCAATACTTCCAATCCTCTAGGAATTTATTTTGATCCTAAGGGTTTTCCCTCCCTTTAAATGCAACATAGGTAAGGAAAGATGTCCCTCTTTTCTTCCTCCTTTGGGGAAGTGACTTCGTACCTCTTACTCTTGCCGAAAAATTGCAGGAGAGACAGAAATAATATTCAAAAACATTTGGGAAATAGTTAAAAACATTTTTTTGATTCTTGTTTACTTTCCGAGTTGTCATTCTGACAACTACTATGTCAGACTGGAAAGAGAGGCCATCGAAATCCATAAACACATGGACAATTTCAACAGGAAAGAGGAAACTCGGAAAGTAAACAAGATTTGACTACCAGTACTGAAGAACACTAAAATCAAGACTCAAAAATATGCTAATGAACACCACCCAGACTCTGGAGGTCGCTCTACAGGAAACAATACAATGGGTTGCTAAGGTACTTAATGAACTGTTATGCATATCCCTTGACTAACAATACAACCCTGGGGGATATCCCATTTGACAATAAGCCATCACCAGGCCAACTGTAACACATGCAAATTGCTCCCTCCCACCTGGGAGACTACACAAGTATATATACTCTGTCTCACTTCCATGCCAGCATATCCTCTGAAGATGCCAGCCACGGATGCAGGCAAAACACCAGGAGAAAATACTAATAGAACACTGCCTCAAAGCCCAGAAAACCCACCACAAGCTCTGCATATGGTTGTTTTCAGGAGAAAACAACATTTTCTGTGCAAAAAATAGTATTTCTACACAGAAATATGACTTTCTGTGCAAATAGGTTTCCTGTACAGATTCCTTGCAAAATTCACATATGGTTTATTTGCATGGAAAATAATAGCTTCTTCACACAAAACAGCAGTTTCATGTCCAAAACAATTGGGTAATTATGTATAAGTTTTGAGTTATGAATAGGCTTTGAAAACTATGTTTTTTGAGGACTTTCTTGCAGTGGGAAGAAAACTGATAAAATAACTCATTACTTCCTTCAAAAAGAAACTTAGTGAAGAGTTATATCCCTAACTGTGGCTACTATGGGTGACATCTAGTTGCCATCTCCTTCCTCAACCACTAAACAACCATTGTAGCAACTGCAGTGCTTTAAACATGCTGGGGACAGGGGTTGGTGTTTGGATATTTCATACCAGAGATAGATCTCCCCCCAATACAAATGCATAATCTGCATGTATGCCACCAACAGGATTCCAGTTTATGGGATTACTATAAGATGTAGATTGCCTTTTTATGCATTTTGTATATGCAGAAAGTTCCAGGTTTATTCAACAGCACCTTTAGTTTAAAAGCATCAGAGCTGGCAGAGTTTAAAAGGTATCCACTTCAAGCCAACCTGGACATACTAGATTGGGCTCAGTTGTCTGATCCAATAAAACATGACTTCATATCTAATAACAGAACCAGCAAAAAAAAGTTTGCTTGAAAGCACTATTCCACTTCTAGAAGCAATATCCTTATTAGCAGTCTTCTGGAGAGTTTCTGTTCCTGGTAATCACATTATTCATCATCATAAAATTGGGGATGGAGGTTTTTTCTTTTTCTTTTCCTACCAAGGGATCCATTTCCTTCAGAGTCTTATGTTTCACATTCCACATTTCACAGGCGAGCTGTAGGTTTTTCACCACTGCTGTAAAGACTAACTTTCCTATTTATACAAGGGCAACAAATAGTTGAAGCCAATATGTTGGTCTGAAGGAAAAAAAACAAGAACAAATACATTAAATGAGTGCAATTGCAGAAGGAGATATTCTCAGTTAAGAGTATGCTTCAGATTCAGAATTGTACTCACTGAATTTTGATCAATGCAGATGGCTGAGAATTTTGTCTGGATTGTTAGTGCTGGGCAAGATCTTACTGCTCTGCCATTGCAATTATCTAGAAGGCAGAAAAAGTGGCAGCCACTGCATGGAAAGAACCTGCTCATGACAATGGGAAGAAGAAGAGGTCAGGTATGATAGGAGCAGAAGGAGCATCTGATTCTGAACTACCCAGTTCACAAATCTCAGGCTTCAGTGGTTCTTATAGCCCAAGTCTTATGAGTGGGGTGTTTTGGAGCATCATTTAATTGAGCTTCTATGAAGAATAAATTTTAGAGCTATCTACCACTTCCTTTCACTGATGCTTTCCAGAAATGTGCTGTTCTTCAAGCATTTTGCCATAATAGGATATGGACTATGATCCTGGGAAAGAGAAAAAAAGTCCACATAAGAGAAATTGATAGTGTGCCTTTTTTCCTGGTTGTATATTATTGTATTTATTTTATTTATCAAAAGAATTATGTCCCACCCTATGCCTAAAGATCTCAGGGCAGTACACAATATAATTGACCCATTTAAAACAACTGTAAAAAGAAAACATAAACAGGCTAAAAGCATATTAAAAATGATAGCTGAGAATAAGACAGTTTCTATATGTCAATATTGTGACTAGAACATGCTTTTCATTTCTGTCCTCACACATAAGTATCTCACACACACACACACACACACTTCTTATTTTACTGGTGATAGTTTAAAAACATTTGTGATTTTACTGATTCTGGTCATGTTCTCTATTGTCATATTCAGTGCAATTTGTAATATACTATCCTTACTGTTTTACATTTTCAGCTTTCCTCTTTCTTCACAAATCTGTTTTGATATTTAGCATATTTTAATATTTCATTTAATGTTTGTTTAATATCTGTTGCTTCTTTACTCTGTATTCATAAGACAGGTGTAAAACAATGAATAAAAAGATGAATGCTTTCCTAAAATTATGGTTTTGTTTTTCTTACATAGTGGAAATATTAGCATTTTATTCTATTCTTCTCCTCAATCTGTTAGCTATGGTCTTGCTAAAAATGGGTCAAAGAAATCACATTCTGCTATTACAACCAGAAATATGGGTAAAGCTGTCAGAGGTTAGCCTATCCTCAGATAAGGGTTGTATACTGGATAGATAATGGCTCCCACATTGGAAGAAAGCTAGCATACAAATTAAGGAGTGAAGATTGTCTGTACTGATTTAGAAACAGAAAGGCTAAGAAGTAATTTGTTTATAAGAGTGTAAAGTCAGTTGAAGGAACTAGAACTTTTAAAAGTATTTTCTACTACCTCACAAAGAATTTTTCTGGAGCTAAACTGATGCATTAATGTCCTTGTTTTTATGGCAACTTTTTTAAAAAGTTGGTTGTATTAGGTTATTGAGCCAGTCCAGTATGCACTCTGCAATGCTGCCAGTATTATAGGGTGGTGGTTGTGTTTTTGGGTGGGGGGAGTCATAGTTATGCGGCTCATACACTGGTATTCATATTTTTGCTCAGCAAGTATTGTCTGTCTAGTGAACATTACATTGGACAGGTCAGGAAGCAAGAAGGAGAGTGGGAGTGAGTGATTACCAGAGTGACAAGAGAAAATGCACAAAAGATGTTCTATCTTTTGCAGTTCAGAGACAGGAAATTTCAGAAAATAAAATCCCATAGCTTCCAACATTTCACAGATGAAAACCAGGACACATGTGGACAAGCAACATCAGAATGTGGTCAAAATGGCCAAAGTTAATAATGAAGAAGGAGCCAACAGAGGCAGGAGCAGCTTGTTTTTGCCAGAGTCTACTGGGATGGGCACGATTACACTCCTGCATTCTCCTCCTATGCTGAGTGGCATGCAAACTATTTCAGCAGTTTGAATTCAGTTTCCACCAACTGAAGTAATCTGATGATGAAAGGGGAAGGAGGAGAGAGAAGGAGAGAGAAATTGGGACAGCTGAAGAAGAGGGTCAACAGAGGATTAATCAGTACATTTCCTGTCAAATTGGGCAGTTGAAGGGTATGAAATCTTGCATGTTCTCAAATTCCACAGAAATATCTGGAAAATAAAGGGAACATCTTACCAACAAATGTTGTTGGTATGGTATATAGTCTGCATATCTCCTGTCACCCTAAATATTATGACTTAGCTATATTAATTCAAGATCTTGGGGGGAAAAGTTTTTTTTTTTTTTTTTTTTTTTTGCCAAATCGAACCCATATTAGCAGGCTTTGAGAACATGAACACATGCAAACACACACAGAGGAAACATTATAATGATACCTCTGAAATAAATATCCATATGTCACTTAAAGAAAGCTGAATTGTGGAACATCTTACTACAAGAAAATCACCGTATTGTTAAATCAGATCTGTGTATGTTCTATTTAACACATCTGCATTATCATACCTAGGCCTTTTCCGCACTGGGTTTTTAAAATGGTGCAGAGCGCCCTCCAGAGAGGACGTCTACACCTGGGAGCAGACTGGGTCCGGACTACTTTGTGTAGTTCCTGACCTCAGCCCGCTCCGGAACGACCCAAAGTGGTCTTTCAGCATGCTTTTGAAAGACTGCTTAAAACAGGTCTTTCAAAAGCATAGAGTGCGCCACTCCGTGGCCGCACTCTGGTGCAGATTTTCAGGCTCGCACCAGTGCGAGCCTGCAGATCTGCTGGGGCAGGCTTTAGGCTGGTGAGCTTCACGAGTTGGTGGAGAGCCTCGACCAACTGGAAGCCTCCATTTTTGTCCCTGGAACAGTGCGGAGCGGTGGCCATGGACTGCTCCGGACCAGCCTGGACCCTCACATGGAGCACACAGGTCCGGTGAGTACCGGCACAGGGCGATTCCCTCGCCCAGTGCGGAAAAGACCATAGACTAAGGGAATATGGATATGCATGCATTCTTTGACCCTAAATGTTACAATGGTGATGGTGGTGGTGGTGGTGATTCTCAGGACTGTGACTATTAAGTGTCATACAAACATATATCATAGAATCATAGAGTTGGAAGAGTCCACAGGGACCATTGAGTCTATTCCCCTGCTATGCAGGAACACACATCAAAGCACTCCCAACAGATGGCCATCCAGCCTCTGTTTAAAAATGTCCAAAGAAGGAGACTCCACCACACTCCAAGGCAGCAGCTGGATCTTTGTAACCACATTCAGTTGAATGTAAGAACTGCTGTAATTGTAAATACTGATAAGGATAGGTTTCTGATCATAAGAATTTTGTAATTGTCTTTAGATGAATGTGGTTACAGAGTTCTACACAGACCTTCATGCTCAATATATGACTGTTTGGGAAGCTGGCAGGTAGGTGACAGATTTTAGCAGTAGTGTGTGTGTGTATGCCCATGCCCATACTATAAGTGCATAGTTTTTTCAGACAAAGCCTGTGTTAGGAAAGCTGGAATACCAACAGACACTTCTAAATGTTGTCATTAAACCTGATGAAATATGAATTAAGAAATTTCCTGCTACAAGGAAATCACTGTGTCAATGAATTAAGAAGTTTCCAAGGTGGGCTAGATATCAATGTGAAATTGTTTCAGTTGCTAGTTGATAATGCCAGCATCTGCCTTCATCTGCCACCAAAATGTGATTTTCTCTTTCCCTGCACTGTTATCTTGTAATCCTTCCTGTTCATAGTCTCTGTTTTCACTTTTACCTTTTTTTTTTTAAAAAAATCAATTTTATTAATTTGTGCAATTATAGGGTTTTTGTTTAAAGGCAGGGAACACTTTTCTTCTACAGCTTTTACAAGGTTCCATGGCAGCCTATAACTCCATATATGTGTAATAACAAGACACGAGATGGCTCCCTTCAATCTTTGTATTTAACATCTATGTGATAAAAGCCAGTCCCCCAGTGGCTTTGCTGACATGAATCTTTTTTCAGTGAAATGCATCCCTTCTCCCTCTTCATGTCTGAAGATGTGGAAGGGTCAACCTGGGGATGTGAGGATTGAAAAAGGGGTAGGGTGGGCGAGAACTGGAATAAGTCCTCTAAATATTAAGAAAGAGAGAGGTAACTAATGTCACACTTGATATTTGAATATCAACGGAAACAAGGGGGAAATTCTAATAAAATGGTCACACAGTAGTCTGGGAAAGAGATGGATTGAAGTGGAATAATCTTATCTATCTGTCTATCTATCCAAACAATATGGAAAGTAGCTCTAAAAAGACATTCCTCTGAATAACCATTGTGGCTCATTCCCTCTCATTCTATTTTCAGTTCCATGAATTTCAGTGGATCTGCTCTAAGTATGATATATAGATCCAGCCTAGTACAATTCCCTTTATTTTCCGTTATCTGTAACAAACTAGAAAAAAATAAATTGTGTTTCTTATTACTTAGCTCAACTTAAACATTTCAATAGAATGTTTGCATGAAAAGTTTCTTGAATTTCTTCCTATGTAATTAGAAGCCTATGAAATACAGGCCAATATTAACCACACAGTTTATTGCCATATAAAAAATATTAAGATGCTGCCATTGCTCAGATTCTGCACTTTTGGTGCCAAATGTTTCACATTAACCTTGGTGTACACTCCATTTCTTGAACAACTCTTATAATTGGATACAGTTGGTAAATTCCATTTTTCACATACAGACACTATAAATATTTGTAAAATGTGTTCGGTGGTGGTGATTAATTGCTATATTTTAAATGGAATGTGTTCCTTTATGGGTTGCTTCTAATTATATTGTGGCCTATAAGTCTGCATGAGAGAAACGGCTGACTTGATATTGAGTGTTTTGTTCCATCTGAACTCAAGATACACATTCCAAGGTAATTTTAGATAGATCCAGATCAGGTCCAAATCAGCAATGAAGGCTGTGTGATGTTGAATATGTAATAAAACCTACCATGGGGTGTTTCAGGTGTGCCAGCTTCCTTTACAAATGAGATTGCCACGTTGAGTCATGCATTTCTTAGATCCCTGGGGAGGCATAGCCCAGGCAGGCCCAGGAGAGCTATCACTATATCACCCCTTCCATACTTTTTAATGTAAAATGAATACTCAAGAAGCTGGAGGAGAACTGGTTCCAGCCAAGTACATGGATTCAATGAATGGTAGAAAGAGGTTTCATATGAATAGTAGTTCATGTTTGAATATACAAGATTCCAAGAAAATACTGTTTTATTTCTTACCCACCTGTCCCCATGACTTGAGGCATGATACATCATACATTAAAATATAGCTAAGAATATATAAAACCATTTAAAATATACTAATTTAAAAATCATAGGCATGCCAGAAAAGATAGGGCTTCAGAACATTTTAAAATTCAGTGTGTTTTGCTCCCTAATCTCTTCTGCAGGCCATTCCACAGTCTAGGAGTAGCCAATGAAAGGTTCCTCTGGGTGGCTGTTGTCAGTCTAGTTCTGGCTGGTTTAAGTAAGTGGCCCCCAGAGGATCTGAGTATATGGGAGGAGGTGATCCTATAGATAACTTGGAATCATACCATGTAGGACTTTAAAAGTGATAACCAACACTTTCTTTCGTGCCTGGAAACTAATTGGCCATCAGTGGAGTGAATTTTATATTACTGTGATATGCTCACTCCTCAATGTACCTGTAATCAGTGTGGCTGCCATATTTTTGAGCAGTTAGAGTTTCTGAACTTGGTACAAAGGTAGCCCAATGTACACCACATTGCAGAAGTCCAGCCTTGAGGTTACCAGTGCATGCACTACCATCTTTAAGTCTTCCATTTCTAGGAAGGAGCACAGTTGTGTATCAGCCAAAGCCGACAGTAAGCACTTCTGACCATTGCATCAAAAATGGATCCAGGAGCGCTCCCAAGCTGCAAACACAGTCTTTCAGGGGCAATATGATAGCATACAGAATTTTTTGACACACCTCCAACCCCAGATTGGGACCCTTAATAGTAAGCACCTCTGTTTTGCCTGGATTCAGTTTCAAATTGTTTGTATTCCTCTAGCCCATTACCTTCTCCAAGCATTCATTCAGAGAACTACTATCCTTAGCTAAGACAATTTCTGAAGGCATGGAGAAATATATTTTGGTGTCATCAGCATACTGATAGCACCCCACCTCATGCCTCTGGATGATGTCTCCCAACAGTTTCATGTAGATGTTAAAAAACATTAGGGATAGAATGGCACCTTGTGGTACGCCATACAACAGCTCTTTTTCTGAGGAGCAGCTATCCTCAAGTGTCACCATCTGAAACCTGCCTGAAAGGTAAGATTGGAACCACTGCAACACAGTGCCTTTGATTCTTAGCCCCTGACCCCCACCTCAGCATTCCAGAAGGATACCATGATTGATGATATCAAATGCTTCTGAGATGTCTGAAAACACCAACAGGGATGCACTCCCTTTGTTGATGCTAAGACAGAGATCATCCACTAAGGTGACCATAACAATATCAACTCATATCCTGCTCTCATATTGCCCTCCAGATGTTATTGGACTGCTGGCTAAGGTTGGTGGGACTTATAGTCCAAAGGCATCTGATTTCCACCCTTCTATTAGAAAGAGAGTTTTGTTATGATGTCATTCTAACTCATGTTACTCATTCTATATGTATTAAAATATCTGAAAGGGGTTACTTTCTGTTTAGCAGCCAAAACCCTGTATTAAGGATTTAGAGTAACAATAAACAATACCATATCAGCCAAGCAGCATGTGTTTTAAGGAAAGTAAACACCAGCTTTTTAAATCCACCATTGTTATAATGTGGGAACTAATGTGTCAAGTATGAATCACTTCTTTTAGGGGATGTATACCAGGTGAGTAGACCAGGCACAGAAGTATTATTATGGGCATTAACTCCACTGGCATCATGCTCATTTTTTAAAATGATGTAATCTTTTAAATCTGAAGGACCTTTTATGATTCTGTGATACAAATATGTCGATGTCATTCACACAGTCTACTAATAAGCAGAAGAAAACAAATGAATTCTTTACCACCTTTCACTGCTAAAGACAACCACACAACAGTACAGGAAATTCTCAGATCTGCAAATATGTGAGAAATTAAATGCTACATGTTTTCTTTTCATATAAAGTTTATAACTAGCAGGAGAAAAATCTGTCAGAGATTCAAACAGAACATTATGTAATGTATTGATATTTAATAAATGAACATTTTTCTCTAGCAATGATCAACTCAACACTCAGGTATTCACAAACCAAAGGTTTGTTTTTCAGCTGTTAAAAAGTTAACATACCATAGCCATCACATTTTTTAAAAAAGAATTACATGAATATTCAGTTTGAATATAATAAAGTTCAATAATCAAGCACAAGCTTTAAAAATCAAATAACAGATTTCTTTCATTTACATAAGGAAGTTGTATGTGTCAGAAGTCATTAACTACAAATCTAGAGACTTGTAATTAATTCTCCTTTCCCATAACTAAGACTTAGCTGTGTTATTTTATAGTTAACCTTAATGAAGGATAACTTCACACCTTTTGAGATGGAGCTGTAACATTCTAATTACTTTAACAGTTATAATGAGAGTGTAACTTCATTAAATCTGGAGGAGGAATATGACATGGTTCAAGTGCTTGCTCATGTGGTACCATGTGTTATGCTTTGTGTTTCTGTGTCAAGCTCTGTTGTAGCTGGTGAGATGATGACAAAATGAAAAGGAGTGGAGTGGTGTGTGAGAGTTTGAAACTACAGGCCAACAGCATTCCTAAAATTAATTCTGGTAAGTGAAAAACAAGAAAGTTATTTTTTTTCTTTAAAAAAATAATATAACTATAGTAGCAATTAACTATGTTTCAGAGCTTGGAACTAGAACTGTGACAAATTATTCGATGACCAACAATAGAATAATGAGACCAGATGCAAAAATCTGGGTTAAATAAGGGCTATTTGATTTGATCTAACCTATTTAAGTTACATTGCCTTGGAAACAGAGCAAGAAGGTCAAGCAATCTGATACAGGTCCAGCTGAGGCTAGGTGTCACCCTGTGACTACCTGCTCAGTCTTTCCTTAATGAAACATGTCAGCCCCAAGGGCAATCCAAATACTTGGGTTGTTCCCCAGCTAGCTGTAATTGGAATGCAACCCTGGGGGCTCCTACTCAAGCAACAGAACTGTACAAGTGAGAGTCTGAATCCCAGGTTAGCCTCAAGGGTAGCCTCCTTCCCCACCTCTTGGGCCATAAGACCTTAAAGAGAAAGTTTCAGAGCCCTAACCTGCACTGTTAGGGTGCCAAGGGTGTACACCAAAGTCTTATATTCTCCCACTGCTACCTGCCACAGACAAGGGACAAGCATCTTCTTAGTCCCTTTCTGACACCAGGCTGACTGATGCAACTGCCCCAAGAACAACATATTGCCCTCTTCCAATGAATGAACACCATCCTTCTGGTAGAGCTTTGCCCATTGGAAAACTATGGCAAGATGTGGGAAAAAGTGGTCCAACCCCTGTTATGGACTTCCCTATGTGCCCTCCTTTGGGCAAGGTCAATAAGTCAGGGATCACCCTTGCCCTCCCATACTGGGAAAAATAGCAGAGAACAAATGAAGCTCCAGGCTTGAAATTTTGTATAGCACGAAAATCACTCAAAGCTTGTAAAATCAGGGCCTTGACCTTCAGCAAGCCCAAATCATTCTCTCTGAGCCAAATAACTAAAACAGGAGGAGGAGGAGGAGGAGGAGGAGGAGGAGGAGGAGGACCAGTGCATTCCTCAAACAGAAGAGGCAACTGGAAGCCTCTTTCCCCAAGCCACTTTATAGTGGCAACATGGCTCAACCCCAGTTAAGCCCCAAAATAGTAAGTCTGTGCACAATGCAATGACTAGTTAACCACACTATGGCCCTTTTCGCAGTGCCAGCACTCGCGCGATGGAGGAGGGCGGCTCGTGCAAGAAGCCTTCTCCGGGAGGCTGCCGCTTCCCCCTCCTTCCTTCCGCAGGCGAAGGAACGAGCAGGGAAGCGGCAGCCTCCCGGAGGCGGCAGCGGCTCGCGCGTCCGTCCATCCCCCCCCGCGCACGAGAAAGGCGCTTGTCGCGTCCGCCCCCTGCGCGCACGCGAAGCAGGACGTGTCGCGTCCGTCGTGCTATCACCCCGCCCCGTCCCTTCCTTCCGCAGGGGCGGAGGGAAGGAAGCACGACCCGGCCGGCTCCCCGACGCTCCGCACAAGAGGTAAGTGCGCGTGGGCGCCGGGAGCGTTGTGCGAGCGTGGGTGATTTTCGCTTCGAAGCGAAAATCAAAAAACCCACGCTCGCGCCGCTTCAGCCCCGTGAGCCCGGTGGAAGTGGGAGTGCGTCGTGCGGAGCGACGCTCCCACTACCGTGAGGCTCACAGGGCTGTCGTGTGAGAAAAGGCCCGTGCGAAAAGGGCCTATAGCTGCAGATCTGGACTAATTGTCTTGCCTAACAGCACCCGGGAAATAACAGAAAATTCAAACATTGTTAGCATGTCATAAAGTCTTTAAAACCTCTTTTCAGCCAATGACTTCAAAGGCCCAATGTGCTGGATAAATTTTGGACCTAAGCCTATTGCAAAATAAATAAATAAATGAATGAATGAATGAATGAATGAATGAATGTAGAGTCAGTACCTATCTGGAAGAAATGGGTGCTAAACTTAACCCCTTGCAGGTGACAGTTCAAAACTGGTATCTTGTAAGGGCAAAAAAATCATAATGGAAAGAAAAGCAACCAGATCTAACCCCCCTCACATACATAAACATAACACTGCAGAGCATGAAGTGGGCATAATGCTAGTTTAGCACACAGCCCAACTTGACTGTCAGCACATCCCCTCTCTTATCAGTCTTGGAATTCCTAATCCACAGAACCAGTCTGCTCCTCAGGCAGAATTAATTCCCCAGGGCTTTATCAGAATTATTTCTTTAGCAGCTACTAAGGCACAAAGCCCCCAAAATGCAGCCAAAGCCACTGCATGGAAAAGCATAGCCTCATAAACAGAACTGCAAATAATAGATTACATGCTTCCTAAGTCTCTAGGAATCTCTGAGGATAAAGGCTCACACTGATCAGCAACCTACCTTCTTTCCCTGGTCCATCCTTCAAGAACCTTGTATACACAGTCACCAGTGATATCTTCATAGGACTGAGTTTTAGTAGCAAAAGCCAATGCTGATAGTCTAGTCCTGATAGACTGTGGAATTAACTCCCTCAAAGAAACACAATATTGCAGTATGTGGTTAATAGGAATAGGCCACAATGCCCGTAGCCTGTTAGGCCATTTCTGCATGACATCACCATCCCACAAGAGTAGTGGGTTCTTTCTGGTCCAGGAGTTGTGCTATCACACGATATCATCACTATCCAGCTGCTATCCCATCCCCGAGCATTGCAAATCAGCCTTATATCATTTCCAGAAAAAAACCCATCAAGGAGCCTCCTTTAGCACCACAATCTTGTCAGCCATGTCAAGGTGGTTCTGTAATAGAACTTGATAGTGCTTTCTTTTGTTGCAGATACAGGAATGGGCGGAATGTGGGCATACCCAGCTCATCCCTCCCTCAACAACTCCCATGGTATGGTAACTTCAAAATCTATTACCTCTCCATTTTTATTTTAAATTTCCCCTTTGAATTAAACTTTTTATTTTTTAAAATACATTTTTAAGCATTATAGCACAAAAGGGAAATAATGTACTGCTGTGTCACCTTACAATATGGCTGTTCTAGTACAGCTTACAAGAAAAAACCCTGGAGCAGTCAGAACCTGTGGGGCAGGGAAAAGTTGGGGAAAAGTACTGGCCAATGCTCCTGTAGTGCAGAAGAAACACCAGTAGCAATGCCGCTACTCATCTACTTAAGGCGAAAGTGTGTAGTAGAGAGTGTTCCTAAGCTGACACCATCACAGCAATGGCAATGCTGGGATTCTAACAGAAGAATGTGCTATTGAGATATGGTGAGGAAAGGGCCTTAAACAACCTAAATAATGAAAACTCTGCCCTGACCTTCTGATAGCTAGTACTTGGAACTAAGAAGAGAGTAATGGCTTGGACAGCTTCACCTTCCAATCCTTCACAGATCTGTGGACATCAGGACAGGAATGGGGTCTGCATCTGCCTGAAGCATTCCAACTGTTGGTGGGAAAGATCCATGACAACCACATCCTGCATGGGCTCAATCCATCAAGCAGTCATAGTCTGGTTTTGATGCTGACTGGACTGTCAGAGCCAGCTGTTGAAACCGTTCTGTCTGATTATGAACAATTGCATACCCCAGGTGTCTGTTTCACAGTGAACAAGACATTACACTGGAGATATCTAACCATGAAAGCTTGGACTACGCACATGGCTTGAGGGAATCTAGAGGTGAGCAAATGAATGAAACTGACCAGGGTTATATTGTAATCAAAAATGGACTGACAAACTGAATTCTGCAGCCCACAACCAACCTATTACCACATTTACAAAAATGTCAAGAGCTATCTCACATACCTGACACCAAAATAATATGTTATCCAGGCCTGGACTAAGTTTTGAACTTGTATGGCGAATGTACTTCAGGTCTTATACTTTTACCCTTCCCCTTATAATTTGCAGTCACTGCTGCCATCATGTTTCCTGTTTCTGGGATTACATTCCATAGGTTCACTTGTTGCTTTCCAAACACACTGTTCAAGTATTTTTTTAAAATTTCTCTTTTATTTAACACAAGAGTCTGTGATCTTGGTCTCTTCTTTTCAGAAGTACTTTCCCAAATGTGTCTCATTCCTCAAAAGAAGCTCTACTTTGTGGTCTTTAATATTGATATGCATGATAGCCTTTGAAGGAGTGTTTTGCCTATAGTGAAAATTTCCAAAGAGTAAAGGCTTCCTTGTAATCAAGGATCATGGGGAGGACTTGTGCTTAAATGCTTGTAGCTGAGGCCTGGATGGAGCTCTGAGAGTTTAGGCTTATAAACTTCCATAATGTGCAAAGGGAACTGACAGGAGCAGTCTCTTGTGTAGGCTTTATTATCATTGCCTTTTAAGCCCCTAGCTTTAGCACCTTTGGACACCTATATTGCTGGAACCTGGGCAGTCTCATGACTCTGTTTTTTGATTAAAATACCTGCTGTTTTCTTGAATTCCACTAACCTAGAGCCAGGACTGCCTTCCAACTCTGTTTTTGGGATGCCCTTACTTGGTCATGCCTGCTCTCTGGCTTAGGTTGTCTCAAACCTGACTTGGGAATTTACCATTCCTGGAAGACTACATATGTAAGTGTCATTAGCAGTGGCACAGCAAGGGCAGGGGCAGTGGGAGAGGCCTCCCTCAGATGCAAGTAATAAGAGGGTATGTTGTCCCCTAAGACAAGTCAGAGCAAGTAAGAAAAGGAGCATTACCTTGCTGGTGACATGGGTGCAGGCATCACATGCTGCTCTTGGAGTTTCTCTCTATAGCAAAGGGTGCAATACGAGGAGGAGGAGGAGGGGGGAGGGGGGAGGGGGAGGAAGAGATGCACATCTTCCCTGGCATCAGCACCAATATTTCCTATCTCTCCTCATCCTTGAGTCTTGCTGTATTTCCTCCTCGCCCAGTTCCTGGCTGCCCACCAAGCCAAAGGCTCTAAGAAGATTTGGCTCCTTACGATTACAACAACTTTCAGAGGTTTATTGCTAGTGCCAGTAATAGCATGGCATCGAATCCAGCACCTCTTAGCCTTCTTCTGCTTGTCTGCCTGGCCAGCCATGCTTTCAAATGAAGGAAGCTCCTTATAGCCCCCTCCACCTGTCTGCAAAGTTCATGCCTGGTATTCAACAGTTGCTGCAACTGGCACCACCTCTCCTGCTCACAACCCAGCCCATCATTGGATAGATGCACTCATTTCTTAATGCTCAAATTATATAAACCAGGGATGGGAATCATTCAGCCCTTCAGATGTGCTTGAACTGCAACACCCAGCATTATTCAAAATGTGTTTAATGATTATTTTGTTTTGTGATGATTATTACTGAATATAATTAGGCCATATAGAGGAGGCGGTGTAAAAAAAATGTTCCACACCAGGCATAAAATGCAGTAGATACACCACTGATCATTAGATATATTATTTTAAAGACCAATGTGTGATCAAGTATTTTCATTTAGAGACAGTACCTAAAGTCAATTTAAGTTTCTGTTATACCAAGCACTTAGATTTGGATATGGCAATTAAAATCTTCCAGTAGTTTCCTGTAGCCATTCAGAATGAATGCATGTATTCCAATGGCTGTTTAGCAGCTTTCCTTTTAGTAGTCCCATGTGGAAAATGCCAGTAATCTAAAATGTGATATCTAGAGACCTCTAGGGACTGAAAAACTGCATTGCAGCCCACAATATGCAGATCAGAATCAATGAAGCATAATAATGAAATTATTCAGAAGCCTTTAAAACAAACAATAAAAAGAGCAAGGTAACATTCGGACTGTTCAATCTGTGAGGTTAAAATAATGTTCTTTAATGTCTAATCCTCATAGGCTTTTCCCTTCAAACATGACTAACGAAGGCAAAAATGTAGTTTATATTTACACCGAAGAAACAAAATAATTATACAACACATGCCAACACATACGTTACTCAGATAAAACACCTTGCACAAACTAAAAGCAGTTTAGCGGGAAAAGTGTGATAATGATCGAGGTGCTTTGATCACAAGTCTTAATAAATGAAGCTAATTTCTGCATCTACTGGAGTGTTTATGTTTTTATAGCATGCTTGAATTTTCTTTCCAATGAAGCCCGAGTGCTCTGGTGTTGCCAGAGCCTCTTTAACAGCCTGTGTAATAGCACGATGAATCACCTAATTCAGAGTAAGGTAGAACATTTTTTTTAAAAAAACAACCTGCAAAACAAGTTCATTGGATGCTTTGTATTAATAACATTGCCCAAAATATTACTCCAGTTTCTTACCTAGTTGCCAGTTTCAGATTATCCAATTATGAGAGAAAAGCTTTTCACCTTGGACTACAATGAAGATTATAATCATCTTAACTCCGTCATTGGCAATGTCTGCACTACACTCTTATAGCATGATTATTTCACTTTCAACATCCTATGGAATCCTAGGTTTTGCAGTTTAGGGAGGGGCCAGCTGTGCCACTACTGAGATAGGACAGGATCTATTTTATAATCAGACTGCAGTGTAATAAACTTGCACTCTTGTTTATTTCCACTGTAGCAACGGTGGGCATATGATGGGCAATAAGATGTGAAAGATTTTACATGCGCTGAGAAGAAAATCATCATCATCATCATCATCATCATCATCATCAATCATCATCATCCCATTGGGCCTCAAAGTGGCTTACATGAAAACAATACAGTTTAAAAACATATAAATAGTATATACCAAAACAAGATTAAACTATACAAGAATTAAAACAGCTAAAAAGAGATTAAAAGAAACAATTAAAATTACAACAGAAGAGCATCTCCTAGCCCATTCCTTAGAAACTTTCTGTATTAAAATGCCTACCTGAACAAAAAGGTCTTTGCCTGCCACCAGAAGGACAACAAGGAGGGATCCATTTTGGCCTCCCTGGAAGGGAGTTCCAGAGATCTAGAAGCAGCCACTGAGAAGGCTGTTTCTTGCATCCCCACCAACCATGCTTGCAATCATGGTGGGACTGGGAAAAGGGTCTCCCCTGATCTTAGAGCTTGGGACAGTTCATATAGGGAGATATGATCTGATGTAGGCTGGATCTGAGTCATATATTTTAGGTCGTAACCGGCACTTTGAATTCATGTGCATCTGGGCTGACAGAAGTGGACTTCCCCACCTTATTTCCCCACAACAGCTTCTCCTGGCTCCAAATACCACACTGATAATCAGAAGACCATGTTGAATGGTATAGGCTGTGCTGGGTCTGGGAGAGGGATCCTCTCAAGCCAAAGAGAGAGATCCTCACAATTCAAGCAGAGATATCTTTTCCAAGCAGAGCTGTATGCAGGGAAAGTATCTATCCAAGCAGCAGGTAATACCTCCATTGTAATCCTGCACACAACAAGCTAAGCCATTGAACAAGATCACTTGACATTCTGTTAGTATGTGAAGGATACTGGATGGGTAGGAAAGGCTCCTTCTGCCTCAATCTAGCTGCAATAAAGTGATGTTTAAATTCCCATTGGAACAGCTAATTAATTACCATTGCACTCCTTTATTGCAAGTGTGTGGTTCTAGATGTGTCATCACCACTTAGGTTACTACCACTTTTCATAAAAATCTATAACATGCCAAGATTTTTAGCAACAGCTAACAGGATTTTGAAAGGAGGCTCTAAATCTCATTACCTTCTGGACTGTGGGAGAGTGAGAAGCAGCCTTTGGCAAGATTTCATTAGTAAATTTCCTTTATAACTGATGCTCTGAGACCTAGTTCCA
Organism: Ctenosaura bakeri; assembly: GCA_948474755.1. Taxonomy (NCBI): domain Eukaryota; kingdom Metazoa; phylum Chordata; class Lepidosauria; order Squamata; family Iguanidae; genus Ctenosaura; species Ctenosaura bakeri. The sequence goes on along the minus strand of CAOLHI010000899.1, from coordinate 243,035 downwards.
TGCTGTTAATTCATATTCTTGAATGTGTGTCAATGAAAATTTTAAAAACTACAGCATACTGCAGAATAACTACCACAAATAATATACATTAAGACAGATTTAAAAAAAAGAAAGAAAAGAATGCAGTTTACCATCTGGAAACAAAAGAACAAATTCCTAAACCTATACAAAGCAAAATCCAAGTAAAAGGAGACATGATAACATCTCAAAGTTGAGTAAAGTCTGTCACAAAAATCCATCAGTTTTCTTTTTAAAATTTTTTTTATTATTATTAAAGTTATAACAATCAATATTTACAAATATTAATTCTTTCTTTTTATAAATATATAAGAAACAGAAAAAAAAGAAATACATACAATCAAATTTATATACCTATCCAGCATCTTACTCTATTTCTATTTCTTCTTCTATTGATCTTCTATCTTAATCTACATATATAGAAACTTCTGTACCTAAATAAATTTCAATTACATATCTTATATATTCTATTTACATATGTCTTACATATAAATTCTTTTTCTACTTTGTTCTAAGTTTTATGAGCTTCTTTCTATATAAAAGTATATACAAATGTACAGTAAACTTCCTTCTTTCTTTCTTCTAGTTTTATTACTCACTTATTTTTCCGAACTTCTAATGATCATTTCCCTTTTTATGTGATTTGCCTTATAATTTTCAAAATAAATTTTTCATTTCCCTTTTCCCATATCTTTACTAATTTTATTCTTTTCATATTTCTTTCTGAATTGCCCATTTTCGTTGTATGTATTCTTTAATTGGTTTCAGTTCTTCCCTATTTTTCCCTCTTGTTTCACCTTTAAGTGCCATTGTCAAATCATCCATCATCATCATTTCTGATAATTTAACTTCCCATTCCTCAATATCTGGGATATGTTCACACTTCCAGTATTTTGCATAAGTAATCCTTGCATTTGATACCATATACAGTATTATTCTCCAATATCTAATATGCTCTTTTTCTATTTGATGTAACATGTTTAAAAGAAATGTTTCAGGGTGCAAAGGAATATTAATTTGTAATATTTCCAATGTTTTCTTTTGAATGATTTTCCAATATCTTTTAGCTTCAGGGCATGACCACCACATATGAAAAAATGTTCCTTCTCTCTTACATTTCCAACATTTGCTGGAAGTTTTGTATATTTTCCTTAATTTTGCTGGGTCTAAGTACCGTCTATAGAGCATCTTAAAGTAATTGTCTTTCAGCTTTTAGGCTAATGTAAATTTTTGTGTATTCTTCCAGCTTTTCTCCCAATGTTCCAAGCTAATTTCATGTCCTATATTTATTGCCCATTGTATCATTGAATCTTTAATTATTTCTGTCTCTAATTCTCTGTTTAATAATATTTTGTATAATTGAGCTACCATAAGGTCTTTTTTTCAAGAATGACATTTTCAGATTCCTTCCTTTTCCCTGTACTTTCAAACCCTTCTAATTTGTTATCCATTTTAAATCTTTCTTTCAATTGTTTTTATTCTTAGACTTGTCTTTTCTTCTACTAAAATATCTTCATATCTGATCCATTTTTTTTCCTCATCTCACCATCTTCCAAATAAGACTTCGTGGGGAGATAGCCATAACGGGATTTTAATATACATCTTCCTTTTAAATTTCTTCCACATTTCAAATAATGCCCTTCTAAGATAATAGTTGAGGAATTCTTTATCTACTTTGATTTTATTATACCAAAGATATCCATGCCAACCAAATTTCAATTCCAATCCTTCCAATTCCAATATTCTTTCATTTTCAAGAGTTATACGTTCTTTCAACCAGGTCAGGGCATTTGCTTTGTAATATATTTCAAGATCTGGTACACCAAATCCTCCTCTTTCTTTTCTCTCTATTAACATCTGCCACTTTATTCTTGGCTTCTTCCCTCCCCAAATGAATCTCGATAAATCTTTCTTCCAATCACAGAAACATCCTTTGTTGACTATTATTGGAAAATTTTGAAAAAGATAATTAATTTTTGGAAGGATATTCATTTTAATTGATGCTATCCTTCTCAATAAAGATAATCTCAATTTGGACCATTTCTGAATTTCTATCTTTATTTCAGTCCATAATTTTTTGTAATTATTTTCATATAATTCATTGTTTTGTTTTGCTATTGTAATCCCTAAATATTTTATCTTTTTTTCTGTCTCAAATCCCGTCAATCGTATTATCTCTTCCATTTCTCTTTTAGTCATGTTTTTTGTTATGATTTTTGTTTTAACCTTATTAATTTTAAATCCTGCTATCTCTCCAAATTTTTTAGTTGTTTCCAGTAATTTTTCCACACTTGACTTTGGATCTTCCAGAAAAATCACAAGATTGTCAGCATATGCCCTCAATTTGTATTCTTGACTCTTTACTTTAGTCCCTTTGATATCTTTATCAGCTCTGATGATTCTAAGCAGCACTTCCAATACTGTTATAAATAACAATGGTGAAAGAGGGCAGCCTTGTCTAGTACCTTTTTTTTAATTCTGATTGGTTTCGTTTTCTCACCATTGATTATGATTTGAGCGTTTGTGTTTTCGTATATTTCTCCAATCCATGTGCCAGATTTTTCTCCACAATTCATCTTCCTAAGTAACTGTAGAATAAATTCATGTTTGATGTTATCAAAAGCTTTTTCTGCATCAACAAATATCATAACAAATTTCTTCTCGTTATGTTTTTCATAATATTATATCATATTAATTACTGTCCTTAGGTTATCTCTTATTTGTCTTTTAGGTAAGAATCCACTTTGATCTTCATGTATTATCTCATTTAAGATTTTTTTTCATTCTTTCAGCCAATATATTTGCAAATATTTTGTAATCTACATTTAAAAGGGATATTGGTCGATAGTTGTTAGGATCTTGAGAATCCTTCCCTTCTTTCAATATCAATATCATGTTTGCTTCATTCCAAGATGCAGGTTTTCCTTTGTCTACAATTTCATTAAACATTCTATGCATCGGCTTTAGTAATTCTTTCTGACATATTTTATAACATAAAGAAGAGAAATCATCTGGCCCTGGTGATTTTGCTAGTTTTGCTTTTTTAATAGCTTCCAGTATCTCCTTCATTGTAACATTTGCATTTAAAGCATTCTTTTGTTCTTCTGTCAATTCAATTATGTCTTGCTCCTCCAAATATTCTTGTATCTTGTTATTTCTCTCCGTTATATAATTATTTTCATATCACTCCTTGTAATGTTTCCTGAAGATAGTTTTTATTTTATCTTGATCTGTTACAATTTCTTTTCCTTTATAAGTTTGAAGAATTAAGTTCCTTTCTTTTCTTTCTCTCAGTCTTAGAGCTAACCATCTACCTGGTTTGTCTGCTCCTTCAAAATGCTTTTGTTTTATTATCTTCAATTTTCTCTCAATTTCAATCATATTTTCTTTCCCTTTTTTTTTCTTGTAGAATCCTGATTTCTTTCCTTAATTTCTCGTTATATGTATCCTTTCTTAATTTACCTTCCTTTATTTTAGTCTCTCTCTTCATTTCTTTCACTTTCTCTTATCTTTTAGTCTTCCACTCTGAATTCCACTTAATAAATAAACCTTTCATGACTGCTTTTCTGGCATCCCAAATTACCTTCATAGAAATATCTTCCATCATGTTTTCTTCAAAGTAGAGCTTTAAGGCCTCCTTGGCTTTTTTGATATATTCTTTATTTTGCAATAGAAACTCATTCATCTTCCAATTTTGATAAATATTTCTTTTCCTCAATTTCAGTTTCATTTGAATTGGATTATGATCTGAGGTAATTTTTGGTAGGATTTCCATAAATTGTATTTTAGTATGAATCATCTTAGAAATGAGAAACATGTCTATTCTTGACATGGTATGATGACTATTGGAATAATAGGTAAATCCTTTCTCTCAGGATGTTTTAACTTCCATACATCAATCAAAGAAGTCTCTTCCATTAATTTAAAGAAATTCTTTGGTAATTTCCCTTGTTTTTGTTTTTTTCCCTTTCTTATTTGATCTATCTTCCATTGGATCCAATACCGCATTCATATCCCCCATAACCAAAATATTTTCTTGGTTCTTTTCAATTGTGTATTTTATTATTTCTTCTCTTATTTTATCATAAAATTCACTTTTCTTTTCTTGTGGTGTGTATGTTCCGACCAGCAGTAATGTAAGATCTGGGATTTGAATTTTAACTCCAATGAAATACCCTTGGTCATCTTGAAAACCTTCCTCCGATGAATATTTTGAGCTTACATAAATAGCTAACCCTCTCTTCTTTTTGTTGTATGCTGAAATATTGCACTTTCCAAGTTTAGGATTTCATAAGTAATGTGCATCTGCGTCTTGAATTTTTGTCTCTTGTATGCAAATAACATCTGATTTAGTCTTCTCTAAAAAATGAAATACTTGTCGTTGTTTATAACTTGAATTCAAACCTTCTACATTCCACGATAAAACTTTTAAAGCCATTTTTCTTAAATTTCTTCTGTTTCACTTAACTTCTCTTCTGATTCTAATTCTATTAGTTCTTCTTCTAGTTCCTCTTCTGGTCTTTCTTGCAGTTTCTCTCCTTCTACCTCTACTTCTTCTTGAGATTCCTCTTGTCCCTTATTTTCTCTATCACAGTCATATATTGTATCTTCTCTCATCTTTAAATTTTCCAATGTCTCTCTAAGCTTTTTTTGCAATTCATGTGCTTGTGTTGGTGTTGTTACCTTATATCGTTTTAACTTATAAGTAAAGGACACCCCTTCAGTCCTGTCCCATTTGTATCTTATTTTATGTCGTTGTAATATTTGAGTCAAACTTCTGTATTCTTGCCTTCGTTTAAATACTTGATATGGAACATCTTTAAATAGTTTTGCTTCTTTTCCTTCTACCATAAACTTTTCATCATAATTATTCTGCAAAATTTTATCTCTCATCTTGCAAAAGAAACAATAATGTCCCTTGGTAAATTCTTCTCTTTTGCTATTCTTGACTCCAGCCTGAAAATTCTGTCAATTTCTGTTTCCATCTTCTCTTCAGTCATTTCCATATACACCGCAAGTTCTGAAATTATTCTTCGATACAAATTCTCTCCGACTTCTCTAAAATTCCTCTAATTTTAATACATTTGTCTCGATATCTTATTTCATACTTCTCCAATTCATTCTCACTTTTTTTCTGCATGTCTTTCATGGTCTTTTCCTCCTCTTCACAATGTTTTGTCTTTTCCTCCAACACTTTTATGACTATTTTCATTGATTTCATTTCTATATTTATTTTTTCAATCTTCTTATTAAAGCCTTCCAATTCTTTTTTTAATATCCATCTTAATTTCAGCCCTCATTTCTTTTAATTCTTGTCTTATATCATGTTTGAAATTTCTTATTTCTTCTAATATCTGTTGACCCACTTTTGGAAAAGGTACCAGTTGCTCCATGGATTGTCTTCATTCCACTGTTAACCGCGATTGTACCTGTGAGATTACCTTCTTTCTTGTAGTCATTTCTTCATCCTTATCCTTTAACACTTCTTAACAATTAATAGTTAACATTTAAACTTTCAAAATCAATATAAGATCAAAAATATCTCTATCAATCTCAGTTTTACACTTTTACACTAGTTATTATTAATAATACTGTTTTCCCTTGGTATCTACTATTTGCCCACTGGATAGCTCTCGTTAGGACCTATTATTCACTCTTTATTCTATGTCTCTTATAATCTAATAATAATGTTAGTTTATGTTTTTTCCCCTTCTCGTTCCAAATCAATTTATCTCAATATAGTATAATCTCTACTTAAATGTTCTATTATAACTACTTATTATAACTACTTACAACTACTTTACCAATTGTACTTATTAACATAATATTTACTTATAAATTCAATTATTGATAATAACATTTATAAAAACGACAATTTAACGATCTTCAGTTTCAAAATCCCAGTTTCTTCAGTATTACATTTCCTTATACAATTTATTCCCCCAATAGCATTCAAAATCACTCCCACTGTCTCAATTCATTCTATTATAAATTATTTTATAAAGTTCTTATCTCTATTTCCCTCTTTTTCTTATCCTCACAGCTAACTCAATGTAAATTAATGTTAATTTATAAATACCAATAAATATATAAATAAATAACTATTAATCAAAATATTTCCATATGTATCAGTTAAATATATAAAACAGTAAATTAATTCTATGTATTTGTTTTTAAGTCAATATTTGCCCATATCAATTGTTTATATGAGTTCAAATTAGTTCTATACTTATTTATTTAATCTTCTTATATTTCTGGTTTCCTCGTCCCTTATGTAAAGTTCTCTTCTGTCTTCTTCTTTCTTCTCAATATAGTCTTTCTTTGCTTTTAGCTTCTTTGCTTTTATTTATAGTCCTCTGTCGTCTCTCTGTAGTTTCTCCTCCGATTATATCCTATATTTAATTATTTCTTACAAAAATCTTCTCTTATATCTTTGTGTAGTTATTCTTTCTTTTACTGTTGATGCTTTCTTCTTCTGTTCTGCCTTTGTTTGCCTCCGCTGTCTTTTCACCTGTCACTTTGTTTTCAACTGCTATAACGGTCTGCCATCTTCTGTACCTCCAACCCAACTTTTCTCCGTTTCTGTCTTCCGTTCCAAGTAAATTAACAGCCAATGTTCTTTTCTATTCCTTCCATTTCCTTCTATTCCTATTTATCTCTAATCTTTAATATTCATTCTTTATTCTTTGTTCTTAGTCTTAATAAGTATATAATCCAAATCCTTTTTAAATCAAACAAAGCAGTATTTTAATATTCTACTCCTTCTTCTATTTTAATTTGTAAAGTCGTTGGTACAGCCCACTGTTGAGGATCCACTCACCAAAACTAGAGTCCAGACTGTCTTTTCAATATATCATTAGATCTGTAAGCTACCTCTACAGTTTAAAAAAAATTTCTTGCATCTCTTCAGTTGCCCCAGCGCGGACGTGGCTGCTCTTCAACCCCACTTGTCATCTTCTCTGAGCCAGCTGTTGTTCTTGGTGGTTCTTGAAGATTGACAACTTTTTCATGTCCCTTTGAGCCCCCTCTGAACCCCCTTCATCAGGGTGGTTATGGGCTGGTTCTTAGATTTCTCCCTGCTGGATGAAAATTTAGTGACCTACATTGTCACTAAGTTGCCACATGATCCACCATTTTCTCTCCCGCTATTATTCTACTAAATCCATCAGTTTTCTAAGGCTACAGGGCTGTCTGGCTTCAAAATTCCAGTTACCAGATTCTAGTGGGAAATGGCACAGCACTGATGTCATTCCTATTAATAATAGTGAAAGCAGAACTCATAAGATCATGAATCATAGAAAGCTGGCACACTGAGTCACATCACTGGGCCATCAAGTCAGCATTATCAATTCCTATTTGCAGCATTTTACCCACCTTTCCTTGTGTTTCCAGGAACTGGACCTGCATGCAGAACAGATACTCTATGAGTTAGCTTCAGAATCTCTCCAGCTCATACCTTCTTAGACATCCAGGTGTTACCCTGTTTTCTGGGGGTCCCGGGAGGGACACCTAAATGCGCTCTCAATTATATAAGTTGGGGAAATTAGCCAAAAGCACAAGCTAGCAATACGAGAGGCAGGGCAACAGAGTGGAATCTTTTACCCAAAGTCTACGGGGTCAGGCCGAGTCAAGGAGAAAACAGGATAGAAATAATAAATGTTGTTTTATTAAAAATACAATCAAACAGTATATGCAACACACTCACACAGAGAACTAAAGAAATAAAGTTTGGAGTGGGATAGAGGGATTTTTAGAGGAGTTGTTGTTTTGGGTGATAATGCATCTGTCCTGAAGCCCGGGTAGTCTGCAGCAGAAGTTCGGAGGTATGGAGTCTCAGTACGTGGGACTGAGGGGAAGGCTCACCAAACAAAGCGGCAGCAAGGGAGGATGGAAGTCGGAAGTGATCCGAAGAAGCTCTCAAAGTCAGGGGTTTTTATAGGGGAAGATGTGGCCATAGGCTAGTCCGTACTTGGGGAAAACAATGAGTTTCGAGCTGGAGACAAAGTCTCCGAAATGTCAGAATTTAGCATGATTGAGTTAAGTCCGAAATGACAATAGAGTTGACGGTATGCAAATGCAGAGTGCTTGACAGATGAGGATTCATTTAATTAAGCTGCCTGCTCGGGGCAGGGAGTTCTTTGTAAGTAGCATGCATACATAATAGACTACTTGCCTTTGAGGTCTCCTGAAGCTGCAGGATGGCTATTTCTGGTCAGCCTGTATTGTTTGGAATATTACAGTGATTAGTGGCCGTGCCTGTCTGTGAGCTTGTCTGTGAGACCTCACAGACACATGAAGAGGGATGGTAGAAGAAAGCCAAATTATTGATATCAAAGTGATATCTAATAGCCCACAAATCCAGGCTAGCAACTGCAGTAACACAGGGCTTTCTAAAAAAAAATCTTACTGGGCCCCATTCTCCACTGAAAAGGTTTGTGAGTGGAAGCTTCACTATCTTGTACAATCCTGACATTTAGGCCCTTACTGCATGAAGTCATCATCCCAGCAAAGTCACATGTTGTTCCCAGTCCCCCATCCTGCCACATGACATCATTCCTAACCAATTGCTTTTCCATCACTTTCTATTGCTAATCAGCACTTTTTCATTACTAGAAAAAAAATCCAGTAATGGCCTCTTTTCCTGCTACAAGTCTGTCACCTGGGCGAGTATGGTTCCTCATTTGTGCTTGAAAGCACTTCCTGTTGTTGCAAATCCAGGAGTGGACAGGGTGTGGGTGTGCCCAGATCGTCCCTCCCTCAGCTACTCCCATTGTATAGTAACTTCAAAAGCTATCACCTCTCCATGTTTATTTTAAATTTCTCCTCTGAGTTATAATTTTTTAAATACATTTTAAAAAACTCAATAGCCTATGGGTGTGTCATGATGTTTCAATGTTGCTGCACTACACAAAACAAATATAAAACAAAATAAAAAAAAACCTTGACAAATCAGGAGATGTGGGGCAGGGAAAAGGTGGGGAAAGGACTTGCCAATGACACTGTAATGCAGTGGGCAATAACACTACTCATCTGCTTAAGACAAAAGGGTGTGGTATAGAGCATTCATAAACTGATACCACCACAGAAATGACAATGCTGGGATTGAAACAGGACAACCCTCTGTTGAGGTATGGTGCATTAAGGATCTTAGGCTGTGGTGAAAGTGATATATAAAAAAAGAAAGGAAGAAGTCAATACAGAACTGCAAATACATTTCCATGCATCAATATCCTAACAGTTTTATCCTGCCCAACACCAGAAATTTACCTGCTTTAAGAAGAAAAAAAGAAAGAAAGAAAGAAAGAAAAAGAAAGAAAGAAAGAAAGAAAGAAAGAAAGAAAAGAAAAAAAATCATGGAATTCTTATCAAAGCTTAGAGAAATTGGTTAAAAAATACAACTGATTTTGCTATCTGAGAATAATTTCTATTTTTGATTTGCAGTAATTTGCAAAAGGCATTTAAACAGGGACAAGAATCCTACCGCTCATTGATTTAATTGAATGTATTCACTGAGTATCCATTCAGATATACAACTGTTACTTTAAAATGTTTTGCTGCTATTCCAATTAATATTTCTGTCTTGCTGAAAATCAACATCACATCTGATTGATGCAGGGCCAAAATTCAAAATTTCCCAAGCATAGCTATTTCCAAATTGTTAACTTGCATTTTAATTTCCCACCCAAGTACAAGTGTGAAACATGCTCTATTCATAAGCTGACTGTCTTTCTGATATGTATGGTGCCAGAGATTTACTTACCAATATTGCTATAGTAATGCTTATTTGTTTACTTTGTCATTAAGAAGTTACCTGCATAGATTTGAAACAACATATTAATTTAATTTAAGGGAATTTAAGTTAAGGGAATGTGAACCTTGAAGACTAAGTTTTGAACCCCCACTTACCTGTGGAAACTCGCTGGTGACCTTGACAAGTCACACTGTCTCAGCCTCAGAGAAAAGTAAAGGCAAACTTCCTCTGAATAAATCTTCCCAAGAAAATCCTGTGATAGCTTCATCTTAGTGTTTCCACAAGTCAGAAATGATTTGAAGGCACACAGCAATAACAACTTTGTGAAAGGATAGGACTTGCTGTTCCCTGATATAACTAGGAGATGAGAGTCAATTGCTTGCCTCAGTTAAAGCTTCTGGAGGGGTTGTCCCGAGGAAGGTGCAAGGAAGCCAATGAAGAACTAGGGACCAGCTCTAGACATCTGAAACACAGAAGTGGCTAGATATCAGAGTTGGTATGGAGGAACATTTATATCCAGGAAAGCCTTAACCAAAGAAAAACTTAGCAAGTGGAGGATGAGCACCTCTTCTAAAAGGAATGCCAGGCACAAAGATACACAGATGTGGCTGAGACTAAATACCTTTTCTTCTCACTTCTCACTCCCCCCGCCACCGTTTCTTCTTGATACTCTAATTCTTCCATTCTACCTGCCTCTTCAGTTTCTCATTCAGCACTCCCTTACCTATTGCCAACTAAGTTTCTTATCCTGCAACTACTTACCTGCTCCACATGGTGACTCACTGTTTAACCAGTTATAGAGGTGACCAATTAAACTAGCCATTGAGTGCTCTTCTAATTCTAAAATAAAAAATATTTTAATATACTTTTATTATTAAAACAGATCATACAGACACAATTATATTTCTTAAAGAAAAAGGAAAAAGTGCATCACATATAGTCTTAAAATTAGTACTTTTCTAAAAATTGGCCACGACTAATGTATAAGCTCCAATATGTTCTGTTCTTTCAGATAGGGATAGAAAGTATAACACTCCACAATACTGTGTGGGACTCCGGAGGACAAATAGCATCACATCACTGTTAGTAAAATATGGAGACCAAGTACCATAGAAATACGTAGTATATATTTTTAAGAAATTTTACTGGTACTGTTAGCTTTTCCATAAGAGCAATATTCCAGGTGCATTTACTGATCTAATTATAATCATCTAAGATCTTTCCATATTGGCCATTTCCGCACTAGACTGTTATAGCACTATTATTCCACTTTCAACATCCTATGGAATCCTGTGAGGCCCCTCCCGAAACTGCAAACTCCAGGATTCCATAGGATGTTGTAAGTGGAATAATAGCACTATAACAGTCTAGTGCAGAAATGGCCATTGAATCATTTCCTAATCTTGCTGGCAGACATAGCAATATAAGATCTTTGTATAACCATTGCTTATGATCTTTGGGAAAGAGAGGTTAAAGAACAATTGCTAGTGAGACAGAAACTGTCTGACCCAGTTTATGTTTACATTGCAATGCATTTTATCAGAATTTCACTATATTTGGGATCTCCACCAAAGTTGAATATCTGTAGCAACCTCTGTACATGTTTACTAACAGGTGCCCTTCAAGTTAGGGTTAAATGTACCTTAAATGTATAGGGAAGAGGTACCATCTGTGAATGGTTTTAAAACATTGTTCATGATGAACAGAAGATACAGATTTAAATGGCGTTTTAGTCTACATGGAGGCCCAAACACTGTTTTCTATATTTCTTTTTAAATCTTTTTTTCTAAGCTTGTTTAACCCCTATGAAAGTTCCAACGGAATTGTCAAGTAAAATAAAATATAGCTTGGAGGTAAGAGTTTTTTTTTATTTTCTTTGAGATTCAATATGGGTTCTTCAAGGCTTCACAGGGGTTTCTGCGCTTGCATCTTGATGATAGGTAGGGCAATAAAATGAACAATTTGGCAGCAGATAGCTAGAGTGCATTGAGGACAGGCAAAGACTATTACCTACATATATGTTACAAATTTTGGCTGAAAGAGCATGTGTTTTGAAGATATGGCATACCTTTCCCCCTTGAGACTATGATCTCAGTTAACAGGTCTTCAGGAGACAATCTCTATATACGACACAATATTTTTGAGTTGAACAGTATGATGCACTCAGTATTGCAGTCAAGTAAACTTAGTGACAAAGTTATAGTTCTACACATTTACAGATTTGTGCAAAATGGACTGTGCATGTCATTTCTATTCTTCTAAAATTAGACAAATCAAGACATGTTTAATTGAACATTTTGGGATCTAGGCAATTTTTAAAAAAGAAATGTGCCAATTGTATCATTAATTCATTACTCATGAATGTTGCATCAGCTGTTTATCTGAAACCTGCACATTTCCATTTAAATAAATACCAGTCATTCCACCTTACTGAATTTTAAATATTATATAGTTTTGTTCTGACACTTTAAACCAGAGAATTTACATTTTAAGTCATTGTCATGCCAAATAGGACAAGTGATCCAACCAGTTCACTTATTTCTGAGGGATACTTTAGGGTTTAGCTGTTCTAATACTGCTATCAGAGGTATGAGATAGTCTGACTCCCTTTCCCATATTAAATCATAACCTAAATCCTTATAGTAGAAAGTGTGTTAAGCCCTAAAGCAAGATGCACAACATACCTTTCCAAATTCTTTGCATTAGCTAGTCAGGATAGTGTTACCCATATTAAAACCAAATCCCTGTAATATCTTGCTAAGCTGTTAGCCTCAGAAATATCCTGACTCAATGCTGCTTTGGGCTACGACAACTGAGTTTTCCATGGTTCGCTCGTACTGAAGGTTCCTCATTCTTTTTAATTTTACATCTTGGGAAATGGCATTGTCATATATGAAAATAAAATTAATGTAATATTTCCAATGGCTATTGATGCTTACTTAAAAGTATATCCGGTTCTTAAATCAAATACATTCCAAATTATTATGAAATGCTTAGTGTATTGAAGAAACAGAGAGTGTGCATTCTAATATACAGGTAAGTTTCGAGTCACTTAAAGGACATGGAAAATCTATTTCCATTGACCAGCATTTCCAAGATGTGGGCAAATAGTTTAAGAGGCATGCTGTTCTGGTAAATTCAAAGTTGGCTCCAAAACAAAATAAATTCTACTAATAACCTTTTCCATACAAAATAAACTATTGCTGAGCATAGCCAAATTGTGTTATAGAAAAACATTACAAGAGTGAGAGCACCAGCATCTGATGTACTAATGCCTTTAATAAATAAACTTTGTGTTGTCTAATGTGCACACAATAAAAGTTTTTGCAACATGAGTCAGCATATAAAATGTATAAATATACTGAGTGAAGAATCTCAACCATATTGTTGTTTTGTTTTTTTAAAGTTAAGAATTATCACCAGTATTCTACACTGACTACTAAATTACATCTGGTTAATTTAGGCCTATTCCTACCACCCAACTTAAAAGTGAACAGATGGATTAGGTCAAAGAGGTCCATTCAGCTTCTGATTGGGGCACAAAGAGGAGGATGTTTCTATCCCCTCCCACCAGTGTATTAGGCTGCAACAAGGATGGGGATCTTGCTTCCAGTTGTTACAACCTTGCATGCTCACAGGAGAAGGATGGAAATGTCATCCTCCTTGTACCTGATCAGAAGTTGAACAGACTTCTTTCACCCAATCCATCTGCTAGCTCTTAAGGTTGGCAGGGATGACATTTACTGTATTCTTACAGCAAGACTACTTAGTCTTAAGGAATACAGACCAGCTATCTATCAGTAACTCTAGGTTACAAATCTATAGCTGCAATACTGAATGCCAGCCAATAGGATTAACCAGTTTAACATTCAGAAGCTCAGAATAACATACAAGGCCATCCACATTCATGAGGGATAAGGACACAAACTCCTCTTGAATGTCAAATGATCGCAAATAGAGTGCCTTCCCTACAGGCTTCTGCCCAGCAGGGATACCCACCCAGGTGAAAGGCAGGGAGGCAGGGAACTGGCAATCACCTTTCCTGCACCTTCCTGCCACCCAAACAAGGCACATCTGCACTGACTGTGGTGGCAGAAAGAATGCAGGGAACTGGCAATTGCTTTCCCTGGACCTTTCTCTCGTAGGCATGGGGTGCACCTGCGCCCGCAGTGGCAGTGGTAGGGGTGGCAGGAGGAGCATGGGGAATTGGCAATCGCCCTCCCTGGACCTTCCTGCCCCCCTTGTGTGCATGCCTTCACTTGTGATAGCAGCGGGGGAGGTGGGAGGAGTGCAAGGAACTGGTGATCACCCTCCCTGGACCTTCCTGCCCCTGCACCGGTGCACCCACACCTGCGGCAGCAGTGAGGGAGATGGGAGGAGTGCAGGGAACTGGTGATTGCCCTCCCTGGACCTTTCTGCTGCTGGCGCAGGGCGTGCCTGCACTGGGGGCAGAAAGAATGGAAGGAGCAAGTGGGGTGGGAATGGGGGGAGGAGGAGAATGGGTGGCAAGTGGGCACTCCACAAAAAATCAAATTAGCGAAAATGAAACCTGTAAATGTGGAGGAGAACTGTATTTATTGTTCAAAATAAATACCTAGAAATGAATATTGTGTGTTTCTTTTTGTGCATAGATCCAATGAGTGTTTCTAAAAGTGAAAGAGATGCTGAGACTCAAACTGCAGAAACATGCTTGAATAAGAACATATGTTGCAAATGAAGATGCCACTATTTGGAAAGAGGGGATACTCAAAATGTTTCTCTCACCCAGGAAGTTCCTTGGCAGTACAATCCTGAGTATGGTCAGCAAGGAATGAAAGTGCAGATGTACTGCCTCATATCAAGACCCACTGATTCACTCATACAATACACAAAGCAAAAGGTGTTCTGGGTGGGTTCAAGAAAAATTTACTTACTAAATAGACCATAGACCTTAACATATCTAGACGGTATTGAGTATTGAGCCAGCTGGCTTTGGTGCCACAGGCATTGAGCCCAGTCAGGGCCCAAGCAGATCGTTGCTTAGTTGTTGAGCAAAAGGCCTAGAAGCCTTGGTCCATTAGCAGGCTCCAGTTAGGCTAACTGGCCTGTGGATGTCCTTTGGTTTGAGCATTAGATTAGGACATCGGTCTAAGAATCAGTCCCAAGAAGGCGAATGGGGGCAAAGTGGAAGGAACCTGCCACAAAGCAGGTATCTAAGCATACATCTGTGAGGTTGTCTTCCTCACTGAAATATGAGAGGAAGGACAATATCATGGCAGCTATTCTGGCTAGATTGGATACCTTAGAGCAGGATAGGCCCTTTAAAAATTAGCTAAGGGACTTGTCAAGGCTAGGTTGACTAATCAAATATTGTCTTGCCTTGATGCTTTAAAGAGAAGAAATTTATGTGAGGATCCTCCTGAACCACCTGCTTCTGGTGAGGTGATGAACCTGCAGCAGCTGTGTTTTTGGCTGATCTGGGGGAGTCAGGAGGAACTTCTGTTGCTGATGCTGGTACAAGTGAGGCTCAGGGGCTGCTGTGGGGGTATAGCTGGCCATAGGGCCTTGAAGCATGCATATAAGTATACCCAGCATGCAAGATACTAGTGGTAGTTTAGGTGGTGGGGTGCCTATGCTTCAGTAGGCTTAGATTTGGGGCAACCAACCTGGATTCCTAGGTATGGTTTTCCCCCTGGTGCAAATATACAAGCATTGCAGGCAGGGAAGTGTGAGGTGATGCTTTCACCATTGCAGAGTAATTATGCCAATGTGCTTTATTCTGACATATGCTTTAAGAGCAGTCATTTCCTCTAGGTGGAGCACCTCTTACAAGTCACTTGGGACAAAATATTGCAGGGAGAATATGTTGACATTTTTTCCTTGCTATTGAGATTTAGAAAAGAAAGAGAAAGATGAATTGGACAGCAAAGAGAAGGACTTCTGAAGAAGCATGAAGTGGAGGGGACATGGGCAAATTAGGTGCCTGGTTTGTTTGTATATGCAAGAATTATAGTTAAACCTCAATCTCACAGGACCTTATCAGTCATACAGTATATGGATTTTACACACAAGGTCTACATAGATTTTTCTTGCCCTGCATGGCTCCATTATACTTGCTGTATGAAGGTGGCATTGAATCAACCTGTAGATGGAACCTCTTGCCACTCAGCTTCAGATGTAGATTATGACCTCTGCTCAACTGATCACATAGTGGCTATATCTTGCAGAAAACAAAGGGGAACATGGTTGCACATTCCCATCAGAAGCTGCTTTTGTTGGGAATTTGGGGTTCAGGATGCATATGCACATCTCCCCTATAAGTACAAGCATGTGTGTCCCATGTGCTGGGGCCTCATTCCTTTAGGAGCTGTCCCAAAGGAAGGAGTTTGTCATGAGTCAATAGGGATCAGCAAGTGGGCAAACAAGGGTCACATAATACCCCTTCATCATCAAAAAGAACCCAGTCCAAATATATTGCAAAAACATTTTTGCTGCAAAAATACCCAGATCAAGGCCTTATTTGAGAGAGGGATTTATAGTGAATTTCAGGATTCCTTTTCAGGGAATTTGATAACCTTGCATGTTAAATCAGTTGTAGGTTTGGAGCACATGGTTAGCAAAAAAGACATGGAAGGAATTCATAGAAGGCAGGGTCATTGGGCCCTATCCTTCAGCTCCAGTTCCCATATTAGGTTATCTCCTTTGGAAGCAGTACCCAAGAAAGCTCTTAGTCAATGCAATATTATCCAGTATTTATCACACTCTAGGGGAGAGTCAGTGAATGATGTCATTCCTGTACTGCTGAGTGTTGTTCAGTATGCTTCTTTTAATGATGCACTTAGAGAGGTTTGTACACAGCAAACGAGAGAAGAATTGGTGAAATGTGACATTAAGGCACATTTGACTTCCTGCCAGTTCACCCAGATGGTTTTGTGTTGCTGACCTCCTCATTTGATGGCATGTTTTGCATAGATCAGGCTCTGTATCATGTGCAGCATTTCAGACATTCAGTACATTCTTGGAGTGTACACTTAGGTTTAGGACTGGAGTGGATTGGAGGGGGTGGTTCATTATTTAGATATTTTATTTTTTTGTTTATTGGGAAGTTTGGAACTGGACATTGTGCCTTCCTTCTCTTTGAGTTCAGCTTTTTGACTCAGACACTGGAAGTTCCTTTGGTCCAGGAGAAGGTGGAGGCTCCTTCACATCAATTGGTGTTCCTCAGCATTGAAATTGATACAGTTAATTAGGTTTGCAGGTTGCCTCTAGAGAAAGTCCAGGACATGAGGGAAAGAGTAGCTAATTCCCTTAAGGGGTTCAATTTGGCACCCATTTATTTTCAATTGTGGCTGCCTCAACTGCATTTGAAATGGGTTTGTGTCCTTATCAAGAAGGCTGGATACTGGAGGGTCTTCAGGATATCAGAGTTATGTTAGACCATTGTAATACTAACACATTTTTTTTGGTTGCACTTTTTTTAAAAAACAAAAAAAGAAACCAGATTCTAGGATCTAGGTTATGGCAGTGAGGCACTGTGTCCATAGCATGATTTACTGGGCAGCACACTGGGCTCACAGTAGCTATTTTAGATCCCTTTGGGACTGAGTGATTTGGCTCTACTTGAGTGGCTGTGCAAGAGGGGTCTTCAGTAGCATAGCATGTTGAAAATGCATAACAGTGCTCCACCATATGTTCTGGTCATTCACCTTGGAGGTCATATCCAGGTTTGTTGACGGACAAAGTCCTATACAGGCTATACATGATACAGACTTTATACAATCTTTCCTGGGGAGGTATGCTGTTCTGTCCTGACAAGTGTGTGTGTGTGTGTGAGAGAGAGAGAGAGAGAGAGAAAAGGAGAATCAGAGCATTGACACAGCCCAGAGGAGGCTGAACAGGGAAGTCTGGAAAGTCCTCTCAAGTGGCCCATAATGTGGCCCATATTTCAACTCAACTTTGATATGTGGTCCTGTTATTCCATGACTAGTCAGCAAATATCACTATTTAGAATGTTTCCATAAGAAAAGAAGATACCCCCTGCTGATTCATGATGATCTTATTACATTGACCAATTGCTGGAGTTTTGGTGTTCCATAAGGGCCATGAACCATAATTTTCTGTTGTTATTTCTCATTATCCTCTATTGTCATCAATGATTTTATTGTGTTGTTATTGGATGAACTTTCCCCCCTGAAATAATGTAGATTGTCTTCAATGTTTCTTTTGAAACAGCAAGTTCAAGATTTAAGTCTTTTTAATAAAATATGATTGCCTACATCTAAATACTGGAAAAACAATAACACAGATAAATATGTACCATCAATAATACTGATAAAACCTACAATTATGATTTCTCACTTAATATAGTCGAATTAAACCATTGTGATAACTGGTTATAATCTTGAAGCTTTCTTCCACCATTCAATGTCCCAGACCTTTTCAAAGTGTAAATATAATATGTGTATAAAATTATGGAATCATCCTTGGAGAAGACTGTTGAAAGCTTGCAATGGTATCAAGAGAGTATTATGGGTTATCTGCTTATTTCTGCATCTTGAATTTTGTTCACAGAGCATGAATTTTTACCCACACAATATTATATAGAGAGTTTCAATAGTATAAATCAAGGTACCACATCAGACTTTGAAATGATCAAACAGTGAGATCTGGATGTGTAGAGTTTTTGAAGTATTTCAGCTTGTGTTGTTCATTTGCCCAGTTGTTTCTCACATAGGGAATAACACAGGTTTTGAAGAAGGGATATGAGTATTCCGTAATCTAACTGCAGAAAATGTGAAATAGCCTAAGGGACTGAACTGCAAGGGACTTTGCTGAATAAAGGTAAAGTGAACTAAAATAAAATACCATGCTGGTAATATGGAGTACTACAAAAGCAACAATGTTTCTTACCAGCATTCTGTATACTTCTTGCTGACTACATTAAATTTATTATATACATGCTCCGCTGAAATAATAATAAAAAGTTTCAACTAGAGGTAGGGTGTCTGAGCATGATGTCTCTCCCATTATGTTTACAGGGCATGGAAATCTGTAAACCTGATTTCCGTAAATATTAGAAATAATTCAGTGCTTTGTTCTGCTAAGGATGTGCCTCTATAATCTAGTGAATTTAAATAATATGTAGTCTAAAACCAGTGTTTTGATAAGCCATCCTATGCAGATACATTTAAACTTTGGCTAACTAGGGATGCTTCCAAATGAGCTATTATAATTCAATTTCCTGCCCTGTTCATAGAATTTCAAAAGGGGTTCAGATAACCTTATAAATAAAGCTCCCATTAATAAGCAACTCTTATGACTTTTTTCCTTCCCTTCCCACATATCATTAATTAAAGAACAGAAGATGGAATAGGTGTACAGTGTCTTTTGAGTGGTGGCAGTAGGGGCCACTCTGATTTGCAAAGGACTGAGACAGGCAAATAGAAAGTAGAATGCATTCAGGCTCACTCTTTAAAACAAAACAAAACAAAAACAAAAACAAAAGTTCTCATTCAGTTCAAAGTACACCTTGAAATTTCTTACAGATGTTTTGGGATTTTGAGTAAGCATCCTGCAGTTTAGTAACTGTTTCCAATGCTGCTGCTGAATGGATGTTACACTACCTTTCCTTTCTCAAATTGCTGTGAAGAGTGCAGCATCAGAGCTATGTTATCTATCAATTTAATTTATATCTGGCCTTTCTCCTGCAATGGGACTCAAGGTGACTCCCCCTCAAAAAGCCCTAAAAATCTGACAATAACATTTAAAATAAAATTTTAAAAATCATCACATTAAAACTGTAACTATAAAAGATATGAAATCATTCAAAACGTATAAAAGTTAATAAACACACACACACACATGTAACAAGAAGCAGTTACTTATTAAAAGTCTGCTTGAACAAAAACATCTTTGCCTACTTGCAAAAAATGGGGGGTGGGCAGTCTAGCATGGAAGAGAATCCCACAAGGAAGGAACAGCAAATGAGAAAGTTTTCTTCTGTGTCTCAAATAAGTGAGTCTGTGAAGGTGATGGGACCTGGAGAAAATCTGGTATGTTTGTGTAGGGAGTTATGATCTTCCAGATAGTCTGGACCTAAGCTGTATAGAGCTTTGTAGATCATAACCAGCACCTTGAGTTATGCCCCCAAACCAACCTGTAGCAAAGCAGTTTTAACAAGGGAATCATATGCTCCATGTAACTGGCCTCAATCAGCATTCTGGCTGAAACATTTTGGACCCGCTGAAGTTCCTGAACAATTTCCATACACAGCTCGACATAGAATGCATTACGGTCAAGATCTGTGTTACTATAGACAGAGCTGGCTTCTCAAGGAAAGGGCACTAGTCTTAACTTTGCAAATGCAGTCCTAGTAATTGCTGAAACCTGGACATCCAGTCTCAAAGTTGAGTCCAGTAGTACACCCAAGTTATGAAACAAAGGCCCTTTCTGCACCAGGCAATTAGAACGGGGCAGTGCGTCCTCTCACAGAGGTCATCTGCACCTTGGAGCGCATGGAGCGGACTACTTACCAGAGATCTGTACCTCAGTGGGCTCCAAAATGACCCCAAGTGGTCCTCCAGAGTGTTTTCTAAAGACCGCAAAAAACAGGTCTTTATTTTCCTGGAAGGTGCCATTGTGTTCCTGCTCCCTTGTGCAGATTCACAGGCTCACACCAATGCAAGCCTGCGATCTGTGGAGGGCGGGCTTTAGGCGTGGTGAGCTTCAGCAGTTGGTCGGGACCCACAACCAACTGGAAGCCACCATTTTGGAAGCTGGAAGCTGCCGTTTTGGAAGCTGGAGCCGTACAGATCTACAGACCTCGCACTGCTCTGATTTGCCCTGGACCAAGGAGGAGCCCTGCAGAAGGGCTTCAGGCACAGTCCACATTGTTCGGATCCCAGAAGAAGCAGTAGATAATGGCACAGAGCAATTCCCTCACCTCGTGCAGAAAGGGCCTGAGATGGAGCGTAACCTCATCCAACACAGGCTGAATCTCTTTTCCTTGAGCTTCCTTTTTCTGCTCAGGAGCACCTCTTGCCTTAATATAATTCATTATTGAAACCAGACACCAAGTTATAACAGAAACAACTTGGATTTAGATGGCAAGGGGGAAAGAAAGAGTTAGATGCTGTCAGCATACTGGTGACACCAAATTCCAAACCTCTGGATTGCATTTCCCAGTGGTTTCATGTAATTGTTGAACAGCTTGGGGGATGCCACAGGCCAACAGCCAAGGAGTCAAACAGGAGTCCCCCAGCACAATCTTCTGGGTCCCGCTTCCAGGAGGGAACAAAGCCACCTATAAAACAGTGCCTCCTAATCCCATCCCAGCAAGGTGGCTCAGAAGGATACTGTAGCTAATGATGTTGAAAACTGCTGATTGGTCCAGCAGAATGGCAGGTGGCAATGATTTTGGGGCATCCTTGCTTGTGGCCATGCCCTCACGTGCCCTGGCCATGCCCCTATGCACCACAGCCACACCTCCACGCACAGTGGCCATGCCCTTCGTGCCATAGCTCTGCTCCCTCCCACCTCGTCTCCACATACTCCAAGCTCTGCCACTGTTGATTTTTTTTTTTTAAGTAACAACCTCACCACAGGCTCTTTTAGGCAGGATGACAGCTTTCCTTGCAGCAGTGAGAGATTTCACTACTGACATCACTCAGCCAGATCCCCTCTAGATATCTTCAAGAGCCAGGAAGTGCAACAGCCCAATACACATATGATAGCTCTCACCTCACCAAGGATCCTATCCACATCCTCAGGCTGCACAAACTGAGATGTATCCAGTAATACAGGACAAACTGGTGCCAAGATTACACCCACGCTGTTATGCAATGTGAGTTGGTCCACTTGCTTTTCTGAAGGTCATTAAACTAATGCAATGAATTTCATAAGATGATCTTGAATTCTAATTTTATAGGAGTGAGGATTTCTTTCCTTAGATCACTTTTACAACCTTTTAAAACATCTTCTTGTTGTTTTCTTTCTAAACTAGTGTATCGAATTGTATGTCCTCCCAAATGTTGTTCAATTGCTACTTCCACCGTTCCTCATTTTTACGGTAGTAATGTTGGCTATAGTTCCTGGGAGTTGCAGTTCAACAACAACTAGAGGGCTCAACAATTTCCATCTTTTTGCTAAATCAGGCATAGGAATCTTGTGGCCTCTGGGATGCTGTTTGACTACAATTCCCATTGTCTTTGACCACTCGCTACAATGGCTGGGATTCATGGTCGATAGAATCGAACAAAACTGGGAGGAATGTAGACTCCTCATCCCCTTCTAAAACGTGCTGTATTTTACCTTTTCTGCATTACCTGACTTTACTGAAATTTTCTATCCTCACAGATTATTAAATGTTCAGATCACTCTTCAGGAGATATCCTAGATCTGTAGTTCACAATAGGCAATGCAGCTACAAATGAATGCCTAAGCAACCTCTCAGGGGTTTTGTTTTGTTTTTAGAAAACAGAATGATGAATATAAGAGGGGGTTGACAGTAAAATTACTTTTAGCGAGTGGTACCAACTTCAATATGTTTTAAGTTTTTTTTTATTGCTGCTGTGGAATTAAAAACTTCAATTTTCTTAATAACATGCTCACAGGTGGCACATCTAAAAGTTTCCTAAGGATCCAGGACTGTACAATATTCTGCTGCATGGCGTGATTTCTACTTTAGCTGACTGTAAATAGGAAAGGATACTACCAAATGGGACTTTTGTAGCCACATAAAATTGATTATATATATTTTTCCTCCTGAATACACTGAGAATATTCAGACTTAAGGGAGAAAAAGAACTACAGTCAAGTGTTTTATAGAAAATTATTCCTTACTGAACACATCACACTAATTCTATTTTCATCCTGCGATTGGGCCTTGTGCTGTGACAATAAATATTCACAGTGCATCTAAAGTTTGCTGTTTTGCACAAAATGCTGATAATGACAGCTACTGCAGTGATACACAGCAGTCTATCTTCAATATAAAATTTGGAAAGTAGATAATCACTTGTTAAGAATCTCTTTTTTGCTGATGAATATGGTGCTCAGTTTGCTCACCCACTGGGGTATTATTTGATGGTATATTGTTATAACTTAAGTAGTGCTATTTTCAAGTGGAGTGTTACTGTCCTTGTCATATCTATGACATACTGATCAATAAAACTTTCTTTTTCTTTCTGCACACTCCCTTACACTGACCCTCACTATAAATATTTCTTTTGAGTTGTTGTGGCACAGTTTCCTATATATGGAAGAACATGACATATAAGACCAGGAGAGTCAGGAGACATTCTGAGCTACTGGAAGTATAAAAAACAAGTCCCAGTCTCATCCCATGGACATCACCTTGTACTGTGGGAAGACTGTGGAAAATACTCAGGTTTGTATGGAGAGGAGAATTTAGCCACTAATCTGAGGAGAAACTGACATGCAATAGAGGTTGGAAACCCCTTGCAGATGGGAGGTGGAGTAATCCTTGTGCACACCAGACATATCATTTAAATTATCTTCCTAGAGCATTTCAACATATAATAGAGAAGCTACCAAGATTCATCAAACAAAGTAATACCTATGGGTTGGTGATACTAGTGAGTTCATATAATCTTGCTGCATTCTATCTTTTTCTTTCCATTTCTGGCACCCATCTGTCTTTTCTGTGTTCAATGTTCTTTGCTGGTAACTCCAGCCCTACACAGGATCTTTTGGCTTTGTTCCAATTGGAGATGTGGGATCTTTTCACCTATTTTGTACTAAAATTAGTGGCAGGAATTTGCTGTAGGTAAAAGGTAGACTTTGGTAGGCTTACTTTACTTTGGTAGATTTGCATAGGAGTTCAGTGGATAGTGTTGGTGAAAATCTACAGACATTTTCAAGGTGATAGACATACTTGCTGCTCCGGGCCCCAGTTCTTATGGTCAAGATATGGGCAACCCACCAGGGTTTCTGAGACACTGGGATAGGATGACATTCTTGTGGATAGTGGTGACTTTTTGTTATCTCTCTCAGAGTCTTTGGTGAACCCATTGGTCATTCCAACAGGTTAATTATCTGGTCTAAAGTTTAAATTTCCACACAGTCCTCAACCCTGTCAGATTTCTTATTGCCGGTTAACAAATCTGGTCCTAGTAAACATCCAAAATAGGTTTCTTCTATTATCTGATGATTGTTTTACTTGCCTTAACAGGTTCAAGTTCAACGCTATGAAGGTGAAAAGTAAAAATAGGGGATCTGCTGTCCTGGGCATAACTGAACTACTGTAGACAGGGGTGGGAAGAAAAAGCCTTGGTGAGGAAATTGGTGAGGAAATTAACCATCTTCTTCATGAAGAAGTAACCATGTTGTCTTGAAATTCATTAGACAGATGGTCTTGAAAACTGAGCTTAGTTGGACATGAATCTCATTCTTTCATTATGTTATCTTAATAAAGATCAGAGAGAAAAAGATAGGTAGGTTTCCATGACTAGAAAGAAATATAGAGAGATATAAGAAACTAAGGTCATTTCCACACTACACCATTATAATGCTATTATTCCACTTTCAACATCCTGTGAAATTCTGGAGTTTGTTTTTTACTGAAGCCCAAGAGGTCTCTGGCTGAGAATTCAAAATGCTCCTTCCTAAACTTCAAACCACAGGATTTCATAGTATGTTGAAAGTGGAATAATAGCACTGTAATAATGTAGTGTGGAAATTGCCTAATATACCAAAAAGCAACTAAAATAGGAGACTACATACACTGTTATAGTGCTATTGTTCCACTTCCAACATCCTATGGAATCCTGGGATTTGCAGTTGAGGGAGGGGCATTTAGAATTCTCTCCCAGAGAGCTCTTTGGCTTCAGTAAACTAGAAACCCTAGAATTCCACAGGATGTTGAAAGTGTAATAATAGCACTATAACAGTGTAATGCAGAAAGGCCCCCAGTTTCAAATTCCATTCATAAGGAAATCCTGATACATTTACAGAAGCGAATGCATAAGCAGAGGTAGGATTTGAAAGGAACGTCTGTAAGTCTGAAGGAAGGTCATATACAATAGGTTAGCCTAAATATGTAAGGATGGTGTCAGAAAGGCAAAGGTTCAGAATGTGATCAGCTTCAGAGGAATACTAAAAACATTACCAAGTATGGGGAGGATTAAAACTTCTGTGACTATATTAGAAAGAAGATCAAGGAAGCTATAGGCTGACTAGTGGTGGTGGTAATGGAGAGAAATGGACGTTTGGCCCATTATGCCTGAGCTATCTTGGCTGCTGGCCAGTAAATAGTGATTTCTTCTAGATCTGAGTTTGTGAACTGTGCAGTATGCTTAATACTATTCCAACTTCATTAAGATCATCTCTTTTATGTTAAATTAGAACTATTTATGGTGCTGCCATACACATAATTTCCCAAAAGACAGTGCATGCTGCCAGTAATATTCAGTATATACACAAATAAAGCAATCTGTCCTATCATACAAAATTTCAATCTATGAAGACAGTTTATATGTGACAGTGCAAGACAAACTTCCATTAGTTTCAGACAGTCCTGATAGATTAATTAGTGATGCTATCATGCTACTATAAGCACAATCAATTAAGAACCAGCTGGTAAAGAAAGTTTGTGCTATCTATTAAAAGAAAAGAGATAAGAAATACAAGATTGCTGCACTATGAAACAATCAATAGTCCTACCATTGAAATCTAGAGATTTTACCTTCTATCTAAAAATTATCTTCAATTTATTATTAACACAAATCAGAATACCAAGAATATGAACCTTACCAGATTATTTTATTTTCAATGAGGTTGTGAAAAAGGACGTAGGGAAAATTAATTCTTATCCTGGCCATATATCTCAGGACAATGCACTATCTGGTGGTGGTATAGTACTTAGCTATGGCCTAAACATGTATAGTTCATTTTTATTTTTATCAGTTTTGGAAGGGAGAAAGTAGAACTGTATAGTAAGAATAATTAGACACTGTGGTATAGTGGTTTGAGTGTTGGACAATAACTCTCAGGGTTTGAATCTCTACTCTGCCATAGAAAGCCACTGGGTGACCTTGGGCAAGTCATGCTTAGGTCATTTCCACACTAGACTGCTATAGTGCTATTATTCCACTTTCAACATCCTGTGGAATCCTGGGGTTTGCAGTTTAGAGAGGGGCCTCAAATCTTTTTGTGGAAGATTTTTATTGTGCAAGGTTTTTTGTTACGTAAGATTGTCCTTTTTGCATCTAGAAAACAACAACTTTACATAAACACTACATGTGGCTATATGCAGACTTGCTGGCTGATCAGATAGCTACCTTCCAGTGGTGTTCTGTGAATCACAGTCAACACCCTTTTCTCATCTTTGCAGTACTTTAGTTAAATTTAATTTACTTGTCTGGGTTTCAATTTTTGTAAGCGATGTGTTACTGTTCTATCAGATAGATTTAGGTGCAAAGCAATTCTTCAGTCTCTTATTAGTGTCAGACACAAACTCCCACTTATCGCAGTCATGATTTTTGTCCTGTTACTTTTGTGCTTGCACAGTCCTTTCATTTGACCTTTAACCTTTGGTTTATTTCTACTTTTAACAAGGAAGAAACCCCTAGATCAACTGCATATGTTTTGTGTTGTAGTTAGTTCTACCTCTGATCCCTTGGCTTAGACTTTAGTGATGCCTTAATTCAAACTCTGTCCCACACTAGCTTCTGGTTTGCAGTGTCTGACATAGTGATAATATTGTTACTTGATTAAGACAGATTCATAAGTGAATTGTGTGTGCACAATATATAAATATAATCTACAATACAAAACAGTATATAATACAATATATAAATACAATCTACAGAGAAACTGCAACTGATAAAGGATTAAAGTAAGGCCTTTGCAAAAAGTTTACAGGGTATGATACATATCTGTAGTTGGAATGTCTGTCTATCTATCCATCATCTATCTATCCATCCTAGACTCCTGGTCCAGCAGATATAATTCTTATGGTGTGGCACGTTATAGAATTGGGAATGTAAAGACTCATACGAAGAGATTCCTAAAGTATAACAGCTGTTCCTTATAATGAGACTATTAGATGCAAACTGTGGGATTATTGCAGATGCATTCTATAGGACTGGTATATGCCCGATATTTTTTGTTTTCTAATTCTACAATCTAGTATCTTCACTAATTGAGGTCTCATTTATTGGTGTTGTCACCTTCTACGCCCTAAGAGGTGAGCTTTTACTGAGGAACAGGAAAAAAAAGACGAGCAAATGTTTCTTGGCCCAAAAGGTAGTCCAGATTTATTTAGTACAAAAATATAAAAGTACAAAGCAACTGCAGTTGGGTGTCACCCCAGGAGGATGGAACAAAAGAAAGGGGTTTGGCAAAGTCTTTTTATCCAGGTTAACAACATCCACGCCCATTGCAGCGTTTCTCCTCGAATCCCAGACCAGCCACCCCATATTAAGTAATGTTCCAGAAACTTCTATCCTTACAAGGACATGTCCAGCAGCTTCTTTCCATATAAGGAGAAGTCCAGGGAGGCAGGATAACAGAAGTTTTCTTCCAATCACAAACTACTTTCTAAATGAGGTAGAGGGAGGTACCACAGATGAGGTAGTCATCACATGACATGGCAGGCATGGGAGGGGGCTAGCACTCCTGGGTACAATTTCTATCTAATAATGGAGATAGTCTTTTCCTCCACTCACAGTTTCCCCCCTCACCCAGGAGGACTAGCCCAGCCCATACCCCTGGAGTAGAATTTGGGTCTCTCTGGCAACATCGACCTTTCGAGGTGGATCGATGGGCTTATTATTGGGTAGAACGTTACGAATGATTGGCATACATTGAGATAGACAACAGAAACTCAGAATTATACATGTAAACAAGACAAAAATGACAAAAATACTCTTCACCCATCCCAGGTTAGGAAGCCAATTAGTAAGCCATGACCACCATTCTTCATGGTTCAGAGAATAAGTTTTACGAAGTTCACCAACCACCTTGTGCAATCTGTTCACATCTTCTTCTATGTATCCGGACTCGTTGATGTAGTGGCAGCACGTGGTATTCAGCCAAACACACAATCCCCCTTCTTTGCTGAGCAGGTAATCCAGTGCCAGTTTATGCTGAGCCAAAACACCTGCAAGTGAGTTCACCTCAGTCTGCAGGGCACTCATCCCATCAGAGGTTGAGTTGGCCAGGATTTCCAGCTGAGCAGAGAGTCTCCGAATTTGACGAATATTTAAGGCAACTCCCACCATGGGAAATATAATAGTCCCCAGTCTTTCTCCTTCAGACAAGTATGTGTCATCAGGATCATACCCATAGCTCTCATCGTATGCTCTCTTCACCCTGTGCCACCCAAACAATCTGTCCCAGGTTTCAATAGGCTGTTGGAGAGGGTGAAACTGAATTCCCCCTACTGAAAGAGAACCAATAGTACAAGTACCATTCCAGACCGGAGGAAGGGCTTTTCCTGCCCAGTGGCCACAGAGCCAGTATATCCCAGAAGGCAGACCATGGATCCACTGACCAGAGTGGAAGCGGGCCCCTTCCTGGATCTTGTTTAGTGGGGAGTGACCCTTTTTATTACCATATAACTCAATGAAACCATCTTGACAACTGAAGGGGAAACTGACATTGGGGTACTTTCCTGAACATGTCTGTGGGGATTCAGGAATCTCAAAGATTATGTTACAGTTGGGATAGTCTCCTAAAGAAATTCTTGACAAAGGGAAGCGCTGGGGTCGAATTCCCTGGAAAATATCAAAAACAATTCTGTACCCTTCACGAGAAGTACTCCATCGACGTACACACAATGAAGCTAATGGAGGATTCCCCCGTCGGCTCAGGATGAACTGGCCAGGGTCTTTTAACAGGTTAGTCCTATTTTGGGTGGACGCATATACCATAATACTGTTCCAACCTGTAAGGTTCACGGTGTCTGCTGGCACAACAGGCCATCCCTGTAAATGAGAGGAAGGACCATAGGAGCAGGCCCAGCATTCAGTGACATTTGCTACCTGAGAAATGTTATTAACTAACTGATGAAAGATGTTTCTATGCCAGTCAGCATGGATGCTTTCAAACGTGTAGATGATCAACAACACAAAGGGCAGACACTTCATATTAGCAAGAAATCAAGTCACAGTATGTAAACAAGTTAGAAGTCGGTGCAATTAATCCTAAACTACTATCGGTGCAAACTACTATCGATCAGTGCAATCAGTCCTAAAACCTAAAACTTTTATCAGTGGTTAACAAACACAGTTCAAAATCCAATTCTGAAGTCTCAGGTCAGCCTCCGGAGTGACCCTGAGAATCAAAGTCTCTAAAAGTTCATGTATCCGGCGCGTTTCTTCTAAACAGCAGCTTGAGTCCGTCGCTGGCGTCTTCTTGAATCACCTTCCACCTTTTGGGTTCTGTTACCTTTTTGACCCTGGAATGATGAATCCAGGATTTGTGGCCCCGGACTTTAATAGCCGTGTCAGTGGTCAACAGCGCCTGGACAGGTTTGGTCCACGCAGGGGACAAAGGACGTCTTCCCCAGACCTTTAGGACTACCCAATCGCCAGGCTGGATGCGGTGCGCCGGACCATCAAGGTTGAAAGGTCGTTCCTGTAGGGATAAAGAACGAACAGAGGCCAGCGCGGCAGCCAGAGAACAAACATATTTTTGTAACAATGCATCTCCTATTTCAACCTCCCCCCTCAAGCTTCCCGGACAGAGTTGTCTAGGCCAGGGGCGACCAAATACTCTCTCGAAAGGGGAGAGTTTCAGGGGACCTTTTGGAGTGATCCTAGCAATGGTGAGGGCCAGAGGCAATGCCTTGACCCAGGGAAGGTCAATCTCTAGGGAAATTTTGGTCAGGTGAGTCTTAAGGGTAGAGTTCATCCGCTCGACCATTCCACTGGCTTGGGGATGGTACGGGGAGTGAAATTTCCAAGTAATGTTGAGGGTCTTCATCAATTTCTGCAGGATCCGTGAAGTAAAATGGGGTCCCTGGTCAGAATCGAGTCCGCAAGGGAGGGACCAGCGAGGCAGGATGGACTCAAGCAGATGTTTCACAACTTCCTTGGCTTTACAGGTCCTGCAAGGGAAGGCCTCAACCCAACCTGAGAACTTGCAGACAAGAACTAACAGGTACCGAAATCCCAGAGCTCTGGGGAATTCGGTAAAGTCAATTTGCCAATATTGTCCTGGATATACAGAAGAATTATACAGGTGTCTCCTAGCCCCGTCTGGGCGATTTCCATGTGCAGGATTCACCTGCTGGCAGGTTTCACAAGTTCGAACAATAGATGCTAGGGTAGGTCTTACAGATGGCCCATCGAAATATCTTCTCCACAGATGTATCAAGGTTTCTTCTCCCAGATGAGTTTGTTGATGGATCTTCTCAACTAGTGATCGCTGAACAGAAGTTGGAATCCAAATTCGGTTGGTTTCAGGGTGAATTAGCCAGCTCTGGACCTGATGGTATCCGGCATCCTTGGCTGTAGCATAGTCTTCTGGGGTGTATGGAAGCTGTTCAGGAGGCTTTGGAATAGCTACTGTATTTGCAGTGCAACCTCGGGCAGGCCCTCTGCGTGCTGCCAGTTTGGCCTGTTCATCAGCAAATCTATTTCCTTTGGTGATTTCAGAGTCATCTTTCTGGTGTCCTTTACAATGGATAATAGCTAGTTCTTGTGGTAAGTGGACTGATTCCAATAATTCCTTTATTCCTCTTCTATGTTTGATAGGGCTGTCAGATCGATCTAACAGTCCTTTTTCCTGCCAGAGTTGAGCGTGAGCATGCACAATTCCCCAGACATACTTGGAGTCCGTGTAAATGGTGGCACGCAGGCCCTTTGCAAGTCGAGTCGCTTGTATCATGGCCTCTAATTCCGCTCTCTGAGCTGAGCAAGAGGCGGGAAGAGCTCCAGATCGCACGAGTGTCCCAAGGTGGTCCACTACGGCCCATCCAGTACGTCGGATTCCTTGCTCTACGAAGCTGGAGCCATCTGTAAACCAGATGGCATCTGGATTTTGAAGAGGAACTTCGGAGAGGTCAGATCGTGGTTTGGTCTGGAAATCTATCGTGGTCACACAGTCATGTAGTGGTTTGCTGAATTCACGCTTTGGAATCTCAGGGAGGTATTCGGCTGGATTGTTCCTGTCTATTTTGAGCACGGAGACCTTTCCGTCTTCCAGCATGATGGCCTGACACTTTGCCAATCGGTCTGACGTCATCCAAGTTGGTCCTCGTAGTTCCAGTATGGAGCGAAGTGCGTGTGAAGAATATACGGTGAGTTGTCCCCCAAAGGTTAATTTCAGTGCTTCTTTTATCATGAGAGTGGCTGCCGCCACTGCTCTCAGACAGGCAGACCACCCTCGAGCAGTATCGTCTAGGTTTTTACTGAGGTAGGCAATCACCTTTGGTGCCAGGTCTGATGGTTGAGTGAGCACTGCCTTCGCCACCCCGTCTTGTTCAGCTACAAAAAGGGTGAAAGGTTGTGAGAGGTTGGGAAGGTGCAAAGCTGGAACAGAAGCTAGGCGGGATTTCAACTGGTCTGTGGCAGTCTTAATGGTTAAATCCTCAGGGAGCAGGCTATGTCCAGCCTTCTCAGACTCTGTCATGATGGAATACAAGGGCTTAGTCAGGTTTCCATAGTCCCAGATCCACAGTCTGCAAAATCCCGTCAGCCCCAGGAAAGATCGAAGTTCCTTAACAGTCTGAGGCGTTGGTATCCGAAGAATAGCTTCTACCCGCTCTGGAGCCAAGGCTCGCTTTCCCGCAGAGATGTCGTGACCCAGAAAGCGGACCTTGGGCTGGACTAGTTGGGCCTTTTTCTTGGAGGCTCGGTATCCTCGCTCAAGCAAGAAGGTCAGAAGTGAAACAGTCTCTTCTTCACAGGTCGGCTGGGTCTCAGTCGCCAGGAGCAAGTCATCCACATATTGAAGAAGAATAGTGTCCTGCTGTCTAGGCCAGTCTCGGAGGTCCTGGGCTAACGCTTGCCCAAAGATAACAGGTGAGTTCTTGAAACCTTGTGGTAGACGGGACCACAAGGCTCTTTGGACATTCTCGTTATCTAAGGGGTAGGAGAACGCAAAGATCTTCTGGCTTTCAGGATGTATTCGGATGCAGAAGAAAGCATCTTTTAGATCCAAGACTGTGAACCAGGAGTGAGTAGGTGACAGGGCACTGAGCAGCGTGTAGGGATCGGGAACTAGCTGAGGTAGATCTTGTGTAGCAGCGTTGACAGCTCTTAGATCATGTACCAGACGTAAATCTCCTGAAGGCTTTTGGACTACTAGGATGGGGGGTGTTCCAAGGGCTGCAGTCAACTGGTCCATGAGTGATGACGCCCCCCTCAACCAAGTTCTTTATCAATTTGACCAGTCCTTCTCTGAGGTGGGGACGGATTTTATATGGTGACAAGCATACAGGTTGTGCTCCTTCTCTTAATCTGATTTTTACTGGTGCCACCGTAACAGCTAGTCCTGGTAAGCCTGTATCCCAAATTCCTGGAGGGATTTGAGAAAGGACAGTGGATGTGAGGCTCATGATCTTTGTTTGGTCAGCTGGGGGCGCTGAACCTCGCCAAAAATCTACAGGTGTTCGGAAAGTCACTGTATTGGTACCATCTTGTTCAAATTCTATGCAGGCCCTGGTCAGACACAACAGGTCTCTCCCCATCAGATTCACATGAGCCTCAGGGAGCAGTAAGAAGGGAGCCTTGAATTCTAAATTTCCAATTTGGCACTCGATAGGAGCATAGGAGGCCACAGACTGACAGCCAGTTGCCCCCCCAACAGTCACTTGCTTTTCTACAGGGGCAGGTAGCGGTCTTGTAACAGCAGAAATGGCAACACCGCTATCCACAAGAAATTCTCGGTCTTCATTGCCCACCTTTAGAGTTATCAAGGGCTCGGGGGGTGGGACACCGGGCCCCAGACTTCCTCAGTCTGCCCATGAACCATCCTGCGTGTTTGTAACAGGTGCCATGTGAACTGATTCACGTTGAGGATTGTAAGGGCGGGCCGATGGATTGGGGAAAGAGTTTCCCCTGCCTCTCCCCTTGTTCTTCTGAGGGTTCTGAGGACACTCAGCTCGCCAGTGTCCAAACTGTTTACAGTAAGCACATTGTGATTTCCCAGCTCTCTCTCCTTCCTGTTTCACCACAAGACGTTCCTCTTCCCTGTCTCCCAGTTCCTTGTTGCATGGTTACCGCCATAATCCGGGCCTTCTGTTTCTGCTTCTCCTCATCCCTTCTCACATAGACCTTCTGTGCTATCCTCAACAGTTCACCTATATTCGTTGAGTTCCAATTTTCCAGTTTCTGCAGTTTAGAAGGCACATCCGGCCAAGCCTTGGTCACAAAATGAAAGACAAGCAGGCTTTGTCCATTTTCACTATCGATATCTATCCCAGAATACTTTATAGCCCGTTCCTTCAGCCTCTGGAGAAAGGCAGAGGGAGTCTCGTCCTTTTCTTGTTGGATATCAAAAGCCTTGTGGGGATTCTGAGACCGGGGAACTGAGTGCTTGATGCCAGCAATAATCAGGGTTTTTAAATCTTCCATCTTCTGTCTGTCTGCCTCTGTCTTATTGTCCCAGTGTGGATCTTGGTTGGGGTACTTCTGTTCTGCAGGAACAGCCCCCTCAGTACCTGGGGGGTGAGTCTTTTCCCATTCTATCATAGCAGCTTTCCTAATCATAACCAAGTCTTCCCCCGAGAACAGAACATTAAGGATGGCCATTAATTCCTTCCAGGTATAAATAGAGGGTCCCAGAAATTGCTGAACTTGCTCTGCCACCCCAATAGGATCCTCAATTAATGGCTTAAGGGTCTTCTTAAATTCTCTAACTTCCAGGCTGGACAAGGGGTGATCAACATAACTTATTCCCCCCCTGCCGTCTGGGACTTCCCTCAGTGGGCACATTGACACGGTTTCAGAAGCCTGCCTCGCTTCGGTTTGTTTAGACTTAATTCTGCCTAAAGGAAGGCTCTGCTGGTCTCTTAAAAGCTGTCTCAATTCTTTCGCTAGTCCTGGGTGAGGCTCAGATGTCTCTGCGGCTGAGCCACCAGGTGGCGCAGCAGGATCAACAAAGGACGCCTGCAGAGCTATTTGTGGGGAAGCGTTTTCTTCGAAAGCTGGGTTTAGGGGCGGGGGTGGAGGCTCCTCAGCCCCTTGCCCAACAACGGGGGCAGGCTGTGCGTACGGAGGAGGCAGGTGATCTAGAGGATCCCATGGATTTTCCCTAAGCTTTCGGAATTGGGAAAGTCCAGGAGATGCCTGGGATGAGGAGGATTTTACTGAAGCTAAAGATATGATTGCCTTAGTACTGCCTCTGTCCGGGAGGCAGTAGGGGAGAACGTCAGGAAATCCCACACTCGCATTCTTGAACACTCTCAAATATTTCTCCTCCTCTGTCTTCCCAACTGAATCCAACCAATTTACCCAAGCTTGCAAGACCAACTTATTGAAAGTTCCATTTGAATCCCACTGGGGCAACCCAGGGGGTCTATATTGGGGCCAGGTTTCTGTACAATAAGCTACCATTTGCTTTTTACACAGTCCCTTCCCCACTTTTTTCCAATTCTGCAACACACATTTCAAAGGGGTGATTGGGACACCCGCCCCAGGGTCTTTTTCCCTACTCTGCGCCTGCTTTGACTTATTAGAACCCATCCTATCACAACAAGAAAACAAGGCACACTGGCTCAAAATGAATACAAATTACATACAGAACAGAACCAGTTGTTACTCAGCCAAATCCTTCAGTTCCTCCTCTCTAATACTCCAGCAAAATGAATGCAAAACACACAGAGCTTTAGCAAAATGAATGCAAAACACACAAAGCTTTAGCAAAATAATGCAGAACTGCACAGAATACAAAACAGCCCCACAGAAATTCAACACAATGAATGCAAGCAACACACACACAGAACCTCAACAAAGGAAACAGACAAAAAGATGAACGCCAATCACAGACAGCACTCGCTTAGCTCCTCCCAATGGATCACTTCGCCTGCAATTAGATGTCTCAGGCACACACTCAGCACACACACACACCACAATACCGAGTTCTAGAACAGGGGAATTCCCAAACTAGTTTTTCAAGCCCAAAAGGTACCTATCTATGGGGCGGTCCCTTTTAAAAGAAAACTTTTAGGGACTTACCAAAAAGAGGGAGGTGAGTGGGTCACAGGCTGTCCACTTTTGTTCCAAACCTCCACCCTATCAATTTCAAAGCCTTGTTGAGTCAGGAAGGTGCAGTCTTCTCCTGGCCGCTGGTCAGGGCGGGCAGCGATGCCCCCTTTGTCACGTCACAAGGTTGGACGTTGGCGCCTGACGCAGAAAAGATCGTTGCCCACCAAGATCAGAGGTCTTCAGAGAGATGCCGTTCCCATTTGCTCTTCCTAGGCAGAGGGAGCCAGAATTCAGGGCGTTCCTCAACCCCTGCCCATTCCTCCAAGAGGAGCCCACCCAGGGACGCCAAAAGCTGTCACCTTCTACGCCCTAAGAGGTGAGATTTTACTGAGGAACAGGAAAAAAAGACGAGCAAATGTTTCTTGGCCCAAAAGGTAGTCCAGATTTATTTAGTACAAAAATATAAAAGTACAAAGCAACTGCAGTTGGGTGTCACCCCAGGAGGATGGAACAAAAGAAAGGGGTTTGGCAAAGTCTTTTTATCCAGGTTAACAACATCCACGCCCATTGCAGCGTTTCTCCTGAATCCCAGACCAGCCACCCCATATTAAGTAATGTTCCAGAAACTTCTATCCTTACAAGGACATGTCCAGCAGCTTCTTTCCATATAAGGAGAAGTCCAGGGAGGCAGGATAACAGAAGTTTTCTTCCAATCACAAACTACTTTCTAAATGAGGTAGAGGGAGGTACCACAGATGAGGTAGTCATCACATGACATGGCAGGCATGGGAGGGGGCTAGCACTCCTGGGTACAATTTCTATCTAATAATGGAGATAGTCTTTTCCTCCACTCACAGTGTTATCTGAAATGCTATTTCAGACCAGTTGTCCTATCTTACAGTCATCAGCTATTAATCCAGGAACTCCTGTATAGATAGATAGTCCAATAGCTGATTTATTCCTTACGGCTCTGTTCTCCTTTGCAGCCAGTTAATGATTTATTTTCCATCAGTCTCCCAATCTTTGGTAAATGTGCCAGTGTGCAGAGCTGATGTTTTTAGATACATTACATCACTCTGTGCAAATCCAGAACTTTATGTTGGCATCAGGCATTGTCTTGCTTAATATATTTGGCTGCTGTATTTTTATTCTCTATCTTTTTGATAACTCTGAAATCATGACTTAAATATTTACCATTTTCTATAAAAAAACAGGGTGAGAAAAAGAGATTATGCATGCAGAATGTGTGTTGGGAGTCTGAAGATAACAAATGATACATCAAGAGCAGCTTAATGTGGTTTTACTGGAGTAGAAACAGTGGTAATAAATCACCTGCCAATGTTGATAATAAAATACTGCATTGGCCTCCATCAGCCAGAAGAGAAAGGTTAAATGTTATTCCTCACAATAACCATGTGGTCTTCCTAAGTGACATCTTCAATATTAAATTCTATCATTTTCCCTGCAGAAAGTATTTGATCTTTATAGTTTATGGAATATTCTTCATAAAACCTTGCATTTGCAACCCTCTAATATCCTTGAAATATTTTTGTGCATTTTATGGCTATTGTACCACATAAAAACAGCTGTTCATTTTCCTTAAAGAACAACCAGTTATGTGCAGGGCAAAAAGAGAACCTCAAAAAGCATTCTCTCATGATCAGTATTAACCTTCGATTTGTTTCAGGCTGGCTGAAAGCTGGTCTGAGTAATCCAGAGTTCACAGTGGCTGACAAAACTATCTGTTAAGAGCTAGAGTAGAAATTAAACCATTGCCATTGTAAGATTCATAACTGATAAGCAGGGGATTTTATAATGGTGGGGTTAAGGCAGAGAGTTTAGACTGACTTTGAAAGTGATATTTTTAAGACCATTCAGACATAAGCAGAATTTCAATTAAATAGCTTACTTTCTAGACTTAGTGTGACTCAATAAAACTTAGCTTATTTATTAAGCATGATTTTTAGTGAAACCGTTAAGCAAAACTATATTGCTTGCAGAAAAAATATAAAGAAGACTGGGACAACATAGAGATAAAATGCGCAATACAAAAATGTATGCTAATAGAAACACAAGGGAAAGTTACGCTAAGTAGATTGTTGTGTAAATGAATGAATGATGAATTCACTAAAATATGTTTAGTTTATACATTCAGCCCTCCACATTTGTGGATTTCATTTTTGCCAATTCAATTATTCATGGATTATTTGCTGTCACCTCTGCTGCCTCCCTATGCCATTTTTAATAGGGACTGCAAGCCTCATGAGACTGAGAAACTGCAAATGAGGCTTGTAAATCCCCATTAAAAATGGTGTGGGGCAGCAGTGGAGATGACAGTAAGCCCCATCAGACACCCATTTCTGCCTTGTGAAGGAACCCTGATGCCTCAAAATAATCTATGGTGTGTTGAATATGGTGATCATACTTTTTTTTGTGTGTGTGTTAAATATGGTTTGGGAGGGCTTTATTCATTTTTTTTCACTTTCATGGGGGTCCTGTGCCCCTAACCGTAGTGAATATAGAGGGATTAATGTATATTAAAAACAACAACAACAACTGTCAATACATCTAGAACTGTACGTTTGCCAATAATGCACTAAGTGGCCAGCCTACCTATGAGAGAAAAGGAAGCCAAATTGCCATTATTTTTGTAAGTGGGATTCCTAGCCAGTTGGAACTGTTGAGTGAGTTTTATATCTGGGCCTTGCATTAAGAAATATTATTTAATTTATTGTTTGTATAATAATAGAGCATAAGGTAAAGACCTGTTGGGAATGGGGAGAGAATAGAATGCTAATTGGTGAAATGTTTGAGGAGATTTCTATAAGATTGGTTAAAGACAGTTGGTGAACAGCAGCTGGAGAGTTGGCATTTTTTGTTTGGTTTAAGTTAAGATTACTGAGAGGTATGGGTGGCCTGTGTGAGAGGGGGTGGAAGATTTATTAATAACAAACAGTCAGTTTTAAGAATAAATGAGTGATATTTAAGGATCTGAACTACCTAGAGAAGAGCACGAGAGAGAGTATGTGCATGGTATTTTAAATGTGATAAGCAATTATTCTGTTTTATGTTTAACTTCTGTAAACAAAGAATTGTTCTAGTTTTCTCACAGTTTTGGCTTCTGTGAACACTATCTAAATGAAATCTTGGCTTCAGACAAAGGTGTCTATGGTGGCAGCACTGAATAAAGAGGAATAGTGTCCAAAGAGGATGGAAGTTGTTTAAATCTTCATAAGAGACTTGAGGGCATTTAAATGGTCCCTATGGTGTCACACAAGGGAGACAGGACTAAGTCCTTACATAGGTGGCAGAAGAAGAGATCATAGAAAGCCCTGATGTTGACAGTGAACATTGTGGAAGTCTTCATAAATTCCAAATTTGACCACAGCAGTGGGATTTTCTCAGGCAATATCCCACAATTGATTGTAAAGGAGAGATTTCTAGAGGAAAAAACCCTAACATTTGTTGTGATAAGATTGGAAAACCCTATATTTAGTGGCAGCTGTGGAGTTGCCTGTGGGGAGAACCTCATAGGCTCCCTTCTACACACATATCTAAGATAAATGTGATAATGCAAGTGAATAAAGGTAGAAAAAAGGGGAAATATTGGCTTCTTAGATAAATCAGATAGGAATGGACCCAATGCAATGGAGAAACTTGGGTTCTATTCCTTATCTAGAACTACTTAGCAATCTACAATATCCAATGTTGTGGAAGACTCAACACTCTTCTCTATTATGTCATTGGACAAAGAGAAAAGAGGTCTTCAATTAAAATCTACCTTGACCCTGACTGAAATGTGGACTAGATAATCTGCACGATTAAGGACAAAGCAGAATTGCTCTGTCACCACTTGTTTGTATTTGCAGAAGACTGAAGACACATTAGCTGTCTAAACATGTCTGCTTTAATGACAATTTCTAGATAAGTAATTGGACAACTATTTTCCTTAAAAATGTGGCTGCAGTGCCCTCAGAAACTGAAACATCAGTAGTTGCTGGGGATCACAAAACCACTCCCTTCTAGCTGTTCTTAGCCAGCCATGGCAAAGAAAGGATTTAAAGTCACAACAATCTTATTAGGCACTTTGAGAAATGAGATAAGACTGATTTTCTCTCTCTCATATCAACAGCTTCAGACACCATCATACTACCCACCACGTTTCTGAGAAAATTATTAAGAGAAACAAAGAGCAAGAAATTTTGAGGGTGCCTTTCCTTCTGGAACATCCAAACTATTAAGATTTATGGTCTAGGAACTGCAAAGTCTGATGCCTCCCAGGCAACCAGCATTTGAGTCTTAAAAAAGCAAACAACAAACAAACAAACTTATGTTTTATGTCTTGAGATATTATTTATCCTGTGTGGAAAGTATTACTGCAAAGAGTAATACTTGAGTTCAGGATTCAAAAGGCCTATGCTATGTTTCATGCAAATATGTGCAGTGAATTGCAGGCAACTGCCTTTTTTTTTTTTTTTTTGGCAAGCAAAAGCAATATTAGGGCATTCATACTGCAGCAGAGAAGCAGCAGGAGGCATCTAACCATTTTCCAAGTTACCACTTTTCTACTGCAAATTGATCTCTAACCTGCTTCTCTCCTACCCACTGGGTTTCAAATAAGGGAAGGGAGAAAACAGCTTGGAAGAGGATTTGAAGCAGAAAAGCACCAGACACCATCCTCCTCCCCTACTGCTTCTCCACAAAAATCATCTCCGTTGAAATTGTCTTTGCTTTCAAAAGTACCCATTGGGCAGTCATTACATACACTTGTGTGTAACATATCATCTGATTCCAAGACAGGAGGAAACTATGCAGTAACTGAAAGTGTCTGTTCCATTGATACAACTGTAGTAGAAGCAGCAGTTTTGAGACCTTCAGCTGCTGGTTTCATCTAGTACCATTATTTCATTCACATGGACCACCTCTCTTAACATCAGTGAATGCCTATAAGGGGATGCACAGGACACCCTTTACAGATAATAACGAATGCAGGAGAAGATCATAGCGCTGGACAGGCTGACCTCATTCTTTTCCATCTCTGTTCACTAGTTCCATGCATGTCTGGAAAGTATGTTTGATAGTCATCATAAAACATTCACTGAACATACTGTTGTTCATGGAGAGTTGCAAGATGAAACTGGGACACTGGGAAATGGCCATCAGATGGATATTTCTTAGGAGAAGCATAGTGGTGTATGGCAACAGTGATCTGTTAGACAAATACATAAAAGCTGCAAGTCTGTCCACATATTAATTCATTATATGGAACAAATCATGTGTGTAGCCACATCTCTAAGTATTTTAGAAATGATGCTCAGTAGAACATTGTCTTTTGTATTCCCAATTGCAACAGAGTGTATAAGAACACAATACTGATTCCAGCTACTTTTCAGACACCTCAATGTATTATTTACTCACTTTCTTTATTGAATTTATATCCTGCCTTTCTCCCAACATAGGATGCAAGGTGGCTTGCAACAGGTTAAAATAAGATACAACTAAAAATCTGATCATAATAAATAAATAAATGTAAAAGTAAAAAATGAAAAACAGTGTCGTATTAAAACATCAGTAATTTAAAACAATATACAATCATTTTTTAAAATAAGTTTAACATCATCAATATATAGAAATGCAATACCCACATCCCATTAAATAAAACTCTTCTTTATAATAAATTAATCACCTAATGCCTGTTTAAATACAAAGTTCTTCATGTCCCAGTGGAAGAAAGGCAGAGGGGAAAACAGCCTAACCCACTGCGGGAAAAGTTCCAATTGCCTAAGAACAATTGCTAAAAGGCTCTCTTCTATGTCCCCATCAGACAGCCCTGTGACAATGGTGGGACAGAGAAAAAGCCCTCCTCTGGGAATCTTAATTTGGGCAGCTTCATATGAGAAGATATGTTCTCTCTTGTAGCAGAAATTTTCATGGAATAAGCCTTAACACCAGTAGTTCTTAATGTTTAAACTTTTCAATGGAAATACAAAACTGAAACACAATTTGGTCAATAAAATATATGCCTTGTCTAATACAGACAGAGATGCTCTTTAGAACCTTGAATGATGTATTTTTTTTTCCTTTTAATGACCCTGTTGCATAAAATTGTGTTGAAAATTGAGAAGATGGGCTTCTTACTTAAACAACTGATGATGAGTTGCAATCATCATTTGAGAGAGATTTGTAGCCTTGTGTCTGAATTCTTTTGCCTCAAGACACCCTTCATAAAAACTCCCATCAGTTTTGACACAAATTAGCAACATCATTTGTATTCCAGAGATCAACATCATTTGTCAGATGTGAACAGAGAGTAAATTATCTTCCTGTCTCTGGCGGTGGTCCCTCTAAGGTAAAGTGAAAGCATATGAAAGTGTCAGGAGCCTCAATATGAAACTGATTGTACTATAAAGGCTCTGTGACTAAAGTCTCCTATGTGTCAATCACACTTGATACTCTTTTTTTTAATTAAATCTTTTTTTTCCCCATAGCTTTTACATGTTTGACATTTTGTCAAGTTTTACAAAGTGATCTCAGTAGTCTCTTGAGCATATTTGTTTGAAGAAAAGGAGTATTCTCTGTGGGTCATATGAAAGCTATATCTCAGAAATTGATTTCTTCTTATTATGCCTGAAGATATCCTGCTTTATCTCATCACAGAACTGAAAATTACATCTTTATATTGAATATGCGCCTGTAAAGTCCTAAAAAAGAGCAAAAGTTAAAGAAACTGGACTTGCACTTGCAAGTAGCAAATCCATTCCCATCACCTCTGCATAAGTTGGCATGATGTGGTTGGAAACAAATATAGAAATAGAAACTGATTAAGACAATATGTTTATGCTCTGTTCATCTGCCTAGCAAACTTCTTCTGTGTCCATGATGGACACCAATGACAGACAGAGAAGAGCATGCCAACATTATAAAGGTTGGGGAAAGAATGGACCTTCAGATGTTGTTGGATTGCAATTTTATCAGTTCTAGCCAGCAAAGCCA
Organism: Ctenosaura bakeri; assembly: GCA_948474755.1. Classification (NCBI taxonomy): domain Eukaryota; kingdom Metazoa; phylum Chordata; class Lepidosauria; order Squamata; family Iguanidae; genus Ctenosaura; species Ctenosaura bakeri. The sequence continues at coordinate 201,179 of CAOLHI010000899.1, read as the reverse complement.
TTGGTTAGCAAAGATGTGAGCTTCAGTTCAACAATATCTGTAGAGCCACAGTTTGCCCATCTCTTCTCCTGATCAAGCGAAGGAATACAGGGGAAAGGGAAAGGGAACAGCAGAGTCCTGATCTCATAAAATCTGTTCTCATTAAGATGACATTCTGAAGCAGAATTAAAAGAAGCAGGGGCAGAGATGAAATGGAAAATCTTCAAGTCAGGACTGATCAAATTCCTGTCTTGGGCGAAGGCCAAAGTCATCATCATTGTCATTGTCATCCTCCTCCTCCTCCCTCCTTCTTCCTGTCCCACCTTTTTCTCTATTCAGGGCTCAAAGCAGCTTATGACAACAACAACAATCAGATTTTTAAACATTTTTAATTTATATAATATATAATTTAATTTATATAATACACACACACACAAGATAACAAAATTGAAAATGAGATTAAATAATAAAAAATTAAAACCAGATTAAAACATATAGAATTAAAAATGTATACACAGATGAGCTAAACAATTAGCAAGATCCAGCACACTATTTTGGTGAGATAGACTTCTACAGTCAATTATCAAATGTCTGTCTAAACAGAAAAGTCCTGTGAAAACAAAGTAGTGAATGTTGCAGTCCAACTTCTCTTGGAAGGGAATTCTAGATCCTGGTGGCAACCACTGGGAAAGTATTCTCCTGTGTTCCCACCAGATGTACCTGTGAGGCTGACAAAGGAAAATGCATTCCTTCAGATAACATGGGCCTGAGCTGTATATTATGGCAATAGATACTTCTGTAGGAATCCTGTGGCTGCCAAATTGACAAACACTACATGTCAAGACATGTTGTTGCCTTTCCAGTAGAACAATATCTCTTCTAGCTCCTAATGCCATGTAAAACAAACAAATAGACAGGAAAGGTAGTTGGCAGTGAACAGTCATGCTTAAATATGAGACAATATCCTAGGGTTGAGGGCCAGGTAAGTGGCAAAAAGGTTCCATTCCAGACATGAAGAAACTGCCTCACTCTGCTGCAGGGATGGACGGTTGCTGGAATCTAAGGGACTGGATTACCCCTGAGAATACTCTCAGCTGTATGCCCCCAAATCACCTTTTGCCCCAAAATTTTCTGGGGGACATGGCATGTTTTTCCAATGTGCCCCCTCCCCCCCACAGGGCCATAACAGGCCTGAAAGTGTGAACAGGAACAGGAACTGAGTGTTAACTGTAAGTGGAAGAAGAGGTACCCAAAACTTTGTCAAATATGTCCCTCTCCTCTAGAGAGCATTTTGGGACAAAAATTGCCCCAATATATTTTTGACCCATAGGGGTCACAAAAATTGTCCTGAGGGAGCTGAATGTGTCAGTGACTGTGCTTTGTCCACCTCTTTTCTACCTAATGGTAGGGCTGACCAGTGTACGGGGAATGAGGAGCTGAAATCTCCCAATATTTGTGCCTGTTCACAAAATTGATTAACCTACTTTTCTTTCTTTCTGTGGAATTCTGATATCAGAAATAACCCTTTTGGGGAAAGTAATGCAGATGTTGCAAACAGTGGAAAGTTCAGCTCTTCCTTTTCACCCAAATCTTTTATTTTTTTTTTACTTCAAAAAATAGTCATACAGCCATTTCCCCATATTTTATGAGCATTCATTATTCCACACTGCTTTCAGAACATGGTTGGCTTAAAGCCAGCACAGCAGATTACCTTTGTGCTTTGGCACAGAACACCCCATTTCCTCATCTCTATGGAAGAAGCTAGTGCTATTTTGAGTTGTTGGCTATTGTCCTAGCATATCTCTCAGGAGATCAAATGCTTGGTAGCAATTTTTGCTCCTGACCTCGTACATGGTAACAGTGTTAATGAAGAGCTAGCAGAGCAGTTTCCAGAGAGTTCAGCTGGTAGGCTACAGTACATGATGAGGCTTATTTCTTTAGCAATGCAGTGGCACAACTTTCTGCTTTTCTCTTCCTTGCCTCTGAACATCTATGAGATTCATTCCTTGTGGTTCCTCTTCACTTTACTTGCTGTAAATATATCACAGTTGTCTAGTTGTAAATTTACCTCAGTTGTAAATATATACCCTATTAATTGTACATAAGAAATCTGGAACATTTTTGTCTCCAGTAAACATATGTTGCAAAGTCCAACCAGTACTAAACCTGCAATACAGGTATTCTCAAAGTTTAAAAATAACTATTGGCTTACTAAGTTACTAAAGTTTTCTAGAAACATGAGGTATCTAATTAGGATTTCCTGATTCATGCTGAAGTTAATCTCAGGCTTTAGTTAGAATTTTATTGGACCAGGTGGCTTTTTCTTTGTTATATTGGTAAATCAGGAAGGTCTAAAGACTAGGGCCCTTTTCTCATGGCATTTGCCTGGAGCATCACACGACTGTGAGGAGTGGTCCACATGACGCACTTACAGTTGCGCGACGCTCCAGGGGCTGGCAAGTGCTGATTGCACACTATTTCATTTTCAGGTTTGAGCTGAAAACGGTGCACGATCGCAAATTGCTCAGGGGCCCCATGTGCACTTGCCATGTGTGTGGAGCGGAGCCATGACACTTGTGCTTCGTGCCCCAGTGCAGCCTGGGAAAATCTCAGGCTGCACTGTGGAAGGAATAGAAGGGACTCTCATGTGAGCAGGCAGCAGCTGCAGAGCTGAAGGAACTGGGATGCGAGAGCCACTCGGAAGAGGCTGCTCACGCGATCCCTGCACCCCAGCTCCAGGAGAAGCAGGATTAGGATCAGAGGAAATGCAGCACATAGCTCTGCTGCTAAGTTGGCAAACTCAATAGAAAAAGAGCTGGGAAGCAACTGAAGAGCTGAGGGTTGGTGAACAATTCAAGGAGGAGGAGAAAGGAAATAAAAATGAGTTTTGGTAAAAAATGAAAGGTACTGGGGGCTGATTTGTTTGTTCAGCCTTCCAGCAGCCATAGACCTTATATGTAATCCACAGTAATAGTAGTGATAGGATGATGCCCTGGATTTAACAGTAATAGTAGCAAGACAGCTTTAGCAAACATTCTGTACATTCTTCCCTTTAGAATGCATTATATAGAATACATTATATGCATTATGTGCATTCCTCTCAAAAGTAAGGTGGAAACATGGGCAGCTACTCTTTATACATCCTTTTATTTACATGTTATCCTACCTCTTTACAGAATAGGAAAACCATAAATCACTATGTTAAAACAAATATTAGCTACTGTCTGGCTTTAAGAATCAGAATCATTTGTAACACCCATAACAATAACCATAAAAGAATCAACAGACATAAGCAAAACCTGTTTTGAGGATTCTCCTCATATCACTGATGACAATGTCAAGAAAGCAATAATCACTTCTAGAGAAAATCTCTACAATAGCCAACAACACATTCTATCTGTGGTAGATTTCCATCCAGCATCTTCAAACTGCCATAAAGTAATCAGAGAAAACTGCCTATTGTTAGCAAAGTTTGAACATCTTGTTAGAGCCATTAGCAAACCTTCTGTTATAGCTTTCTGTCAGTCAACTAATCCGTGGATCACTAAATCACTAGAAATCCTGAATCACATCCTTGTGATTGTGTTGCATTACCTATATTTATCCTGAGAAAACAGTCACTTTTAGAAGCACAGTTATCGGTAGGATCTATTGCATTAAACAACACATGACCAGTCAGCCCTGAAATTTTATTTGCATGATTGAATACAGAATGCCATTTTCATTACATAGGAAAAACAATCATAAACCTGTATACACATGTTAGGAAACATAAGTCTGATTTCTGACCAGGAAATTGCAGTAACCAGTGGCTAGACATTTTAGCATGAAACATAATCTATCTGATTGTCTCTGTTTGGAATTTTCCCTAGTTAAGATATATATTAGCATATTTAATTTTTTACCTTATGTAAATACAGTTTCTTTAGAATGTACAGTATTGCTCCTAGTGATCTTAATAATGTAGGGCATGTTTACCCATGCCTTTGGAAGGACTGTGCCCTAGAACTTGGCCATTTTGAAGGTACCTTTTTGCTATGTTACTAAAGTATACACTCTATTAGATCTCAAATCCTATTGGAACTGCAATGTCTACATTTAACATCATAATTTGTGATAAAAATCACAGTATTCTGAAGATGAACTTAGGTTTTATAGCACAACTATGTTTTCTGTACTATAAATTTTACCAGAATGGATAATTAATGTATATGACTCCTTCTTTACATAACTGCCTATTGTAGAGCATCATGCCAATGATATTTGAAATGTTACTTATGAGCCTTGTTGGGTCAAAATTTTCAAAAATAATGTGGCTCTCACTAGTTGGCCACTACATCACACCACTGACAAGAATATGAGTTTAATTTCCACTGCAGTGTCAACTCTTCAAAATTGTTCTTGGTTTAGTTCTTGAGGATGGTTTTGTGGCTTTCCTTCAGAGTGTGTTTAGCTGAAGAATAATCATCCTGCTGTTGCAAATGTTTTATAATCTTTATGGTTAATCCCAAATAAGATTACCATTTGCTGCTTGTGAACATCTTGATGTATTTACAGTCATGTCTTGTATCCAGGATTAAAATTTAAGTATGAGATTGTTAAATAATTCTTGTTGTAGTGATACCTGGATCCCAGCTAAGCCTGGTTTCTTGTTCTACTCAAACAGAGCTTCATTGACTGTGCTTTGTTTAATTAAGTCTAAGCTGGTATTTTTGTATTAGCTTGTCATAAAAGTATTAAAGCAAGAAGAGCAAGGAAGCATAATGTGGTTTTGAACAGCAAACAGAGGAAATCTTTTAAGCAACTAATTTTGGATTACTTTTACACACTAGATTTATTATTGTAGCAGTTGGAAAATACTATTGACTTGATTGTTAAAAGAAGCACATTACTAAATTATGATTTGGAGAGAATACATTTTTCTTTTTGCAGTCTAATAGGTTGATATGTTCACTACTGAACACCATGCAAACCAAGGTTAAGATCACTACATTATTCACAAGTGGACATATAAGTATTCCCCAAATGGGTGTGGCAAATATGATCTATATTATGTATTAACTTGGTCTATTAATTTACCAAAATCTTCTGTCTTCAGTTTTCCTCTGCAAATAATCTTTTTTACTAATTTTTTAACACAAAAAAGTGAGTAATGTTTTATTTATTATATCTTGATGCTAGCTTAGTTGGGGTGTGTGTGTGTGTGTGTGTGTAGTGGCTGGAAGATAGTGGAAAGGAGGGTGAGATTACCAATCACACTTATAGTCATCATTATGAAAACTAAATTAATTTACTCCTTTAGTATCTGTTGATTATCGCTATGTGGTATTTATCTTACATCTGTCTACACATATATCTCCTGTGCACAGAAAAAGATTTACTAAAAGCATTCAGTAAAAGAAGAGCCTCTAAGCACACATTGATGGCATAATAAAAACAGAATTTCATCTGATTCATCAGAATTCTTTGATATGGTGGTGGTGTTGCTTGCATAGAAAAGAACATACAAGAACATATAGTGGATTAGAAGAAGCATCCTTTTTTTCCCCCAGCAGTGACTGTCCAGATGGTTTCAAAAACCTATGTGGATGTTAAGAAGATTACAGCCTTAACTCATGATTTTTGTTCAATTCCCTGCTGGTGGCATTCAGAGGTACACTGACACTAAACCTGGTGTTATATTTAGTAACTACCACTAATTGCTACTGACATAACTTTCATTTGTAAATTTGTCCAGTTTTTAAGGCATCCAAGCCAATGCCTATCAAAACATTTTGTAGCATCTGATTAAACAATTATGCATTGTATGAATATGATCTACACAATTAGGAGTGATTTCCCCCCCCCCCATACAGACTCTAAGCCCACCCACAGCAACTCAGTTCAGCACCACTACTTGCGGGACAGCGTACTTTGTGGAGAAGCAGTGGCAGAACTTGTCATTACGCTGTTTTGGGATGGTCAGCGTGGTAGATCTTCTTATTTGCCCACAGAAAGTGGTGCTGTATGCAGTGGCCCTTTAACTGCTCTCCATGGGAGCTTAAGAATGTTCGCATGTTTAATTGTTCCTAGAATTCAAGTCATCACTTGTTTTAAATATCTCTAGCAGTATGTTCTTTATATATGTTTTATATATATTTATATAACAGAAAGTTGTTCCTTTCAGTTTTGGCCAAAGTATGTCTTTATATATATATATTTTAATTCAACTTATCCTTCTTTTTATTTTCCTCATTTGGGGCAAGACTGCTAGTTTTTTTTTTATAGCTTTCCTGGCCTGACCACTCACATCTTTCCTTGAATTTAAATTTATTTTTCTTTAGCCCAAATCTGAAGGGATGCTTCTGCTGAGCATCTTTTTGGAATATGGCCAGGAAAAAATATGTATACTTGGCCAGAATTGAAGAGGATTGCTTCTGTCATTGCAACTAAAGTTAGGGTGCCACCCCTCTGCTGTAAGTCCATTTGCCTCACCAAACCTGTTCTGGAGATGTGGACAAACCTGTGGAGCAAATTTTCACATGGTGTGAAAACATTGTTGCTTGGTACAGGAATAATGGCTGAACTTTTCACTACATCTCTGGTAGGTCTTAGGACAGTAGGGATATATAAAGTACACTGAATATACGTTTGGTGTATTGAAAAAAGCAGTCATTCTACTATAATGGGATTGCTGGCAGTGAGGAATTGCACAAGGGAAACCCAGCTATTTCATCCTTTAACTAAAGTTTGTTGTTGTTGTTCTGTGCCTTCAAGTCAAATCTGACTTATTCTAGGGTTTTCTTGGGAAGAATAGTTCAGAGGGGGCTTGCTTTGCCTTCATTTGAAGCTGAGAAGCTGTGACTTGCCAAAGATCATGCAGTAGCTGAGCAGGGATTAAAATCCTTGTATCCAAAGTTCTAGTCCAGCATTCAAACCACTATATCACACTGGGTCTCCTTAACATAGATGTGGTAGAAGGATGTCCTTTCATATTCTCATTCTCATTATCAGCATGTGAAACTCAGTTCCCTCATTTATGATTCTAAAGTTCATGTGTAGAATTTTGGGATAGATTAGAGAAATAACAGTGATCTTGACGAACAATTGTATGTACTTCTGCTGTCTTTGTGTTCCATAACTATATCTTGGCATATTGGACATACATTGTGATGGGGAAAGATGGCTGGCCCCTCAAAACGAATAAAAAAGAGTAAATGGTCATCCATATTCTCTCAGTAGCTTTGTCATTTATTCATAGGTAGGGAGATGCTTACTCTGAATTTGTGGAAATGCTTACTGTTCTTTTTTAAACCAATGAATTAGTCATATTATCTTGTCTGTGCTCTGTAGACCTTTTCTTCTTTCAAAGATGGACCATAGTGGTGATGGGGAGATGAGCTGAAGCAGAAAAGCCATGACAATAAATGTCTTGTTATTTACCTCTTTTTCTGCTGTTCTTTCTGTTCCTTACCGATATGCCCTCCATTTTCATGTATGCCCATAGAGATATAAGAGCAAAGTTTAAACTATGACTAGAGGGAATAGTTGATAAGGACTGTCAACAACAGGCCATTCATTGCCATGGCAACTACAGGACTTTATGTTTCTCTCTTCCTTTCCATCTTCCATAGTGGTACCTGTTTGAAGAAAAAAAGAAAGAAAAATAAAAACAAAGAGAAACCATTACAACAGATACAGTGACTATAGGGAAGAAAAGCAACAAGCATCCCCCCCCCTAAAAGTGACTCCAAGATCTTCAGCATTCTTTCTATTTTTACCTTCTTTTACCCATCCCACATAGCCCACAAATTTCATTAGAAAGTATTCAAATTAACCCTAAAAGTAAATATGAGGAGTTGATTCAATCATGTAGAAAACACACAGTTCTTATGGCCCTTTCCCACCCTACCTTTTCACATAGACATCTGGTGGGGATCCCAGCATCTGCTCTGCTGGGAGGGGAGCACAACAAGAATGCTCCCTTCTACACCAGATGGCTCCATAGTGAAGAAAGCACGATGGCAATGCCTCTTATTTCTGCAGCACAGACTGGTACTTTCCCAGTCTGCTCTGGGGCAGGAAGTGCAGCCATTGTGCTTTCTGGGCTTCTGCAGGACAGGTAAGTCCATGATGGTGCCATGATCACTGATCATTGATGGGGAAAAACTGTCAATGATTTAATCTGCGATTATATTGCCTGGGGACGGGAGAAGGATGAGATCACAACAATGTCATGCAGAACTGTTGTTGTGGTCTCATCCTTCTCCTGTTGCTGTGGTGGTTTGGGAGGGTGGTGTGGAAAGGGCCTATCTCCCTGGACTATATCACTATAGAAAATTGATGGGTTACTGCAATCTTTTTTGAATGGTGGTCTATATTAGAAAGTCCTCCCAAGTAGAAAACAGGCATGTGAGTAGAATTCTAGATTTGCCATATGTTTGATGACTGATTTTCCTAATTGAATATTTTTTTTCCCATTTGCAGTCACTTTTAAAATGATGATCCCTCCACATCAAGCTATGGCACATGTCTGAGAGATCTGTATCATTTGTTGTTGTTGTTTTCTAAACATTTGAATTAGTATCAATTTTTAGATGGAGGAAAAAGGCAAACACAACTCTACAGGGACATAAATTGTAGTGTTTCAAAAGAATGTTTCAAATGTGCTCAGACATAACACTAATGAATATGGGATGGGAAGTTTGATATTTTCTATAGTGTACCTGTGGCTCTGCTATGGCAGTAGCATATAAAATATCATTTGCGTCATGCTTGCTTAATGTAAATAAAGGTTATGTACCATCTGAAAGTCATAAGATTAGATTACGTTCATAGAATGTAAATTTGGATTTCTTCTTGGACGACTTGGATAAAATGACAATCTGATGTGAAATTGTGAGGTTTCAAAATTTACAAGTCACATTATCACTGAATACTCCATTACTTTGCCCTTCCAATGTCTGCATTATAATACTCTATGCATTCAGAGTGCTTTTCTTCTGCTTTTTAATCATGGGCAAGCATTTCCTGTGCTTAGAACTGTATGAACTGTTCATTGTAACTTGTTTAAACTGATGAACATTGATATTCTAGAATCTTCCTGTTTTCACAGTTCTTTTTGAACACATAATTTGTGTGTATGTGTATGTTTATATGTATGTGTATCTCGAATCAAGCAGAACTGGACACTTGTGTATTCCCATTAGATCCCAGCCTGGTCAAGTGGACTTAGGCCTCCTCAACCTCATAAAAGAACCTTATAAAAGAAATCTTTTAAAATCATTTTAAAATAATTACTTATTATAATAATGTCCCAAGCTGGGAACAGGAGGAGATGGATAGAGCTCAATGACCCTTCTTTCAACAACCTCCTTTCTAATCTGTCCTTAACTAAATGTTCCAGCCCAATCACCGATGTCAAGTTCTGAGCCATGAAGAGGCAGGAGTTCTTTTCAAATGGAATTCTAAATCCCTCTTGAAAAGCCTACAGGTTCCTATTTGATCAGGATACAGAAACAACCCATCATTTTTAATTGAGCTGGGACATTTTTGCAGTGAGGTGACTCCCTGATCTTTGCTTACCTTCAGTTGTTCTCTGTTCCCTGCAGCTGAACCGCTAGTCTCTGGGCAGTTCTGAAAGGAATGGGACCCATCACAGATTGAACAGTCATGTCTGTATTTGCAGGGCACCCTGAACCTGAAATCCTCAACACTGCATCTTTTCCTGCTTCCCTTGGGAACTTTGCTCGAACACAACCAAGCTACCTTTGTTATTCTGGACCAGGTTTTCAGTATCAGCTCTCTTACCAAGAGTTGGCCTGGTGGAGGTTGTGACCTGCATCCAAAGCTGAGAATGGATGAGATTCCACCACAGATTAGGGTACTTGGCTGCCTTCATTCTAAATGATTTGTCATAGGAGAGCCACTTAGCCCCTGAAAAATCTATATATGCTCCCTCAATGATGTTTATGTATTGGATCAGTGCATAGACCCTGTGTAGCTGTGCTTTGGATATTATGTTACCCTGTTTACTGGGGGTCCTGTGAGGGACACCAAAGTGCACTCTCAAAATATCAAAAATGTGGGGAAATTAGCAAAAGCACAAGTTAGCACTGCGAGAGGCAAGGCAACGGAACGGAATCTTTTACCCAATGTCTACGGGGTCAGGTCAAGTCAAGGAGCAAACAGGATTGAAATAATAACTGTGATCTTTAATAAAATACAATCAAACAGTGTATGCAACACACTCACACAGAAAGCTATACAAAATAAAGGTTGGAGTGAGACAGAGGATTTTAAAGAGGGATTGTTGATTTGGGTGATACTACACTTGTCCTGAAGCCCGGGTAGATCACTGCGAAAGTTCAAAGGTGCATAGTCTCAGTACGTGGAACTGAGGGGAAGGCTTGCCAAGCAAAGTGGTGGCAAGACAGGATGGAAGTCGGGAGCAATCCGAGGAAGGTCTGAGAATGCCAGTACTGCAAGCCACAAGGTTGTGAGTTCGATCCTGCCAGGCTCCAAGGTTGACTCAGTCTTCCATCCTTCCGGAGGTCGTTAAAATGAGTACCCAGCTTGGTGGGGGCATGTATAGAAATACATGCTATTTGTAAGTTGTTTGCCGCCTCGATCCATATGGAGAGGCGGGATACAAATAAATAATAAAAAAAAAATCAGGGGTTTTTATAAGGAGAAATGGAGCCACAGGCTATTCTGTGCTTGGGGAGAAACAATGAGTTTTGGGCTAGAGACAAAGCCTCCGAAAGGTCAGAATTTAGCATGATTGAGTTAGGTCCGAATTGACAATAAAGTAGCCAGTAGCCAGATGTGCAGTGCTTGACAGTTGAGTGTTCAGCTTGTCAAGTTGCCTGCTCGGGGCAGGGAGTTCTTTGTAAGTAGCATGCATACATAATAGCGTACTTGCCAGGAGGTCTCCTAAAGTGGCAATCTGGCTATTTCTGGCCTGCCTGGGTGGGAAATGGAATGTCCAGTGATTAGTGGCCATGCCTAGTTTCATGCTTAACTGGGGGACCTCACAAACACATGGAGAGGGATCGTGGAAGAGAGTCGAATTATTGATATCAAACTCATATCTAATGTCACCCCAAGCACGGCTTAGGAACTGCAGTAAAATTATACCCAGTACTGAGTGCTAGTTGGTCCAGTTCTGTCTGCCTGATATTTCTTAAGTTTTTCTTCTTCCCTGTCCTACAAATAGTTCCCTCCACTTTTTTTCTCTAATTCTTGGTACAGAAGGGAGAAGACATCTACATAATCCCCCTTTAGGATCTTTTCTGTAGTGGCTGTAGACAGAAGCTCACATAAAGTGACCATTTGTTCTTCAGAAGAAACAGCCCCCACTGTAAACTGGACTAGATTGCCCTTCTGGATCAGTCTTGCCATGTTTCCTTCACATACCAGTGTTGTCTGAGGGTTAACTTGTGTTGTCTGAGGGTTAACTTTTGGCCAGGGGCCAAAACTAAAAGATTAAAAGAACAAAACTAGATTGGTGCAGCCAATGGTGCACTGCTTCCACACATGAGTCACTGTGCTACCAGACCCAGCAGCACCAAGAACAAACCTGCAGATGAAGTCACTGTTGATAAGAATGGCGATGCTGAACGGCAATGCTGAGCCAGCAAACTTGCGAAGGATTCCTATTACAGCTGTCCTACCCAAGTCTGGAAGTGAAAAGAGACAGAGAAAGGGATGGCATGGCATGAGACTTTGGCCTTTTCCACACACGGGTGGAGAAACAGGGTAAGCCACGCTAAAACGGAGCTTACCTCAGTCCGTTGCCATGTGGAGCAGCGCGTTTCGCTGCTCCATACTCGTCGGCATCCTGCAGCATCCGGCAGTGCCCAAAATGGCAGCTGATGACTGGCGGAGGCTCTCCACCAACCAGAGAACCTCACCAGCCGGAAATCCCACCCCCATCAGATCTGCAGGCACACCCTTGCGTGCGCCTGCAAATCCACACTGGGCGCTGTGACGCGGCTGCACGGGGCTGCACACCCTGTGCCTTTTAAAAACCATATAAAAAGTGGTTTTTAAAAAGCACGTGGTGCTGCCACTTCTGGGTGCCCTAGCATGGATTGGGGTGTGGAATTACTCTAAAGTAATCCACCCCAATCCACTTTACCGTGTAGACGACCTCCCACGGAGGTCACGCTACCACGTGTTATTTCCCCTTGTGGAAAGGGCCTTTGAATGCTCTGACTTTATTCCCTCTGATCTGTGTCCTGGTGCATGATGCAGGAGGAACATTTACTGGCCTCTTTTTGTAGAATAATCTGTAGCTAAAGATAAACAAGATTTATCTCACTTATAAATCTCATTTATCTTTAGCTACAGATTTTTCTACTTGTTGGCTTTTTTTTTTTTTTTTTTTTTGCCTCTGGCCTGTTTGCTGTTTGGTGGTTGCTGTCCCCATGACACTGTACGGTGTGAAGGAGGGGGGGAATCTGAATTTCCAACCTTTGGATTTTTACCCAAATGCTCCCAACCTGTTTTCCATGTTTTGAGTCATGGATCTCTTCATGGTTGTATACATCCATGCAATAGCATACATGTAATGTTCTTTTAGTTGCAACGTGTGAAGAATTATGCATCACCAAAAACATTTTTAATAGTCATAGGTCCCCTAGAAACAATAAGGAGGGGAAACAACTTTCATTGACATTTTTAAAGCTTTAAAACTTTTTAAAAGTTTCTCAAGAGTTTGGTCTGATCATATAGGAAAAGTAATTTGATGTTTTCAGACATTGGACTTAAACCAATTGGCATGACAACAAAAAGCCTAGGCTGATAATTCAGAGTATAAATGGCTCTTTCACTGTTTATTCTGGATTAATAGTGATCTCACACACACACACCCCCACAGCTTCTCTCTGGAGCAGTAAGACAATATAAACTCTCATGTGAAAACACTGCTGGCCTGTCCTACTAACTTTTTCATTGCTATAATATTTTTGTAATTGTGACACCTGGTGGTTTTGTGTGAGATTGCACTAGGAGGTCATTTTAAACTCTTTTCTTTCAGCTGATAATAGTTCAGTTTATCATTCTTCCAGCTCCTAACCTCCATCCACCATTATCTGTCTCAAAAAATTGGGCTAAAATTAAGAATCATTGCATGCGCATTCTGTGCACCTTATTGATCATGCATCCAAGCAAGACATTTCTTTAAGATACTGAAAATCATTTGGCATTTTTCAAATATTTGATGCAGTTATCCCAAAGTGTTGTAATCTAAACATATGCTTGTGTTTGAAAAATGCAGAACACTCAAGAGCATCAGAAGCCATAGATGAGGAGCATGTTTATTCTTATATGCAAGTGTAAGAAAGGGGAGAGGAAACAATCTCCCAAAGTTAATCAATCTCCTCATAACAGTCACTTAAAGAAGGATAGCTTGGAGCAGATATTGAATCTTCTTGCCATGTTGCAGCTGGATGAAAATAAGTTCTTGTCTCATCCATCATTCAGGCAGCAGTCTGGCTTCATGCACCTCTGGTTTTGTTGGGGATCTGCACAAATGTCTGTCAAGACTGAAAGCAACAGAGAAGGCCAAACTAATGTGTACTTATGGAGGCAAGGTGGAAGGCTAATATGTGCTGGAAAGATGTTCCAGTGGCTAAGGGATAATTTCTATTCAAATATTCTCAAACTACATAAAGACTGCCCACTCATGTGTTTGTCCTTTTTCATGACTATTAAATGCTTATCATGATTAATTTCCATGGACTTGATGGCCCCTATACAAATAAATGGGATCTTTCCTACATCCAGATTAAGCCCCTTTTTGCACGGCGTTTCTAAAGTGAGAGGGCCTCTTGAGTGTCGCGTAAATGTGAGGAGCGATCTGCATGACACACTTCCATTTACACGACGCTCATGGGCCTGATGCAGACTGCGCACGCACCTTTTCATTTTCGACTTAAGGCCGAAAATGATGCGCAGTCGTGCAACACTCCCAGGGCCCACACACACTTACCTGGAATGTGGTGTGTCAGGAGCCTGGCCAGACACACTTCCTGCCTCAGCACTAGCCTGCAATTCCCAGGTTGTGCTGCGGTAGGAAGGGAAGGAGCGTTTGCGCGGCGCTTGTGCAACCAGGAAGCTGCTGCAGAACTGAAGCAGCAGGGAAGCGGCAGTGTTCCTGCTGAGGCTTCTCGTGCAAGTGCCACTCCCCACCTCCGTGAAAAGGTAAGGTGTGAAAAGGCCCTAAGGCTTGATCCTATTTGTTTTCATCTGTTATGTATACTTGAAAAGCCTATTTTAGGAAATAGTCTCCCTTCTTCAGCCCCAAAACATTTTTACTTAAGTGTAGCAGGTAGTAGAGTGTTCCCATGAGGAGTTGGTTTCTACAGGATTTTTTTTCTACTGGAGTTCATTTGATACCACAATATTCAGGTAATGAATAGGGAAGAAGAGGTAGTACATGATTCATTGGTAGGGATAATACACACACACACACACACACACACACACACACACAGAGAGATACATAGATATTTGTCCTTGAAAGAAACACTGAGTAATTTTAGTAAATTTTCTTTCCATTTGAAGATATTTTTTTTTTGAAAACTTTGAAATTTCCAAAGACTATTCTCAGCTCAGGACTTATTCTGCATAAAATCAACGTGTGGGATTTTTGTGCATACTCCACTTCAGCATTTTGTGCATAGGAAACAGTATTTTTTCACAAACAAAATAACATATCTGCATTTAAATATTATTTCATGCACAAAAAATACTGATTTCTCTTGAAAAAGTATGAATTTTGTGCAAAATAAGTGTCAAACTGTGAAGATTCTCATTAGTCTAACTTATTATTCGCAGGATTCAAAGACACTTAAGAAACTCATTTTGGCCCTTTGTTAGTATTCTTTTCATCCCTACTCATCATCAGCCTACAAAATATCCTGTAAGGTCTTTCTGCTGCCCCATATTTGGGAAGTGTCCATCATCTTTGTGAAACCAAGTAACTTTCAAAGAAATCCAAGGATGCCGAAGATTGTACACGTCTTCTCATTGAGCAATGGGTGCAGAATATATTTGTCCTTGCATTTAAGCTGGTCCTTTTTATCAGAGGAGGGAGATGTTTGCCTTTTAAAAATTTTCAGTGAGGAATATTTAACAGTTAAAGAAATAAAGACTGCAATCCTCTGTCATCTAGTTTCTGTTAAGCCCCCCAGAAACATATTTATTGTAGGGATAGAAATCTTCACAAATTTCATTCTTAAATGCAATAATGAATAATGCCCCCAGTTTTGTGCCATTGGTAAAACTATAAAGAGTTTTCTGTACAATTTTCAGTGACTATTCACTTTTCAGTAACTTTTTTAAAAAAATATTTGGTCAAAAATGTAATTTTTTTCCTGCTAAAATATGATCTTTTTCACATCAATCTTGTGTAGGGTTGCACAAAGCAATCTTTAGGTGAAAATCATGATTTTTGTGCAAAATTACATTTTTAATAAAGATCATAATGACAACAATGACAACAACAGTGATGATGATAATTTTTAAGGGTCTCGAAGGGCAAAGAATCACACAATGTTTCCCTGATCTCTTGGTAGGGTTGCCTGACATGATCAAATGCCCTTTTTTTAAATCAAAGGTGAGTAAGTTTGCATGTATTATTTACATCCTTGATTTATTGTTCCCAACCTGAAGATACAAATACAGTAAAAAGGCTTTTTTCTTTAAGTCAAATTCCAAAAGACAGCTGGGCTAATACTTTTACCCAGGCCTAGCCCTATCCTGTTTTGCTGCCTCATGTTCTCCTCTTCTCATATTTACCCTGTTGAAACTGATCTGTATTTCAGCATCCTTGTACATAGGACGCAACATGAGGTCATAGTCCAAATCTTTCTTTAACTGTGTAAAATAGCATCAGGAACCAGCAGAGGTCACAGTCATCATTGGTAGCTTGCTGGTGTTTCTTGTTGAGAAAGATTCAATGAGAATGATATGACAAAAAGGTGTAATTAGAAAAAAAAAGCAAAGATTCTCTGTTGACTTATCCACAAGGTGGCCTCCTATTGCTACACAAAAGAAAACATAAGCATTATTACTCCTTTGGAAGTCTCAGAAAACATCCTCACTTTATGAGAAATAAATCAAGGGGAGCATTTTTGCCCCACCTTTAGATAGCATAATAGATCAGTGAACAATGCTAAACTTCCCAGAGGTAGAACAGGACAGACAGCTAAGAATCCATCATCTTTACAAATTGGGGCTTCTCTTGCCAATGAGAGATTTTAGGGGACTTTTCTCTGAATTAGGAAACTTTGTAGACACTATGCAGATGTTAAACATGCTATGCAGTGCTGACATTGCCATTCAGCCTAAAATTGTTGCTTATGGTACAGTATTTGAAGGGGGGATGTTTATATATTCATCTGTCTGTCTGAAGTCTTCCATGCATATCCACTTATACAGGGTGCCATATTGCACAGAAACTTTTGCACATAGAGATGCCCATGAAAGTACTATAGTCTGAGTAGATCTTGATTACCAAGGTCTAAGAGAGTTGTATCTACATTGCATAGTTAAAGCATTTGCTGCCACTCTAACTGCCATGGCTGCATAGCACAGAATTCTGGGCTTTGTAGCTTGGTGAGGTACTTAAAATTCTCCAGTGCACTCTTCTCAACCACAACACCCAGCTTCTTAACAGAGAATTCCACTACCTCCTTAAGCCATAAATTATGCAGGAGCTATATTTCTGCCTTTCCCCCAAAGGTCAACTTGATGATCTAAGGAAGTGTTTTCTTTCACTGGCTCATTCTATTGTTCCTGAACTGGACCAGACAAGATTCCAGTTCAGCCAGATGTTCCTGCAGAACACCTGTACACTATAACTTTGACAGGGATGCTGTGAAAATACAGACAAAATGGAAACAATCCACAGGTATGCTAAGAAAAGGACACTCTTGGCATGCATACTAGGGATAGGCTACTTGGTACACTTCTGCTTCTTATTCCCACCTTGCTATGATGCCTATGTAATACTGTAGCCTTTCCTCTTGTTTCAAACCAGTAAAGACTAACTGCTCCCCCTCCTTCTTCTATCCCTCCTCCTTATTCCTCTTCTTCTTGTGTGTCACCATGTCATTATGGAGACCCTAAGGTGAAGCTATCATGGGGTCTTCTTGGCAAGATTCATTCAGAAATTTGTCATTTTCCTTCTTCTTTAAGGCAAAAGAGCATGACTTGCCTACAATCAGCCAGTGGGCTTCCATGGCAAAGCAATGATTTGAAACCTGGTATCCCAGAGTGCTAGGACAACACTTAAACCACTACACAACACTGGTCTTTGAATGATTATACCTTGGAAGAGCCTTGTCAGGGCTCAGTTCTTGGGCAGTCCCTAAAGAGTGGTATGTTTTGTCTGAGTGCTAAAATATACAGGAATAACAAGAGTTTAAATGTCGTGGAATACCGTAAATCTATAAAGCTACTACTAGCTCAGTTACATTCATAACCATTTTTGTTAACACACTTCTGAACAGTGAACAGGTGTGGAAGCAGCTAACACCGAGAAGTTTAAACATTCCTAAATCTGAGTTGGGAAGGGTAAGGAGTATTCTGTATGTAGAGAACAAAACTTTAGCCAGAGTCAAAGTAACATCATTGAGCTCAAGGAGAAATAGGTGATCTAAAACAAAACTAAAAGCAAGATTAATTGGAAGGCACTTTGTTGTGATTGACATTGGTATCCTGCACTGCTCTTGACTTAAATCTCTTTAAATACTCATTACTTGCTGTGTCTCCAAGGACTTTCTTTTTGCAGTATCCCTCAATTACAGGAGAAGTCATCATTTGAATATATTGACTTTTTTAAGCCTGAAAGGTAGAATAAAAATCATGAAGTAGGAATGAGAAGAAGCTATAAGGAAAGGACTTATTGTATCCTGTTCACTGGTCTAGACACAACTTTTTAAAATATATCTTACTGATGGAAATAATATACCATCTTGCATTTAAAGACAATAGTTGATCTGAGTATTCTTGGATATGCAATAAATATTGTAGGTGAAGGGAACACTGGGACAAACATATGAATTGGTAATTTGATTTTGGATTTTAGTTAACAGGCAAGGTACAGAGAACTAGAACATAATTTGCATGTTATATGGCAGATGCTATTCTCTCCCTTATGGGTTTCACATGTTCAAATTAAATTCATGATTTAGTTCTGAAAATTCTAATGACTACAGAAGAAGAGTTGTGCTTCTGTGTGGTTATGCTTTTGACAGCACCCAGAATGTTTCTGAATATTGTCATGATGGGTTCCAGAAATCCTGATTGCATGAAGGATGTGGTAAACAGTGGTGTGCACACACCTCCATAGTCCTGAACTTCATGCAACCCTTGGCTGCCTTGTCTGTGACCCCAGAAGCAGAGATGACTCTACCTACTACTTCCTACAGTTTGAACCAAGGTGCAGGAAGATGCTGTTAACTGGGCTTCCAAGAATGATATTTTTCTATTGCTGATAGCAGAGGGAGGGGGACAGCAATCACTGTTGCAGTTATTGGGAGATGGGAAAGGCTTTCATTTCCATACAGACTCAGTCATCCTTAATCTCAGCAAGAATAGAGGGATGAAATCTATTTACACCTATGTGCTGAAATTTGTATTTGTGGGTGGGTTGTGCACATGTATATTTGCATGGCTGTGCCCTCAACCAGTATCCACAGTAAGAACCCTGAACAGAAATAAGCTAGTAAATTCTCTACTATTGTCTAAGAACATGGGGGGGTGGGCAGATTATGTTCATTAAAAACAATAAAAATAACAATGCCACCATAAATGTTATATATCAAATATAAACATTATATGTAACTTTTTTAGAAAAAATAATATTTCCATTTTAATTGAAAACTGGAAAAAATGAAAGAAGTCATTTTTTCAATCATTTTATTAAATCTATTTCATGATAGCCTTTGGGATCCATTTAAAACAGTTCTATTCAGACAGATATTTATATAGATAGCTATAGCATATGTGATACAGTAACAAATTTGTGCTACAGTTTTGACAAGCTGAAATCTGTCGAGCAACACAGAGCTAAGTGCAGTGATTGTGATGCCTACTAGGACCTTCTAATCAGCTTACTTATCTGGGGAAGGCTAGGAATTTCTGTCTAACAGCTGCTGTTTGTTTGATGCTCGTGGTACATTGTTTAATGTTTGCTTAAAAAGTCCTTCCATTGTCAATTCTGTTAATCTATGTTGCTACCAGCCTTCCAAAAAAGCAAAAACAAAAACAAAACAAAACAAAAAACAAAAACAAACATCACACCAAAAACCAGTGCTCATGTTATTCATGATTTCTCAAAATGTACACTCAGATCTATAATCTCATGTTAAAATTGTTCTCTGCTCCTCATTTTTAGTAATCAAAGCCACATGGAATATCTTCAGGTTTTCTTTCCAGGCTACCTGTTATTGCTATAGAATATTCTTATTTCTTTTCTGGCTTTCTATTCTGTCACTAAATACCTTTCAAAAGGCATGATAAACTGTTCCAGCTATCTTAACAACAGTTGATCATTTGCCATATGGGCATTCACTTTGTCCAAGCAGCCTAACATTCTACCTTCCACTTTTCCGTTTAGCTTTCTTTTCAGAGGTCACAACTAGGAGTATGCTCATTTCAGTTACTGCTTTGAGATGATCTCCCTGGTGTCTCATAGTTGTCTGGTGCTTCTACCTAGAGAATTTTGATATCTATAGAAATACTGATCCTATCAAGTAAACCTAGCTTCTAAAGAGAAGACTCAAAACTGTGGCATACAGCTTAGCCTTCTAGCAACCTGTCTGATTCTCAGGTTCAGACTCTACGCCCAAGCTTAATTGGGGACTGTGTCATCATCTCTTAACAATTTGTAAGTGTTGTCATAATGCTATTGCTAAATCTTGACAGTTTGTCAACACTTGTCATGATGCCATTGAGCTATGAAAATTCAGCAACTTTGAAATAAGGCAGTTCTCAGTATTTGGTTCATTTGTGGCTGATAAAAGGAAATAAGTGACCTGTGCTATTTGAAGTTCCAGTTATAGCCTATTCATTTGCAATGGGTTTATAAATGCTCTTTAAAAGTAGTATTAATATATGACTTGGGAATGAAAACAACCACTTGTCCATGTTCTTTATCTCAGCTTCAAAGAATTTGTGCCCTCAGCTACTATAGATATCCTCTAGATCTATCTCAAAGGTTCTCACTCATTGTTTTAAATATGAGCAAAGTTAAATAAATAAACATTTGTAATTGTGTGTGAAAGAAAGAGATAAAAACAGGGCACACTTAAAGTTTTTCTCCCCCACTACTGCAATTTGAAGGATGTGTAAGTAAAATTACCTTCAAGTCCAATAGATCTTTCATGGAGTTTGTTGGTGCATGGCCTTCACAAAACATTTGGTGAAAACAAAATATTGCTATTAGTCTTCTACCTGAAAGTGAGATGTTGAACATTAATAAACAGTCTTCTTGTAAAATTAGAGAGTTTTAAAATAATTTTTTCATAGTTTCCTTTCCTTTTCTTTTTTTAAAAAGCAGCATATATCAATTACTAATACCAATGTCTTCTGTCATTTCTGATGCCTAATCTTTTCCAGTCTCCACACTGAATCTATTTTGGCAGCAGTGGTACAGTGAAGCCATAGCTGACCAGGTCAAAGCACGAATACCTTTTGGTTAGCACAGACAATGGTGACATTTCTCCTCAGACTTTCCTGTCTCTTCCAGTTTAGTTTCAATTTTCTTACAAACTTTGGGAAGTAGTGAATTTACCTAGGAACAATGTATTATTATGAGATATTCATCTTGCAATTAAAAGTGTTTTGGGGTACTTCGGTCTTGCTATTGCTAAATCTTGACAGTTTGTCAACACTTGTCATGATGCCATTGAGCTATGAAAATTCAGCAACTTTGAAATAAGGCAGTTCTCAGTATTTGGTTCAATTGTGGCTGATAAAAGGAAATAAGTGACCTGTGCTATTTGAAGTTCCAGTTATAGCCTATTCATTTGCAATGTGTTTATAATTCGTCCTACACCGCCGAGCAACGCGAGTGGCGGGGGGACGGCATTTGCCGCCCTCCCACGAGAAGAGATCGCGTTGCTGGGGCCGACGGGAGGAGGCGGGGGCTGAGCTTACTATTTAGGGCTGCCCCGCTTCTTTCTCGGCCTCTCTTTGGATTCAGGATCCGGGTCATAGGCGGTCCGCTCCCCCCCGCCGGAACGCGGGGAGCCTATATTATATTATATATATATTGGTACCTATATTAAGCAGAATATAGCAGGACTACTGTAATATGAGCTTCTGTTCAAAAGATAAGCAACTACTCTGGATGTTCTCATAAAGTAAGAAGGAAAAGTTATGTTTATAATCTCAGATACAATATTTTAGGACAGGAAAGGAGATAGGCAAAAGAAGTTGACCTACACTTGGTTACAGCAGCCTCTAAAAACTATCTCTTGTGAGGGTATAAGTCAGCAATCGTTACTGGGTTTGAAGCCCTATAGATGATCCATTCCCAGAAAAAGGAAGGAAAAAGACTGACTTCTTGAAGAAAAGGGAGGTGACTGCAGTAGCTAAAATGAAGCAAAAGCCTTTAGTATATAGACCAAAGAAAGATATAGAGAGATTAAACAAAGAGCATCCATTATCTAGACTCATTGTTCTCACTAATCACTTCATACAAGCATTGATACCTCTTTGGTTCCAACAAGGTACACTTATGCAGCCATTATTTGAAGTGTTATTTTTCACATACAGTCATCCATCCACATTCACTACAGTTAGGGGCACAGAAACCCTGTGAAAGTGGGGGAAACTGTGAATAATAGCACTATAACACTGTAGTGGAAATGGCCTCTACTGCAATCAAGTCATTTAAGATGGTGCAGCAGAATACTACTAGATCTGTGACTGCTGCTGGCTCTCTGCCCCTGCAGCGCATCCGCCCCCCCCCGCGGAACATGGGGGAGTCAACTCTATATATAACTCTACCCCCTAAACCATATTTTACACACAAGAAGTGCGGATGCCTTTGAGGTGTTGGGATTCCTTCACAAGACAGAGGTGGGCAACTGGTGAGGCTTGCTGCCACTTTGACTACTGTATGCCATACGAGAAGGCAGTTAGAGAGATGTTGGGAGAAAATCACAGCACATCCAATCAAACACAGTCTAGAACTTATCTGAGAGCCTCTCTGTGGCAATAGAGACAGCAAAGGCAAATTTCTTCTCCATCTGTATTGTGTCTTTAGGGAGCTGGCCAGCAGAGCAGTTTGGAGTGGTCAGGAGTGGTCAGTGCAAGAGAGGAAAATCCAGATCTCTTGACAGCCTGCTGTGAACAATTTTCCTGGTAGTTTGCTGATAAAATAGCTTGGATCCACTCTGATGTGGACGCTATGATTAATACAGATCCAGAGAATGTAATTATGGTCTCTGCTTATCCAGTGATAAATAGATACATTTCAATTTGTGCAACCCAAAGATGTGGACGGGATTCTTGGATATATGGGTGCCACCACATGTGCTGTAGATCCTTGCCTTTCCTGGCTTATTAAAAAAGCTAGTTGGGGGGGGCTGGCTAAGTGGGTAGATGGAGTGATTAATGGCTCTCTAAAACAAGGTAGAGTTTCAGCATGCCTCAATGAGGTTGTTATAAAACAATTACTAAAAATACCCATCCCTAGATCCCACTATTTTGTATAATTGTCAGCCAGTTTGTGACATTCCATTTTTGGGCAAGGTTCTGGAGCATGTTGTAGTCTCCCAGTTCCAGATGCTTCTGAATGAAACAGATTCTGTAGATCCATTTCAATCTGGTTTCAGCCCTGGCTATGGGTCAGAGACTGCTTTGGTCACCCTTATGGATGACCTACACTAGGAACTAGATGGGACGGTTTGCCCTTGTTGGTTTTGCCAGGCCTCACTGACTTTCAATACCATTGACTGTGGTATCCTTTTTGGGTTGCTTTGCAGGGGTGGGATTTGGGGCCACTGTTTTACAGTGGCTCCATTCCTTCCTGAAGGGACAAACAAAGAAGGTGGTGTTGGGGAACTCTCATTCAACCTCTTAGCCTTTGGCCTGTGGGATCCCTCAGGGCCATGCTATTTAACATCAACATTAAACTGCAGGGGAACTGGAATATTAATTAATTAATTAATTAATTAATCAATAAGCAGCTGTAGACAGGATTCACTGCACAAAATGTGGGCAGAGAAACTCTGCCTTGAAAATAATTGGTCTTTCAACCTTCAGTGGCAAAGGAGCCTTTTAAAAGAGGGTGATTTATATATATATATATATATATATATATATATATATAAATATAATTAATAAATAAAAATAAATAAATAAAAAAGGGGGGGGAAATGTGCTGAAGTCCACGAAGGAGATAGGGGTAGTAGCACTTAGGAATATAGAATAAATTACAACGGGGAAAACCCAGAATCCAGCCACTTAAAGAGAATGAGAGGGCAACAGGGGGCTTGGATAACAGCGTTAAAGGGAAGAGGGAGCAGTAAAACAGAAGCAACGCTAGCAGTCGGAATTGTCAGGCACTACTTGGGATTATGATTGAAGCAAGACAAACCTGTATAACATTACATAGTTAGCTCTACTGTTTCATGAATAGAGTGCGTTAATCCAAACTCCATATTGAAGCTAAAATTCTCAACACATTTACTTAGAGGCAAATCATGCTGAGCCCTACTGAGTTCACTTGGCAGAATTCACATTACTTGCAGCACATTCACATCTCCTTATGACAGTTAGGCGTGCCCTCAGCGCAAGAATAATGGGGCCCCGACATAGCTAACTACACTTCTGGGCATCGATTTGATATGGTCAACCAGGCCGGTAAACTGCCGCCAATCAAAGTACAGGACCTTAGGTCAAGGGTGGCATCCTTCTTGGGCAGGCACAAAGCACCCCTTAGCGAACTCCAGTGGATGTGAGGGCTTCTTAATTCTGCAGGCAGGGTGGTAACGCCTGGCTGGGTGTTTTTCAGGCGGCTTTGCAATGCCACCAAGGGCGTCACTAGGACACTCCACCGAATTGGGGGCACTAAAAGAAATGGAGTTGGACTCGGAAGTTTGGCGGGAGTTCTTAACAGACTTCAGTGGTGTTTACTTTTTGCATAAGGAGATTAGGGTCAGAGATGCATTAGCCGGTTCCATTGGCTTTGTGTCCTTTTCAGAGGTAGGTGGTGTGCGCGGAGATGGTCCGAGAGCTGGGTGGAAGTGAGCATCACAGCCGACCTCGCATTTCCGGGAATTTCCCTATACCTATACTTGTAACAGTCAACATTTGGCCACGTGAGTGGCGGGTGGCGTGGTCCATTCTGGTGATAACCGTGCCACAGTCAGAGGGATTGACAATCTTTCTTCAAAGGCACAGCGTGTCATGAGATTGGTGTGGGCGTGCATGCTTCAATGTCAACGCTTTACAATTGTTTTCAAGTAGTACATGTTGTGGGCGTTGATAATCCCTGGGCTAACTCTCTTTCCCGTATGCAGATGGAGCACTTCAAGAAATTGGCTCTAGCCGCTGCACCCCACCCAGAACCGACACCCACTGGCCTGGGGCGTCTTGGCGGGGTGAGGTAACGAGGATGATAGGTAGGTCAATCGCACCCAGCATCTAGAAGAGTCACAGTAAGCGGCCAGGGAGCTCAGCAGCTTTCGGAAGTCCAAAGGTTATGGGACACTGGGCCACTCCCAGTGGACTGCATCTGCAATTCCGTATGGCCCTTAAGCAAGCAGGCCTCTCCCCTCATGCCACTTTAGGATCATAGAGGGGTGCGTCAAGCAACCACTTTCCGTGATAGTGGGCACCCAATTTTTCCGGGCACCCGGAGGGGGTTGGGTGATGGGGGAAAATAGCGAGTTCCTCAACATACGAGGCTCTTTTGTTCCACGCGGGGGCCCTCATTGCATTTTTGGGCGCTAAGAGTAGGTGAATTGGTTGTTCGCACCAAGAGGGACAGCTCGAGAAGGGCCCTGGTATTCCAGGACCTGTCTGGGGGGGGATTCCTGTCTGGTCATAAGGGGATCCAGGACAGATCAGGCCAAGGGGGGCGCTGCGGTGATCTTACGGGTATGCGCTGATGCAACCTTGTGTCCTTAAAGGCGCTTAGAACTTACACCATTAGCAAGGGAACACATGCCGGGCCTCTTTACGGTCATGCGGACACAACTCCTCCCGCTTCTGGACCATCACAAAGAAGGCCCAGCTACGATGGGGCATACAGGGAGTCAATTCTGGCACACACGCATCTCGCAGGGGGGCAGCCTTCACTGCAGCACAGAGGGGCACGTAGGCTGATGACATCATGAGGACTGGTGGGTGGAACTTCTTGGCATTCCGGCGCTATGTCAGGCCAATTGATCTGCCTTAACGTTTTGAGTTCCTTTTCAGATCGACCTGCTGTGGAGGGAAGGAAGCGAGCGTGGATCTGCGGCCACAATTTCATCCTCTGGGCTGACCAGCAGGCTCGTAGTGGTTATATGGGCCCGAACCGGGGACTGGGTGATCGGACATGCATACTTGGCTTGGAAAGAGGGGACTGCAGTGGCACGGCGTGCTACCTCTATTGTTCGGGAGTGCGGTGTGCCTCCCCCTGATGTGACGGTCATTCACCGGGGTGGTAATGGCCTTGATTTGTTGAAAGGAAAGGCCTTGGTTATACAGGCCATCCATGATGTGCGGTGATGGTCATTCACCGTGGCGGTAATGACCTTGGTATCTTGAAAGGAAAGGCCTTGTGTATACAGGCCATCCATGATGTGCGGTTCGTCCAAGACACATGGCCTCACACTTGTCGTGTTTGGTTGGCATTGGTACAAGAAGGACATGGGGAAGGGGTGCTGACCCGCGGCGCATAGAACGCGCCCGAAGATTGAAGTACAAGGAGCTTCGCTGTGCCCTGAGACGGGGCTTGGGTTACTACATTCCTTCCACTGCCTACGAGATATTCTTAAATGATTTGCAAAGGGGGCTGACTTGATCTTGAGGGGATGGGGGGATAAGGACTAAGCAGACGCTTGCCCTTATCCGTGGCCGGTATGGGGGGGTCTTAAGGTTCGGCGTGTACCTATGGCACCCCTTTTAGGGGTGTAGGATAAATCCTATCCTTGAGGAGGGCCCTGGGATCACCCCACTTGCTATGCAGCGGGGGGTGGGGCTTGGGGCTCACCTCCCAGACAAGGGCTGGCCAAAAGTCATCATGCAACTTCAGCGGTTGGCTTTGGGGCCCGGTATCTCGCTCAACGGGCTAGGGGAGATGGTTGGGAGCGGCCCTTGACCCTAGTCCGAAGATAAGTTGACCCCCCCTTTCTCAGGTCATAAAATACAAGTTCAAGGTCAAGTTCAAGTTTAAGTTCACCCCTTTATGTTAATTAGGCATATTAATAAATTGCCCTAGTTCAACCCAAGCTCTGTCTGCGATCTCGTTATTTCGTGGGTTGGGCGGCAATTCGTCCTACACCGCCCGAGCAACGCGAGTGGCGGGGAAGGACGGCATTTGCCGCCCTCCCACGAGAAGAGATCGCGTTGCTGGGGCCGACGGGAGGAGGCGGGGGCTGAGCTTACTATTTAGGGCTGCCCCGCCTCTTTCTCGGCCTCTCTTTGGATTCAGGCGACCCACCCTCCCCCCCAATGGTTTCAGTGTAAGATAGCTGGTCGCTTCGGGGGCGAGTAGGAATTTTTTCCCTCCCTATATGGGGTTTTTTTTCGCCTACCCTACACTGCGCCTAGGGCGGGGTAATTGGCTTTGCAGGGTGGTGTCTTAATTTGGTCTTAACTAGGTTGCCACTGTCATACATATAGTCATCCAGGCCGGTATGGGGGGGTCTTAAGGTTCGGCGTGTACCTATGGCACCCCTTTTAGGGGTGTAGGATAAATCCTATCCTTGAGGAGGGCCCTGGGATCACCCCACTTGCTATGCAGCGGGGGGTGGGGCTTGGGGCTCACCTCCCAGACAAGGGCTGGCCAAAAGTCATCATGCAACTTCAGCGGTTGGCTTTGGGGCCCGGTATCTCGCTCAACGGGCTAGGGGAGATGGTTGGGAGCGGCCTCTTGACCCTAGTCCGAAGATAAGTTGACCCCTCCCTTTCTCAGGTCATAAAATACAAGTTCAAGGTCAAGTTCAAGTTTAAGTTCACCCCTTTATGTTAATTAGGCATATTAATGAATTGCCCTAGTTCAACCCAAGCTCTGTCTGTGATCTCGTTATTTCGTGGGTTGGGCGGCAAATGCTCTTTAAAAGTAGTATTAATATATGACTTGGGAATGAAAACAACCACTTGTCCATGTTCTTTATCTCAGCTTCAAAGAATTTGTGCCCTCAGCTACCATAGATATCCTCTAGATCTATCTCAAAGGTTCTCACTCATTGTTTTAAATATGAGCAAAGTTAAATAAATAAACATTTGTAATTGTGTGTGAAAGAAGGAGATAAAAACAGGGCACACTTAAAGTTTTTCTCCCCCACTACTGCAATTTGAAGGGTGTGTAAGTAAAATTACCTTCAAGTCCAATAGATCTTTCATGGAGTTTGTTGGTGCATGGCCTTCACAAAACATTTGGTGAAAACAAAATATTGCTATTAGTCTTCTACCTGAAAGTGAGATGTTGAACATTAATAAACAGTCTTCTTGTAAAATTAGAGAGTTTTAAAATAATTTTTTCATGGTTTCCTTTCCTTTTCTTTTTTTAAAAAGCAGCATATATCAATTACTAATACCAATGTCTTCTGTCATTTCTGATGCTTAATCTTTTCCAGTCTCCACACTGAATCTATTTTGGCAGCAGTGGTACAGTGAAGCCATAGCTGACCAGGTCAAAGCACGAATACCTTTTGGTTAGCACAGACAATGGTGACATTTCTCCTCAGACTTTCCTGTCTCTTCCAGTTTAGTTTCAATTTTCTTACAAACTTTGGGAAGTAGTGAATTTACCTAGGAACAATGTATTATTATGAGATATTCATCTTGCAATTAAAAGTGTTTTGGGGTACTTCGGTCTTCAATGGTCAATTCAGAAGATCAACTTTTTTAAAAAAAATATTGCTGATGGAAATAAATTCTAGAACCAGTTTGTGATATAGATCAACATGGATGCCTATATTTTTGGGGTCTACTTAATTGGAATGACTATGATGATTGATATGATGATGAGCACCTAGACTACAGAATTTATAGAATTTACCCCTGCTTGGAAGAGGTTTCTACTGTGCACTTCTAGTGTGTGTGGGGATTTCAGGCATTAAAGACTGAATGCCATGGTTCATGAGCATCCTATGATAAGCTGAGCCAGTTCATCAAAGGCAAAATATCATGGGTTTTCAAAGACCAGACTGAAGATCATCTGAATAGCTTCAGGACTTTTTCGGAGAGATGGTACAATATATACATGAAGGTACAACTTTAGAGGATTAGTAAAAAGGCTTAGGAAAATCAACAGATCTTGTAGGGAGATTATAGGCTGCTGGCATTTAATGTGCATTCAGTGCATATCTACTTATTGCAGTAATGCATTATGGGGCAATTAGTTGCCTAAACATTTCTTTACTGCTCTAATGATCAAATTAAAAATCAGTTACATACTTTCTTTGCATGTAAGCAAAGTCAGCAGATGAAACACCCCGATACAAATCCTACTGGTTGTGCACCACCAAGGGAAAAAGTCAAAATGGAACAGTCAGTGCATAATCATGCCTGAACCAGCTGGGAGAGTCCTGGCTTTGTGGTGAAAAATCAAAGGCACTGTTAAAGCCAAGCCATTAAGCTCGTAGACTTTCCTTTGGTTGTTTACTAGCATTAAAGCTAGATTAGTTGCAAACATATTTGAAATAAAATTAATTCTAGGCCTTTGTGAATAATAATAATAATAATAATAATAATAATAATAATAATAATAATAATGTGTTGTGATGTACACATTTGAAGGATGACATGTGCATTGTCCAACTCACTTCCAGTAATGTCTATAAATAATATCAAAGCATCCAAGTATTATTGGTAGAAAAGTGATGCCCAGACCATGATGGACAAGTTCCATGGGTATAGATATGGGGGAGGTGTTGAAGCCCCACAAATGAAATTTTCCTTTATTTCCCCAAATTTCTAGCACTGCAGAGAATGGCATATTGAAAATCATTCATACCTAGGTCTTTTACGTTTGCTGTGTTCCCATTTTCTTGGTAACTGTGCCTGACTTTTTTCTTTGGATGACTAAATTGTATCTCTAAATGATGAGTTGAAGTTCTAAGTTACTTCAGTGCTAGAAATCTGGGGACTAAAAGAAAATTTCATTTGGAGGAGCAGAAATGTTATCTGGGGACAGCGCTCTCATTTTTCCCACCTCCTTTTACTTTACACCTGGATAGCTCTGCACTCATTCTTTCTCCTTCACCTGATCAAAGGTGAGGATCTCTTTTGCTTTTAGGCAGAGGAAAGGGAAGTAGAAGTTGTCTTGGTCTGACTGCCCTTTGGAACACACTTTTTGGTCAACAAGAAGTCAACGTTAATCTTAACATAGCTTTTCTGTTTTCTAATTTTGTACTCATTCTCTCTTTCTCGCATTCTTTTGGTCCATAATCCTGACTAGGGATATAACTTTCTGACAATTTCATCCTTGCCTGTGAGAATGTAAAATTTCTATAGTTTTCTTCCCCAGCTGCAGGAGAAAATGGATATTTCCATATAATTGTTGTGTAGTGTTTAAATATCCTGAAGTATTTTGTGAGATAATTCTGCACAGATAAAAATATACTATTTCCCCCAGAAAAACTGTGGGTTTTGAACAAAAAACAAAACAAAACAAAACACCGTTTCTAGAGATGCAAGTGAATTTTTTGTGTAAAAAAAAAAAGATTCGTACAAGGAAGAACCATATGTATTTCTAGAAACAGGTAGGGATGTTTTTGTGTTGTAAGTGTGTAAAAAATACACCCTCCAAAAAATAAACCACATGTACTGGATAACCAGCTTTCCCATGTGTTGGGAAACCCATTTTTGGGCCAGGAAAAAATAAATAGGAATCATCCTTTTTCTCCTTGGTGCAGATATCTTTATCTCTTCCAATCCCACTCCAAAACTACTTGTCCTTAATAACTTACAGATCTTCTATAAAGAGTGAAATGCCAGTAGACCCACTAAATCAATAATAACATGGTAAGTCAGTAGTTTTATGAGTTCTGTATATTCAGTGGGTGTGCTGTTGTTGAGATAACAACTGGATTTAGGCTAATGGATTTTCATTAAATTGTTGGAGGTATAAATGATTAATACATATATAAATATGCAATCATCTCATCTGATGTTAGTTGTTATTGAGTATTCACCAATTTGCTGTTTCCTTCTTTGATAAATGAAATTTGTTTTAGCTTATGTGGCTGTAATTACTAGTTTGTATTTAGTTGCCCATGCCCTTAAGGCTGAGGAGAAGTTTTCTCTTTCAGTGAAAGAGAAACTAGTTAAAATTGAATTGTGTTTGCATTGGTAAAGCAAATGTCCTCTAATGTGTTTATGTTTTGCAGTTTGGTCATATCAGATGTTCAGATTTCCTTCTTGCATTATTCACTCTTCAGTCAAAACAATGCTAATTTAATTGAAATGATCATATGGACTGAAATATTTATTTGTTTGGCTTTGGAAAATTTAGAGAATTACTTTAAAGAATCTTCCTCTCAGGTCCATTATCAACATATAAAATAATAAGAAGGGTCCACTTAACACTATGGGATGAAGTATCTGGTACAGGTATATTTCTTCTCTGTTCTGCCCTAGGAGAAAGTTTCATGTATCAAGGCATCTTGGCCAGCCTGGTATTGGAACCTTCTATTCCCAGGATTTCTTGGTACCAGTAAAATATCTATTTATTTGTCAGAAGCATTATTTACTAAGTGCACAATGGAGTGAGCATAGTGTAGTAGGCAGAATGTTGGACTTGGAGTACATGGTTTGAATCTCCAGTCAGCCAAGGAAACTCATTGGGTGACCTTGAGGAAATTATACTCTCTCAGCTTCAGAGGAAGACAACAGCAAACACTCTATGAACATATTTTGCTAACAAAGCATCATGATAGGTTTGACTCAGGGTTAACATAATTCTGAAATGACTTGAAGATTTGTAACCACAAATACCTTGGATATATATATTTTTCTCCCTTAAGCAAAGAAGTTTAGAGATCTATAGTATGATTCCCTGGTTTCCCTTGACAAAGTGAAATCCTATTCATGTCTGCTTAAACATAAGTTTCATTGATTTCAGACAGTTTAGGATTTCAGCCCAAATGAACTATATCAATTAAAACATATTTACAGCTTATATTTGCATTTTGTGACTTCTTCAAAGCGGTAGAAATGGGTTTTGAAGATGGTGTCCTATCCTTACATTATTTGAGACTGTCCATCTTCCACTTCTTGTAGAAAACCATCAAGGGTCAGAATATCTGACTTTGTGGGTGTACTGGGGTGCAAGATAGGAGATACTGGAAGTAGGTGGAAATACTTTTATTCATCTTATTATTGTAACTTTCTAAAGCCTTTTTCTCCTGTTTTACTTGGCCCATTTTTTGTAGCTAGATTAAAAATACATTATGCAGTATATGTATTTTCTTCAGTACTTGTATGTTAGTCTTGTATGTAATATCTTTTGGGGCAATATTTTGACCCCTGTGGTGATGTTGGGGTCACAGAAAAGGCACTGGGGGGCACACCTTGCCTACCTCTGATTTATACATTTTTATTTTTCCTGTGTTGCCTCATCCTTGGTCTTCCAATTTATCTTGTTTTCTCTAATAAATACTTTCTAAGATATATTCAGGTTATGTTACTTTGCTAGCAATTGATGAAACCTTGGATCAGTTTCCTCTTTGGACTGTTAAGTCCCAGAAAATGTCAGATAATGTGCCCCCAGAATATGCCTGATTTCTCAGTCTGCTGCTAATGTTGATCCAGCTATGATGATCATTAAGAAACAACTGAATCTTTTAAAAACTATTATTGTACTGTCTTGTACTGAGCTGTCATGTGCCATAAAGTGACTAATATCCTGTTACATGTGCAAACATATGCAAACATAACTCTGCATTACACCTGTTTACAGCTCTTTTTTTGTCATTGAAGAGGCTATATTTTCTTTCACCCTCCACAATGATAAAAACCTGCCCCAACCTGCAGCTTTTTTTTCTTGCAAAGACCCTCACTCTAATGGCCATGCTCTGATGGGCGGAGAGTGCAGAGGACTGGAGAAGTGTCTAGTTATGGCCCAGACTTGTGACATTATCTGCCAAGATTATGCAGAATCTCGGAAGAAGGTGCCATAGAATCATAGTATCAAAGAGCCATAAGACACCACAAGGACCGTTGACTCTAACTCTCTGCCATGCAGGAAAGCATTACTGACAGATGGCCATTTAGTGTCTGTTTAGAAACTTCTAAAGAAGGGGACTTCACCACATTCCAAGGCAGAATATTCCACTGTCAAGTTGCTTTTACCATCAGAAAGTTCTTCCCTTGCTCTGTGTCTGCCTATGGAGTATAGTCAGATACTTCTCCAACTCCATACAGTCTCCATCACTCACAAAATAGCCATTCAAGGGGACCATTGTAGCAAAAATTGTAGCCTTTGTGGCAATGAATGGAGACCTATAGAAGAATTTCACCCTCCACAATGGTGAAAGCCTGTGGAATTCTGATGCAACACTTGCCAATGTAGGACCTTGGCAAGTGTGTTACATTTGAGCTTTGATTGCAGTCATATACTTCTTAGTTCACAACTGTAGGTAAGGATAAATTTACCCATTTTACTTTATTGTGCATACTTAAAAAAAATTAAGAACATTTATGAAGGAAATTATAGGTTCTGGTAAATGTTTGTTTGTTTATTTATTTATTTAGTTTTTAGAATATGAAGCAAATTAAAGCAAAGCTGGGTATGTTTAATATGCAAAAGAGAAAGTTAAGAGGGGACATAATAGCCATGTTTAAATATTTGGATGGGTGTCATGTTGAGGAGGGAGCAAGTTTGTTTTCGGCTGCTCCAGAGACTAAGACAGGGAGCAGTGGATTCAAACTACAGGAAAAGAGATCCATTTAAACCTCAGGAAGAACTTCCTGACATTCAAAGCTGTTTGGCAGTGGAATATGCTTCATTGGAGTGTTGTGGAGTCTCCTTCTTTAGAGGTTTTTAAGCAGAGACTGGATGGCCATCTGTCAGAAGTGCTTTGATGTAGGTTCCTGCATGGCATGGGGTTGGACTGAATGGGCTCCATGATTCTATTAATTTTTATCCATCCCAACATAAATGCCAAACTAGATTTGATACCAGTTGTTGAGCAGAAGGACAATTTCCAAATTGGAGAATACTCATGTTATAGTCAGCACAATTTTTTTGTGCAGATATCTCTGTCCATCCACTTTATAGCCCTATTCAGTTGTATGACACATATTCAGGGAATTTGGGTGCACATGGGAGGACCACACTGCAGTTCCAGTGCTGACATGCAGCCTATGTCTAATGACTGAATATATACAGAGCTCCTGCACATACAGCTGTGCACGTGACTGTTCTGTTCAGACATTCAAACATATGTGCATGCTGGGAGGGATGCGACTGTTGACTCCCTTCATACGTGTTCACTGAGAACTCTTTGATTAGACTGAAAATGATACTAACTATATTTCAAACACTTCTATATTTTTATGAGTACAGTGTTTCAGTTTGATTTATGGCTTGAGATAACATGTTAGATATTTATTAATGACAATTTGTCTACTCATCAGTTTGTCTGCTTCACATTTTAAACTACATCATTTAGTGAAATCCTTTCCCATCATCTTATGCCAGACAAAGCTAACTTCTGTTTCACTGCACATCAGGTGTAACTCTATGTCTTTAGTGAGTTCATTCAATGTAAATTCCAGGGAAAAAAGTTTAGATCACTAGCTGCCTCAGTCCATTAGGGGTCAGTGAACCCTACCAATCTGCAGTTCCTGTCAAGTGTGAGGAACCTTTGGCTCTCTCAATAGTGGACTCCAGCTCCCACAATCCTTTACCATTGTTTGTGAGGTCTGGGGCTTCAGAGATTTGAAGTTCAATAAATCTATAGGGTTAAAAGTTCCCTACTTGTGGTTTATGCAAAGATTTTAAGTCTGTTTAGCATAACAGAGAAGCATGTTTCATAATAATATTTTTGCTTCCCTACTCCAAACCCATAACTTCTATTGCAAAAAAGGGTACAACTTCAGAGAACAATAGAAAAAGAACATTAATGTCCATCATATTATTTCAGTGATAGAGCAATATCCTTTTTCTTTCTTTATGTCTGTCTGTCTGTCTGTCTGTTCTGTCTGTCTGTTTTTATCTTTGTCTTCATTGTTGTTGTTTTTTGTTTTTGTTTTTTTTTTGCTTTGGTATTTCAGTTCTGAAAAGAATGCATCCTGGAAGCAGCAAGAGTAGGTTACAGACAGACTACCCACAAGACATTTCTTAGAAAGAAAGGTGACCTTTCCATTATGATTTTATTACGTACACATTTTTTGTTACACTACCAACCGTAGCAGCCTCACAACAAAACTCAAAGGGTACTCTAGCAAGCACTGAAAACAGGAACAGCAGCAGAGAACGGACTTCTTTGTCAGACAAGTGTCCCTTCATCTGTCATTGACATCATTTAAAATAAGGTTTCCTTGAATTGATTCAAGTAGGAGAGGAAACTGACAAGAAGCTCTATGTTGGAAGAAAGCTACCAGTATAGAAGAGGTGAGAAATCAAAGAGGGATATTCTAGGAAAAGCTGAAAGGAGGTGCTCTAGAATCTCATGCAAACATTCACCACCCTCCTTTTTGCTTTTACACATACTTAATTTTTTTTTCTTTTCTTTTTTTTTTTTAAGGTATGGATTTCTGCAAGGAAGTTATCCAACATGCCAGTTCAGTGCTTAATATCAATGAATCTGATGTTCATTTAATGTGTGGAATTTAAGTCCAGGCTTCCAGAAAGCCTTGCCAAATCATTTCAGTCCTGACCTGCAACACCCTCACTGTTTCAATCTTGGCCCTTCTGTGAACAGCATCTGCCAATCATGCTGTACTCTGCCAATGTGTGTGGTGGCTGAATTATTTGCACAGATTGCAGAAAAGAATTTCCATTCAGAACAAGATGTAGCACTTTCGACCACAGCTTTTCTAAATACTTGCATATCACTTATAAGTTGAAAAATACATTACTTTGCTTCCCAATCACCACCTGGATTAATTACTTCTCTTGTGGCATAGCTCCTCATTTGCTTTATGATTATTCCTCATAAGTCTAGTGTCTAATTTAGCTTTTGACATAATTATGATGGCAGAGGTCCAATGTTCAATTAAGACACATCTCCTGTTAACTAATGGTTTGATTTTGTGTCTTGTATCTGGGCTTTAACAGGGTTAAGATTGTGTGTCTGTTTGGCTTAGTTCCAGTTAGTACAGCTGCTGCTATTACATCCTCTCTGTCTTGAGAAGGATTTTTTTTAGGGAGGGAGGTGGGAAATGGGATGGTGATTTACTTTCTTAATTTCAACATAATCTCTGTTCTGCTGAAAGGAAGGAAAATGCTGAATTCAAAAGTGTCTTTGGATCAGACTGGTATTAGAAGTCTAACCACTGAACATTATTGTATCTGTAAAATTATCAGCCATCTTATGATGATACATATAGGCAATTTTAATATTCAGAGGAAAATTACTATAAAAAGTATTTTGTTGTGGTGATGGTGGTTATTTACTATCAAGTCATCTTCAACTTAAAGTAATCCTTTAAATGAGAGATCTCCCAAATGTCTTGTTAGTAACAGCCCTGCTTAGGAACAGCAAAATCAAGGCTGTGGCTTCCTTGCTTGAGTCTATCCACTTGTAATATGGTCTTTCTTTCCTGCTTCTTTCCACATCTTTTTTTTTTAATGAGTCATGTTGTTTTACAATATGTCCAAAATATGAAACCTCAGCTTGGTCATACTGGCTTCTGGGAGAGTTCAGGCTGTCATTAGTTACAATAATTACAAAGTACAAAAGGAGGAAACATCTGAATGTGACAAATTGCTGTTCTGTGTGCTATTGGTGGTCAACCATGAAATAATGAGACCAGACACAGATTTTGGGTAATAAGAGCCATTTTATTTAAACTGACCCATTTAATGTTGCATTGGCACTGAAGGGTGCAATAAGGGGGGGCAACATGATTTAGGTCCAGCTAAGGCAGATGTCACTAAGTAACAATCTCCTCAGCCTTCCCATGGGTGAAACACCTCAGACCCAAAGGCAATCCAAATTGCTTTGGTTGTTCCCTGTCCCGGAATAATAAAGGTCACCTAGGGGACTCCCATCCAAGTCACAGAGCCCTACAAATGAGAGCCTAAGTCACAGGTGAACCTCAAGAGTAGCCTCCTTCTCTGACATCCTGAGATGCAAGGCCCTAAAGAAGGAATTTTTATGTCCCCCTCTACCTGCCATGGACAAGGGACAAACATCTGCTTAGTCCTTTTCCCCCACCAGGCCAGCCAAAACAGCCCTCACCCCTTCCTGCAAGTCTTCCAGAAACAACGTGTTCCTTTCATCCAACAAATGTCCTCCATCAGCCTGCTAGAGCTCCAGATGTCAGAAGACAATATGCCAGGGTGGACTGGAACAAAAGAGCCCAAGCTCCATTTGTGGCATGTATTGTACTCCAACACTACGCACCAATCACAGCCACACCCCAGTCTCTAACATGGAGACCATCAAATTTTTACCCTTCACTTCAGTGACTGCATTGCACAGGTCCAGGTAAGTATAAAACATAGTATCCTCCCTTCTACCTTATGAAAGCCTTAATATCTATAAGAAAAGATGAGACAGCACAGCACAAGAAAGCATTTGAACTGTGAGATTTCCTCTACTGCTGTTGTGATATTACCCTCATTAACTGTAAAAATAACTCATAAGTTATAATTACATCATAAGAAGTGAAATTATCCCCTTTTAAGTTACAGTTATAAAGTAGCTTAGCTATACCTTAGTTATTTGGGAATATAACCCATTACAAATTGCTGGGTTTTTTTCAACTAGTTTGTTACTGTAGTTTCTAGCCCGGACTTGTGGGATATTAGATATCATTTGATATCAATAATTTGGCCTTCTTTACCCCTTCCGCTCCACATGCTTGCGAGGCCCCTGGACAAGCACACACGCAGGCACAGCTGCAAACAGCTGAACCGTTCAAAACCGATCCAGGCAGACCAGTAATAGCCAGACTGCCGCTTTAGGAGACCTCAAGGCAAGTATGCTGTAAGATCACATTATGTATGCACATTTCTTACAAAGAACTCCCTGCCCCGAGCTGGCAGCTTGACGAGCCAAATACTCAACTGTCAAGCACTCCACGTTTGCATACTGGCTACTCTATTGACAATGCTGTCATAACTCAATGATGCAAAATACTGATCTTTCGGAGGCTTTGTCTCCAGCCCAAAACCCATTGTTATCCCCAGGAATGGACTAGCCTACGGGCACATTTTTCCTTATAAGACCCCCTGATTTTGAGCGCTTCTTCAGATCGCTCCTGACTTCCATCCTGCCTTGCTGTCATTTCATCCGTCGAGCCTTCCCCTCAGCTCCACGTGCTGAGTATCTCCACTTCTATGGACTTTTCTTCAGACTACCTGGGTTTCAGGACAGGTGTAGTATTTCCCATACAAAATCTCCTCTTAAAATCCCTCTGTCCAACTTCTACCTTTATTTCAATAGTTCTGTGCGTGAGTGTGTTGCATACACGGGTTTGACTGTGCTGTACATCAATAAAAATCATTATTAATATTTACTTCTGTTTGCTCCTTGGCTCGGCCTGACCCCGTAGACATTGGGTAAAAGATCTTGCTACGTTGCCCTGCCTCTCGTAGTGCTAGCTTGTGCTCTTTGCTAATTCCCAACTTTGTAATATTTGGAGCGCACTTAGGTGTCCCTCACGGGACCCCCAGAAATCAGGGTAACAAGTTATTTCCTCTGATAATGTGCATTAGACTCTAAAATCAGCTGTTGAAATTAAAAAAAAACCCAGAATTTTTAAAATAAGGAACAGGAAGGAGTTGTAAATGTTCATTTAAGCTCATTTCACTTTTCAAATATAAATCAGTTATATGCTGAATTTTCTTAAAATTTTCTGTTGCTTATAAATCCAAACTCTGTATTCTCCTGCAACAGAATTTGCATCATGCTCAACCCTTGCAAGGCATAATTCTCTCTAGGTAAGAGAGAGATGCACATCCTCAGAGGAGGTGACCTCTTCTTGGATGTCTTTAAACCAATTCCTTGGGTTAAATATCAAGAGTCCATTTATTACAAAACTTTCTGCAATGCCTGGAGGAGTCATTTTTGCTATATTTAAATCTAAGACTTATGAGACAGACAGGAGGAAAGAAAAATCACTACATCTCAGCATGAGTTTCTTGGTTTACCAGTTGAGTGATGTCTCTCTCCAACATTTTTAAAATCCAGAAGGTTTTGTTTTCTACAGTGCAGTTTACTGATTTGGAATCTGCTCCATGTTGCATGGGGATGCTGTATTCATATGTGTTTTTGTGGCATTCTTTAAATAAATTTGAATTAGAGAGCCAAGTATCTTTATTTTGCAAAACAAAGCAGGAACAGGATGAATTAGTATCATTATATGGAGGAGAAAGCTCTATAATTACAATGTGACTAAACAAAAGTTCAGTGAACATGAGTTATATATAAAGATCAGTGTCTTAATTAGAACATTCTGAGATCAGTAGAGGTGTTACTTTAACATACTCAAAAGCATGGACACAGGAACAGCAGCGGACTATCATTATACATCAGCAGAAGTGTTACTGTAACACACGCAAAAGCACATGCAGAAAAAAAGGCAGAGGACTATAATTATACTGTTAAACCAAGTTGGTCGAGTTCTTATGTTTTGCGGCACTGCTTGCCAATTCATGAATCTCTGAACCAGAGGCCCTGAAACACACTGTGGGTCACTGAGGTCTTCCTTTTCCTGTAAATCTATAAACTGAATCTTATTTTGCCTTTACTTTCTTTCTTTTTTTAAAAAAAGAAAGGTTCAATGGTTTGTTGCCTCCCAAAGACATAATACAGTCTGTAATACTACATTGAATTACATGGATGGAATTTAGCAGATGCCAATAATGAATGAGAGCTTTTCAACCGTGGAATCAGCCTGTGGAATACTCTCCATGGATGGGTCATTTACAATATGACCTTGTAAATTTTCCGACATCAAACTATGATCTGTCTGCTTCAGAAAAATGTGAGCTAAGTTAATTCCATTACCTTTATTTTGGATTCTGGTGTGCTGTGAATTTTGCTTACATGCTCCTGTTACTGGGAAGGATCCAGTTCTGGATTTCTACTGGTAGACCATAGAAGCAGAAGAAGGGCAACAGGGATGTAAAGAATATTTATACAGTTTCTCCTCTTTGAGTTTTGAGACATCTTCTGGAAAAAAATTGGCCACCTTCCATAAGATTTTTCCTCTTTGGGATCTCTGGAGACCAAAAATGAGTTTTCATTAAAAATAAGTAAACAAGTTCCAAATTAGAAAAAAAGTTTCAAATTG
The DNA here is from genome assembly GCA_948474755.1 of Ctenosaura bakeri. Classification (NCBI taxonomy): domain Eukaryota; kingdom Metazoa; phylum Chordata; class Lepidosauria; order Squamata; family Iguanidae; genus Ctenosaura; species Ctenosaura bakeri. The sequence continues at coordinate 161,567 of CAOLHI010000899.1, read as the reverse complement.
GGGAAAAAAAGGTAAAAAATGTGCAAAATCTCTCATCATCTTGTCCCGATAAAAGAACCAGACATTTATATTCCTAATCCTCTAGGAATCTCTCTTTCCCGTTGCAGTCTTTTATGCAACTCAGAATCTGTCTGCGAAGTCAAGGAAAATCCTCTGCTTATGTGTGGACAGATCTAAGGGCTGAGGGGAAAATGGAAATGAAAAAAGTTCCACCCAAAATTCAGGAATTGCAGCAACAGAGAAATGTTGACTTTAGGCCATCGTTTCTTTGCGGTTTATGATCTAGCACTCATCTTCTTGATTTACTTCTATGAAGCTGATTTATGCTTTTATATTAGTTTCCTTTATTATGTTTTGATCCTTATTTTGCTCTAATACTTTCTTATAAGCCACACTGAGTGATCTCTGACAAGAGTTGGGCTAAGAAAAAAATAGTGAAAATAAAACTCAGCATCAAGAGATAATCAGAAGAATTTGAAAAAGTGGGAGTCAACTTGAGTCAAAGCAAACAGAGATGGTGACCAACAAGCTATCAGAGTTCTCTAAAAGCTTTCTTTAAAAGCCAGGTATGATAATGGGCTTCCTGGTTCTTGCCCCATGTAGGTCATGTTTCAATAGCTTTGGCCATTTCCGCACTAGCCTGTTATAGCATGATGATTCCACTTTCAACATCCTCTGGAATCCTGGAGTTTGCAGTTTTGGGAGGCGCCAGCCGGCCCCTTCTGAAACTGCAAACCCCAGGATTCCAGAGGATGTTGAAAGTGGAATCATCGCGCTATAACAGGCTAGTGCAGAAATGGCCTTAGGATGGAAGTTGCAAAACCATGGCTAAGCATGACTAGTTCTATAATCTGTTTAGGAAAGGGTGAAACTGGCATACCAGCTGAAAAAGGGAAAAATGTCCTTGACCCTACCATTATCTGTGTCTGTGTACTTTCAAGTTGCCTGTCCCTCATGCATTTCACATTGTTTTCCTAGGTACAAAGGTCTCAAAGATGACTTATCATTACCTTCCCCTAAAATAAAGCTTATAGTACCTGGTTTCTCATCCAAGTATTAAGCAGGTTTTTGTTTCTGTTTTTTTTAAATATCTTTATTCACAATTTCAAAAAAACACACACATTAAACTCTACGAGTACATAAAAGAAGAAAAACAACATAAAGTAATCATAAACCATATGAATTGGAAAGTTAAAAGCAGAGGGAAAGTAGAGAGAAAGAAAAAGAAAGAAAAAGAAAAAGAATTGACTTTTATTCTCCCTTTAAACAGATTATAGCAGTCCAACATAATATCTAACATTTCTCTTCTTCCCCTCCCCCAATCCATGCTTTCAAAAAAGAAAAGAAAAGAATTTTCTCCCGCCAAGGTTAACTCATGTAGCATAGGCCCTTTTCGCACACAGTTTCTGTAGCGCGAGGGCCCTTTGAGCGTCATGTAAATGGGAGCATCGGTTCGTACGACGCACTCCCTTTCACGCAACACTCACGAGCCTAAAGAGGGATGCGCGTGCATTTTCTTATTTTCGGTTCTAAGCCAAAAATACTGCGCAGTCACACAAAGCTCCTGGGGCCCTCGCGCACTTAGCTGTGTGTGGTGTGTCGAATGAGCTGGGCTGGTCACGCTTCCTCCCCCAGCGCAGCCTACAGCTCCCAGACTGCACTGCGGAAGGAAGGAGCGGGGCGCTAGCGCGACGGTCGTGCTACCAGGAAGCAACCTGCGGGATGAAGAAGCGGGGAAGTGGCAGCGTTCTGGATGAGGCTTTTCACGCGAGATGCCCTCCCCAGTCGCACAAATGGGTAACATGCGAAAAGCCTTATAGTATCTCAACTTTATTTTCTATTACATGCTGTGGCATATTACATTTACGTGATAAATGACATATGATAGTAATACTAAATGTTATTTGCTAACCTGATTACATAATATTAACTAAAACTGTAGATGTATTACATATTATATGGCGTTCCTAAATCCAAATATTTCTGTACCATTTTATATTGTATAATCCTTTACACCATTTATTAAGCCAATCCAGTTTTCATTTCTTGTACCTGTTATTTCATTTTGACTTTAACCCCCTTTTCCTTTGTAACTGTCTTATCCATAGACTTTGCCCTTCCCGTCTTCTCAGTTCCTTGATGTCACAGATCTCTGCCATATTCTTCTTCAAGTTTTGGAGTTCTACTTGTAGCTCCTCCATCATCTGGTGTAAAATGTCCTGAGAGTATTCCTGGGAATATTTCATCTTTCATTCAGTCCAGAAGTTACAGAGTTAACAATTCACTTCTCTTGTCTAGCCCAAAGGCACATTATCAATTTGATGTTATCAACATCAGATAGATAATGTATGTATATTCTGATGTTGTAATTTCTGTCACACCGTTAAAATCCAATTCTATGTCACAAATAAAATACAATTCAGTCTATTAACAAAATATGTGCATTTAAATCCTTAATTATTCTCTTTTGAGGATGCCAACCCCCAATATTTTAATTTATTTGTCCTGGTCTTGTGGGGTAAACACAGTTACTCAGCTCTTGATTGCAGAAAGAAGGTAGCTGTGGAGGCTCTGTTTCCCATTTTAGTCAGAAAGATTCTTCGCTTTTATAACCCCAAAGATTTTTTTTTTTTTTTAAAAGCAGGTTAATGATGCACAGACATCCAATCCTCAGATCCAAAAGACTGCATTTCACATCAAGGGCCTTGGTCCTTCCCATCGCTAACACATTCACACCTGAGTAAATGCAAGTAATGGGAATTCTGGGCCCTAATGGGTAATCTTCTGCTCCTCCTTTAAGCCAAGGGGATTTTCTAGCCAGAGATCCCTCTGGCCAGCATTTTTACCATGAAAGCAATCCTTGCTATAGAACTATAGCAAGAGCCTGCCTGCCTGACCCACTAGAAATTGAATGGTAAGTATTAACTAGGGTTGACCCCATTCATTTTACAAGATCATACAGGATCTGGTGCCTTCAAGATGTTTAAGCCTATTCAACCCTACTAATGAGGTGAACTAAATCAAAGGGAACCACTAAACGTGAACTTTCATCTTAAGAAGGAATGCAGTATTGTTGAATGAAGGCTGGGCACTTAGCTCTTTTTACCACTACAGAGGTGTCAGCTGTGAGACAGGATGATTGTATACCAGCACTCTTTGTGGATTTCCTGGAAACATCTGGTTGGCCATAGACCAACATTTCATTTGATCTTGAAAGATTCATAAGTACACAAATGAGAACCCTGTAATTTAGCATGATGTCTTTGCATACATCCAAGAAGTTCATGAAACCAATGGAAACACATTCTAGTGAAAGAGTATGAGGCATAATAAGAACGTTTGGTATAAATATACATATTAAAGCACTTAAACTCATCAACAGCTTATGAACACTTTCAATGGGAGCCTGAAATGTGTGTCATTGTGGTTTTTATTACCATATTGAAAAGAAGACAGAGAGCTAGTGCTTTCCTTGCCAGGCTTGAACCAAGTATGTCCTGGTTCATTCCCTGCTGTTGCACAACACTAGTTATTATAAGTTATTCTTTGTGTTTCAAGTTTCTTCCAAGATGACTGTATTTTGCTTTCCAGAGAAGAAAACATAAGACAATAGTCTTTTCATCCCTACCCTCAAGACCAGAGGGTTAGGTGTGTGTGTGTGGGGGGGGGGAAGTTTGGCTGGAAACACTCCTTCATGGTGAAAATATAGTGGTGAATTAATATGCCAAAATTGTCTTAATTATCAGAACAATTAGCATACAATGTAGACTGAAATGAAAAACAATCATAATTACAAATGTCATTATGTGGTGATTTCTTCTTTCTGTGCAGGTTTTTAGAATTCACCACTGTACTTCATCTTATTGGATTTTTGTGTGTTTTAATCTATTATTATTGCTGCATGCAATATTGTATTTTGAACACATTCCCTGCTGTGGAATTAGATGTGCAGCCATTGTAGCATAATGAATATGCTGCTTAACAATGGGAATCCTTTAAAAACACAATAACATTTTGAATTTCATCATTATGAAAGATTAGGAATGTACATTCTAATTCCCCTGATGTTAGTGCGAGCGTGTTGTGAGCTGAAATATTTAGGTTTTCAGTGCCAGTTTAATTAAAAATATTCATTGTCTTGCATCAAAAATATGATTTGCACTGAGTTCACATATTTCAGAATTAGATTTGCCCTGAATCACGTTGGAGAGCATCACAGAGAATGCCTAGAGATAATGTGAAACTTTAGCTGCTAAAACCACTGGGATCTAAACAGAAAATCTGGCTGTGTTATTGTGGAACTGTTCATTTTGTAGCAACCAAATTCAAATGAGACATGCCTCTTCAGATCTCTCATTCTACACCAATATGCACTTTCACCCTGTATTGGAAAATGTATCATTTTTTAAAAGAGGATCACAGTGTTCTATGATGCCAATTGAGATTAACGTTTCTGTATCTTTCCATACTTCATCTGTATATGTGTTTGTAGTCTAACAGTAATCTTGCTGCAGCAAGTATTATTTGCTGTTTTACAGAGAGCCTTAGAATTGACTTGTTCAAATAAAAGCTAGAAAATGATTGGAAACTTAAGATAGCAAAGTAGTCCTGAATGGAATTTCTCTTAATATGATGCTCTTTGGTAAACTTGGGACACCTAAGTCCTGTGAGTGAATTCTGAGTGTGGTGAAAGTAAGGGTGTGAGGAGGGCAAATGATAATGACCTCACTAGAGCTGTTCCCTATGTTGCATTTCTATTGTGTCCCACAGGCGGAAGAAGAGAGGCTTTTCAATGATATATGTGGAGGCTCTTCCCAACATTTGTAAAATAAAAAAAGGGGGTGTAATGGGAAATGCCACAGAGAAAAACCACTGTGTGATGGGTTATGCATGGGGAGAGGGAGAATGAACATAATTTCTCTTTATATAATTTCTGTAGCCACATTTAGATAGCCTGAATGAAACTGTGGCCTTTTCTGCTTCATGCACCCAAGCTGCACTGGGGATGGGAGAAGGATGGGACCTGGACAACGCTGGTCCTGTCCTTCCCCCTGTTCCCAGGTGGCACAATTGTGTCACAAATCATTAACAGGTTTCCCCCCCCAATGACCAGCAATCTCACTGCCCTCCCACTGCATGGCTGCTTTTACGTTGCTTGCAGACATCCTGGAAGCACAGTAGCTGTGCTTCCTGCCCAGTACAGCCTGGGACAGTACCTGACTACCCTGCAGCAGAAAGAGGCAGCACCACTGCATTTCCTCAATCCTGCAAGCAATTGGTGCAGAGGTGAGCACTTCATCACCCTCCTATCCTGGGTGAGCCACTGCTGCCATCATTACTGATGCTCCCAGAATGCAGGTAGGCTGTGGAAAGGGCCTCTGTTTGAAAACCATTGTGCCTGCCTTATATGTATTTACCCATTTTGTGGTATTTTACACCTTTTGGGAATAGCAAATTAGTGATATTCTGCAGCTTTTGCTTGTCCTTTATCACAAGTGATGGTAAAGAAAATGCAAACCATGTTGTAAGTTTCCTCACAGGAATTTTTAAAGCTAACCTATTGTTTTTATGCTCCTTGGAGGCAGTGGTTTTCAGGTATGTGCAAACATGTTAGGAATTTTTCTCTCAGAAATTTCTACAATCCCTCAAGCTTTTCAGTGCTGTACCAGTCCATTTTGACTTCCATACAATGGCATAGATATATCTCATACTTTCTGGGCTTCCAGTATCTTAAATATACATTCTATACATATGCATATACATACATATTCATAAATACCTATTCTATCTTAAATAATACAATAGTCCAAGATGTCTTTATGGGCCACAATCAGCCTGCTTTTTTGTCATCAGCTGAGGCTATACAGAGTATAGTATCCACCTAGCCGCTTTGAAGTAAAAATTAAACAGGGGCTTTCCAGGACAGCTGGGCATCTCTACTAGTCTTATATGACCATCTTATATTATCCTACCTTATACAGAATAAGATCCATTTTTCCATCTACTTGTCTGTTGTCACTGACTCACAGTAGCTTCCTTGTAGTCTTGGGGGAAAAAAAAGAATTTTGGGGAGTTGGAATTAAAAAAAATATATAGAAGAAAAGATGTGAGACTGATGGAATTGTCCAATCTAAATCTTAAAAAACTCCAATATTCATTCCATTCTCTATGTATTCAATCAAGTTTTTGCTGCTGAATTAGGACTGCCATCTTTCTGACACACTTCTCATCATTAGCAGGCTATTTTTCACATACCCTGAAAACATTTTAATGTACTTTTCTATGTATTTCGTCCTGAAAACAATTCTGGATGAGCAAGAATTTTCGCAGTTTAGGGCTTACAGGAAGACTTGTACACAAAGGTGTTATTTTATATGCAGGAAATGGATGCAGGAAAATTCCATTTTGTACACAGAAAATGCATACTTTTTCACAGAGTGAATTCTGAAGTATAAATAGTCCTTGGAAATATTACTACTCTCAACAACAAGAAAAATAGTAAAATTCTTCATTCCTGACTGGGATAATAAAATTTACACAGATTTACATGCCTAGTTGGAAGATAAAGAACTGCTGAAAAAATACTATAAAAAGAACAGAGGAACAGAGATTATTTAAGGTGGTGAAAACTGCTTGGTGGAAAAAATAAGAGATTGTTTTTTATGCGAATCACCCATCTGCAGATTATATCTCCAATTAACAGCATTTTCTGCACAGAAATTAATATTTCTGCATTATATTCTACACAGAAAATAGCACTTTATGTGCAAAACAACCATGTGTGAATTTTACATAGAATGCTGAAGATTCTTACTAGTCCATGGTTCTTCTCATTAGGGTTTTTCAATCCTTGAAAAACATGTTTTTTGACCATATTTTGAATATTTTCAAATATTATTTCCATCTCTAATCTGGATGCTGAATGCCCAATGGGCTGGATTAGGGCCCATAAACTGAAGATTAATCCCAATAAAATGGAGGCTCCGTGTATTGCTGATTTGTAGGTCCAGAAACCGGGTAACCCTGAATGAGGTTGCATTCCTCTTAAAGTAGTAGGTGCATAGTCTGCTTATTTTTCCTAGGTGAATCTTTATCACTGGAGACCCAGATAGACTTGGTGGCTCACTATCCCCATTTTAAAACTCAAGGAGCAAAGCCCATCCTGGCCTCAGTGAATCAGCTGAAGATTATAGGTCTTGTTATCTAAGACCATTTAGGACAGAACAGTCTAAATAACGCTGTGGCAAAGAATCTCCAGTAATTCTACCATTGGCTGCCATTCAACTATCCTTAACTGTGAATTATCCTTAATGTTCCGGACCTTTTCACGACACCCTCCCATCCTGGAATGGGAAAAGGAGAAAAACGGGACTGCAACGACGCTTCTGCATGATGTTGTTGTGGTCCCGTCCTTCTCCTATCCCCAGGTGATGCAATCACAGATTAAATCATTGACAGATTTTCCCTGTCAATGACAAGTGATTGCGCCACCATCCTGAACTCTCCTGTTCTGCAGAACTGCTGTGCTGCATAATGAATAGGTGTGGCCATCATGCCCCCTTCCTCAGGGAGCCAGCCAGTAAGGATGCAAGTGCTCCCATCATGCTCCCCTCACAGCAGAGCCACTGCCAAGATCTCCATTAGATGACTTGTGAAAAGGTGGGGTGCGGAAGAGGCTTCTCTCTCTCTCTCGATTTGGTCATATAGCATGTTAAATTCCTGAGGACAGATTGATCAAAATTTTGCTGGAACATTTCAGGGGAGCTCAGAGAACCTCAGACTACTCTTAACAGGGCTTCAGTTTCCCTCCACATCTCCTCTGGACCAGAGGCCATGTGTGTGCATTGTTTGCTTTATAGATGAGACTGCAAAATGATGAAAAGTATGGATTTGGCTGGGCAAGTGTGTTCTTGTTCATCTGGTTTTAGCTCAATGTGTATAAGTGCACCAGGAATCAATGTGGTAAATTCACACCAACATAAAACAAATGCACCTATGCATATCTTTACATCATCCACCTATTTAACAGCAAGTAGACATGCTCTTAAATATCCATACTTGCTGGTTCATTGGAAATAGGGGATACAAGTAAATGGTGACAATAGGAGAGCAGTGGTGGAACTCATTTTGATCTCAGACATCTTTCTCAGATCAGGAGGGAGAGAGTGGCAAATCTCTCTCTTTTTTTCTTATCTGATGCCACTATATCAGCACAGTGCTGTCTGTCAAAGTTGGCAAGTCCATCAATACTTCTTAAGTTTCATTTTTTGAAATGAAGTCTCTAGAGGTGAAGGCTTAATGTGTTCCCCCACTGTGCCATCTAGTGACTTAATCTCTGGCAAGTAGCTTTATTAAACTCTCAAAATTTCCAGGAATTCAAGAGAAATTGTTATTGAAAGCAACTATTTCATTAATAATACACATCTTCCGGGATGCTCCTAAAATAGTACAACCATGTCTCCACTGACATCATAATCTTGTGAGGCAAATAAGAAAAGGCAAAAGGATAATGGAACTTTCTTTCTTTCTTTTTTTTAACAGGATCAGTCAATCTTTGTTCAGCTGTACACAGGTTCTGCAGTTCCCATAAAATACCAAGTTGTTACTGACTCCTGTAAACCCACTGTAGAATAGAACTAAGCATCATACTGTTATTGGCCATGTTTGGCAAATTCAACATACATTGTGGCTTGTTCCTTGGTATATCACTCTGTAACTTCCATTCCTTGCTGAGCATTGCAGAGAGATACCATTCTGCTCCAGTTGATATCTGACCCCTTCTTTTGACAGAGAATATCTGATAGGGTTTGATGAAGTCTTCCAGTATTAGCTTCAGGGCAAATAATCCATAAAATGTCATACAGGCCAATCTATGATGGACTTAACTGTGAGTCGCTTTACTCGTGCAGTAGCTAAAGATGGGGGTATTTGCCATATTTGCTTTTTCCTGCATTTAGTTAAAAAAAATAACCCATTTCACTTCTTCATATCACATAGAAGAAATTTGTAGAAATTTGTAATTTGTTACAAAAATATATAAACAAGCAAAATTCGTGCCTATTTATACTTAGCAACATTCCATGGTCACCATTATTCTCAGCATAGAGACAATTATGTTGTACTTGCTTTCTGTGTAGCGGTTAAAAATGTGAAGGTATTTGAAAACTGTGGTCTCATTCTACACCACATTTTCATATCGTATGTTTGTACAGAGAACAGTATTCTCAGTGCAGAAATATTGTTTTCTGCACAGAAGATACTGCTCCCTAAAGAAAAAATTCAGTTTCCTGCAGAGAAATTTATATTTTCTATGCAAAATTACCACATGAGAATTTTATACATAATATATCCTGAACGGCAAAGATTCTTGTCAGAATTCTTATCAACAAAGATTGCTGAAACTTGGGAAACTTCTACTTGTGTGTGTATGCTTTTAACATTTCTTCTGTTCCTAGTTTTGATTTCTCTTATATTCAATTTAAAAAGAAAAAAACAAACACTAGTTTTGAAGAAATATGTGAATTTTGGAAAATCAGAACTATTTTGAACTATTTTCAACTTGAACGCTCACAGGAGAATAAAGTCTAATTTCATACGAGATGAAAGTTTGGCTCTTAATCTTATTTTTAATACATGATCAAGCTGTAAAAAGTAAGAAGAAACACCAAAAACATTACAAAAAAGTAATGACAATGTTTTTATAGTTCTGCAGAGATCCTTTTCCTTGCTGCCTATGAACCATATCTTTGACTTAATAAAAATGTTTGGCTCCTACAGTATTTTAAAACATATTTTTAGTATGTGAAAAACAATAAAAGATTCATTTAAGTTAAAATAATTGCCACCATATTTCAAACTAACTTTGTTTTGGATGGCAATATTTCCAGTCACTTAAAATATCCTTCCTGTTAGGTGATTCTTCCCCTTCTTCTTCTTAAAAATAGCTTAGGAATAAAGGAGGGGGTTCCAAACATTTAATGGATCTTTTAATGCAAACAACTGCCATGTGAAGAAATAAAATATTTGTTAGTAATTTACAACATCACACTGCATGTGAACAACTTGTTTCTCCTCTTTGAGAAAATTGAGGCAGTTGGGACATTTAGAGTACAAGGATGTGGTGTATTTGCAAGACAGTCAGGGTACTGCCAATTCTAAATTCACATAGGCTATGTTTGTAGACTACAAATTGTCCTTTGAAGAAGATCAGAGTTGCTACCAGCCATATCAATCTATGAGGAACTGTGCTTCATGCAGGGTGATTCCCAGCTGCTTCACACTGCTATATAATCTTGTTTGCCTGTGATATATTATGAAGCACCTGAACAATGAGATCAGAAGCATTCATGCCTGGAATTCTTGCTGAGCTCTTCTGCGGATGAAGTATGTATATGGATTGCTTTCCCTCTCTTCCAGTGTGTCACATCTTCATTATAATCATTCCAGCACATCATTCACCCAGTAGAACAAAAACTGTTTGTTTTGGGATGTAATATTCTGGTTGAGAAAATAATATTATTTTTATTTTATTTCAGAAATAACCTGTATGGATCTTTGAATATCCCCCCAAATAGAAACATTAATTTATTTTGATCAGAAAGTGTTATGAGATATGTTATGCTTTACCACTAGGTGGCAGCATGGTTCTTTGGCTAGTTTTTAGAAATGTCCTTTCTGATGAAAACCATGAAAAGTGCTGTGCATCACTGATAAATGTCTAATCTACTCTCCGTGGTTTCTTTTATCATTCCTCACACACATGAAAATGCTACACAACTTATGTGAGATTTGTTACACTGCTGCTGCTTGTAGTAAGGGTAATAATGACGCATGTGGCAGTCATCCATCTCCATAAGACAAAGAACATTGTAGCATTCCTTTGGATGGCTTGGGTGAATTATGATTATATTTGCTTTGGTTAGATGAAGAATGCAATCCTGGACTGATAAGATCTGCTGCAGGTGCCACTTCCCTGGCTGGCATTTTGTTTCTTCTTTCACTGCTCTGAAGCCATGGTGGCAGTTTTTCCCCCATCATTTTGTGCCAGAGCATCATTTCTGACATCATTTCTCTTACTGATTGCCTGCTTTCCCACTTGGTGATGCCAAAGTCTCTGAAGCCATATTTATAGACATGCTTAGAGTAGAGCTTTGGACATCCTCTGCATTTCTTAGAGTTGGCTGTCTTACCACAAAACCTGTTTGTTTGTGACCATCTGGTGCCTTGGGTATATGTCCCAGTCAAAGCAGCTATTTCTGTTTAAGAGGAGCCAAGATACTTAGTAAGTTGTCTGAAATAAAGATCTGCACTGATCTTCCATTGCCAAAGATGATGTGCAAACAGTGAAACTGGAAACTGTTGTATTTCCTCAGTAATTTGGAATAGTCCTTCCCTAACTACAATAAAGCAGAGTATTAATGGTAACATTGGCCTAGTAGAGAGGCAACTTTGTTTTAGTGTCATTCTAAGTAGACTTTGAATAGCAAACCACACACCTCAAGTCTAGAATCTAGAATCTATAGGAGCCCTGGTGGTGCAGTTGTTAAATGCTGGTATTGCAGCCACAAGGTTGTGAGTTTGATCCTCCTGGGCTCCAGGTTAACTCAGCCTTCCATCCTTCTGCAGATTGGTAATATGAGTACTCAGCTTGTTGTGGGTAATTAGCTAACACATTGTAAACCACTCAGAGTGCACTTAGCTAATAAGCAGTATAGAAATACACATGTTATTGCTATTGCTATGCTATGGCCATTTCCACACTACACTGTTATAGTGCTGTTATTCCACTTTCAACATCCTGTGGAATTCTGAGGTTTGTAGTTTACTGAGGCCAAAGAGCTCTCTGGCTGAGAATTCTAAATGCTTCTCTCTAAACGACAAACCCCAGGATTCCACAGGATGTTGAAAATTGTATCATAGCATTATAACTGTATAGTGCAGAAATGGCCTATGTCAAGAGGTTAGATTTGGGCCCTTTCTGCATTAGTCTTCTCGCGCGAGCGGGGGAGGGCGGCTCGCGCAACAAGCCTTCTCCGGGAGGCTGCTGCTTCCCCCCTCCTTCCTTCCGCAGGCGAAGGAAGGAGCGGTGAAACGGCAGCCTCCCGGAGGAGGCGGCGGCTCACACATCCGTCCATTCCCCCCCGGGCGCGTGAGAAAGGAGCCTGTCCCCTCCATCCCCCCCGTGCGCGGGGAGAAAGGTGATCCTCCCGTCCGCCCCCCGCGCGCGAGAGAGAGAAAGGCGCTCCTCTTGTCCGCCCCCGCGCACGAAGCAGGACCTGTCGTGCGAGCGCCCCGCCCCGTCCCTTCCTTCCGCAGGGGCGGAGGGAAGGAAGTGTGACCCGGCCGGCTCCTGGATGCTCCGCACGAAAGGTAAGTGCGCGCGGGCGCCAGGAGCATTGCGCGAGCGCGGGTGATTTTCGCTTGGAAGCGAAAATAAAAAACCCGCGCTCGCGCCGCTTCAGCCCCGTGAGCCCGGCGGAAGTGGGAGTGCGTCATGCGGAGCGACGCTCCCACTCCCGCGAGGCTCACGGGGCTGTCGCGCGAGAAAAGGCCCATGCAAAAAGGGCCATAGTCTAGACAGAGTAGATCATGGGGAACCTTTAGTTTGCTTTTTTTTCTTCCAAAACAGGATTCTTTAACAAATTTTATAAAGCCCTGTATGGCTTGAATTCTGATTGTATCTCCCTGTATCAAGCTGTTGATTTTTTAAAAAGATCCTTGGGGAGAAAGCCTTTCCTTACTGTCCTCACAGGCACATGAGGGAGAACATGGAAAATGATTTCTTGACAGTCATTCCCAAGGTGTGAAACATCCTAAGAGCTGGGGTTGGTCCTTTTTCTCCAGCTTCTGCCAATGGGCAAAGATCTTGTTATTTTGATAGACTTTTTGACTTTTAATTGGTTGTTGTAGAACTGCCTTTTAATGGAAATGTGCTATTATTCTTATTGTTATGTTTTCAATGTTTTACAACTGTTTTAAATTTGTACTGTTTTTAATAAAATGGGATACACACACACACACACACACACAGATATATCTTTTTTTCTTTTTTCTTTTAACTTTGTGCTGTGGGTAACCTTGGGTTCCATATTGGAAGAAAGGTAGGTTTTAGGGTGATGGAAGATTAATGCAACCAAAGTTGCAGAATTTATTACACACACTAGAATAAATACTGTCCAGACCATGAGCAGGCAACCTGGTACCCTCTGGGTTTCTTGGCCAGTCAATATGGCCAATAATCAAGCATGAGAGAAGTCTTACTCTAAAACAAGTGGAAGGCACCTTGTTCTCAAGCTGCAGTGTTCCAGCTTATCTCCAGTCTAGATATTTTTTTTAACAAAGACACATAGCACTTTTTCTCCAGGGGCTTATGTATACACATATCCTTAAAACATATTTGAAAAACCACATAATATTTTTTTTATTTTTTAAAAGAATTTTACAATAAATGACTATTTGAAGATGGGCTTTTAGAGCTCACTGAATTTAAATATCAGCAAATTGAATTCATTGAGTCTCATAATAAAAGTTCAGAAACAGAAATAGTCTTGATGAAGAATACACATAACTTTATATGTTATGCAACTTACAGAAAAGAAGATTTCTTTGCATCCCGTGTACATTAAGTGTTCTTGCCAGGTCATCAAAATGTTGGTGCTTGAATTCATGACTTTTCAGCATTTCAGTCCTTTAGATAAATAAAGCCTTGGAAAAAAAGTTGCCATAATCTTACCCAACTGGAATAAAGTGGTGAAACTATCAATACTTGCATGAAATAGCAAAGTTAGAAAAGAATGGCACTCCTACTAGAAAGCAAGGAGTCTCATATTTACAATTTGGGTGTATTACAGAATTCAGTCCCATATTTAAATGCTCAGTTTTCATCAGTTGCCAAGAGTAAGCTTTTGTACGGCTAAAGCTACTTCACCAGCTGTCCCTAGTTCTTGGAAATATCATATCTGGCCATTGGATCATATGAGTTACATCTTACTGGGACTAATATAACATGCTTTTCATGTGGCTTTCAAGTCATCTAGTAGTTGATAGTAATAATAAGCATTTTAGTGACTTAATGTCACATTTTCTGAAAGATTTCATTCTCTCATACATGTCTGCAGAGGCTTTTTGAGCTTTGGAAAAAAAAAATCTTTTCTGTTCCATCAATATCTGAAGTACATTTGCTGAAAGGAGTTTCTCAGATAGTTGTTTTGGAATTCCTTCCCAAGAAAGTCTATTTGAGGTGGCCTTCCATTGCTTGTTGGGCTGGTGAGACTTTAATACGGGCAAGATGTTGGCATTGTAAATTGGCCACTATGGCAAATGTAGCTGTTGTTGCAAATTGGTCAACAGGCTGTTGATTTTTAAACATTTTACTGATGTTTTATCCAACTAGGGGGATGATGATGATGATGATGATGATGATGATGATGATGATGATGGTGATGATGTTTTGTGATGTTTATAGCAATTTTTTTAAAAAAAAAATCTCAAAGCAGTTCCCAAAAATAAAATCACAGTAAATCAAAGCAATTTTACTATAAGTAAAATACTGCAATATGCCATTTTTTAAAAAGTAGTTGTCTCAATGGTCATGTAAGTAGTATTCACCCTGACCCAAGCATATAAATTTTTCCCTTCCACCTTTGCGATCAGACAAAGGCTTGGATCCTATCAGTAGTCAGTAATCCCAATAAGAGCAGACCCACTGAATGTTATATAAGTGTTGACATTCATCAGCAATGGATTTATTGTGTCTGTTGTATTTTGTACAATAGACTTTGTACTTTGTATTTGTATTATTGGTACTTTGGATTACCAATCACTTTCACAAAAGATACCAAAGTACCAATAATACAAATCCAAAGTACAAAGTCTATTTTTTTTAAAAATTGCTATAAACATTTTTAAATAAATAAAACTAACATTTATTTGCTTTTTGATGGGATGCTTGAAGATTGTTTTCTGAAATCCATTTTAAGGTGTCCACCAAAAATGCTCGTCTCCGGTTCTCCCTATCTGCCCTGCACTTTGAAAATGACCACTTGCATTGTCTTCCTTCCCTCATAGAAATGATCCTGAAAGTAAAAATCCCCATGACTGGACTGTGACTAGACAACCCATTTGCTAGTTGCATCTTTTTTCCACTGACAGAGACTCTCCAGAGACACAAGATAAACTAGATATAGATGTTCTTGTCCTCAGTGGAACTGGAATATGTATATGCTGCCTGTGCCATCTCCCTTTTCTTCTGTCCCAAGGAAGACACAGTGGCCCTTCAGTGTTTTCTGTGTAGCACACACACACACACATACAGAGAGAAAAGTGATTTGGCATTAGCACAGATTTCTTTGTTCAGTCTCACTGATGGCACTAAAAATCTACAGCAGAGCTCAAGAAAAACTGGAAATAGCTCAGGATGTAAAATCTTAGCTTTTTTGCTCTGTGTGAGTGACCGTGTTTTTGTGAAGTGTGAAAGTAACCAAGATGGCTTGACTTGCTTGCCTAATGATCTGTAGTCCACATCTTGTCGTTTGGACTCATCTTGTTTCACTCATAAGCTGTTTGTTGCGAGGGATGTTCAAAGTAGCTGTAGGTAAAATGTGGCTATTCAGCATCTTTTAAAATTAGGAGAGTGCTCTGAGTGTGCAGCATAATTGTGCTGCCCTATAAAAATGCTTTTTAATAATAATGATCATGTTAGGATGGTGTAGAGTGCTTTCAATTAAGGTTTCTGGATACTAAACTAAACAGTGGAATAGCAAAGTGGTCTTAAGGCTTCATTAGCCTGTGAATATTGCTGAAAGTTTAAATTGTTATCAAAACCTCTTGGGATGAAATTCTTTATGGCTATAATCCTCAGCCTGATTTTTCCCTCCTGAAAAAGTTTTGTTGACTTGCACTGTTCTGTAGTACTTCTTGCTTAAGATCTTAAATAGCAAGTAGTCCATTTCAAAATGCTGCTGTGTCAATATGTCATATAGACCAATGTATTTTATGCTATATAGATGCCAGCCTGGCAGTTCCTGATGAGATAGCGCTTTCCATAATTATGGACAATGTAATCACATCAGTGACATGTTGAACAAGGTAATCACAGGAATTATTGCTTTCTGCATTTTCCCCTGTCAATAACTGATTCATTAAAAAAATAATCCAAAATTAGCATATAATAATAGAAATGATCAGAAAGATTTCCAAGTGTAAGCAGGGGGGAAAAATTCAAATGTTTGGAAAACACAAGTAACACTACTTTTTGAGTAGAATGGGGAAAACTTTGTTTCCCATTCTCCTTATGCATATGTGAATCAATTTTCTAAAAAATTTAATTCTGTTTGTTTTCACTCTACTGCCAAGAAGTTACAGTGCTCAAAATCTTCATGTGACCCATGCACTACGTTATTCAGCTGATGTGTTCTAGTATCTATTAGGTGTGTGCAGATACCCCAAGTTTTAGTTCACACCTTAATTCTGTGACTAGGAAAACAGTCCAGTTAACTTGTTCTGCTTTGGAAACTAGCTGATTTGATTTGGGAATCATTCAAAATTTTGCTTCAAGCATCCAAAGGTTCATCCCATCCCACTGGTTATCAGTGAACAAATAGCTTTATAGTTTTCTATTCCACTTTTTAAATGAAAGAGAAGGTACAAACAACAGTAGTTTCCTCTTCAGAACAGAGGTGGCCTGTCAAATCCGAGACAAATATACATTGGTGTTTTGTACAACAGTAGACTTTCTAGTCTGGAGTTTTCAAAAAGAAAAGGAATTAGGAGCACTCTGTGAGAATGGGAAAGAAACTTATCTGTCTACCCATTTATCTGTCTGTCTGTCTGTCTCTCTCTCTCTCTCTCTAATATTCTAGCTTTCTGTGAACACAGGTTGCAAGACGATGTATAATGTTTTAAAAGCCCAATACAATTTAAAACTACTAATAAAAAAGTTTAAGCACAATTAAAAGTTAAAAACAGTTGAAAGCAGCATTAAAAACAAGTTAAAAACAGTATTAAAAGATGCTAAAAAAGATAGATTAAAAAAAAATTAAAAAGCTTGATTTGACAGAGACACTAAAAATCCAAATCTTCCTTATGGGAAAAAGGCTTTACCTATCAGTGCAAACCCAGCAGGAAGGGGGGCAATCAGACCACCTAGATAAAGGAGTTCCATAACTTGGGAGCAGCCACTGAGGTGGCTATCTCTCATACCCTCATGCCTGAGATGGTGGTGGTACTGAAAGAAGGCCTTCTCCTGCAGATCCTAGAGCATGGGCAGATTCCTTTAGAGAGATATGGTTTTTCAAATAGCCTAGACCTAAACTGTGTATGGATTTAAAAGTCATAGCCAGCATTTGTAATTCTGCACAGGAACAGATTGACAACCAGTGGATTTAGGAAGGGGGCTATATGATACCTAGAACCTATTCTAGTCAGAATCCTGGACAGAACATTTTGGATCTGCTGGAGTTTCCAAACAGTTTCCAAAGACAGCCCCACATAGAGAACATTACAGCTATCCAAACAGAAGATAATCAAGGCACTTATCTGATATCCCAAAGAATAGGGACAACTGACACCAGTTTTAGTTGTGCAAACACACTGCTAGCCATCACTGAAACCTGGGACTGAGTCCAGGAGCATGACTGAGATTTCAGGTAGAATATGACCCCATCCAATGCAGTCTGATCTGCCTTTCAACTGACCAGGAACACTTCTGTTTTGTCTGGATTAAGTTTCAGTTTGTTTGCCATCATTCAGCCTATTATCAACAGCAGGAGAAAAAATTACATACTTTCAGAGGAATAATATGAGGGCAGGATTCCTTTAGTCTAGTACAACAACCACAGTAAGCCTTTAATGCCCTGTACTGTACAACCATTACCAGGTGAATGACAGTGTATATTGAACTAAAATTAGACTGTATAAACTATGGCCATTTCCTCATTAGTATTTTAAAATGGTGCAGAGCGACCTCCAACGGAGGTCTTCTGCACCATAGAGTGGACTGGGATGGACTACTTTTTGTAGTTCCACACCTCAATCCACACAGGAGCAACCGGAACTGGTTGTGCGGAGTGTTTTTAAAAAACCTCTTTTCAGAGATTTTTAAAAACCAGGGAGCTTGCAACCCTGTGCCGCTCCATCAACCAGCTCCAAAGCAGATTTGCAGGCATGTGCAAGTGTGTGCCTGAAGATTGGCCAGGGGTGGGCTTCCAGCTGGTGAGCTTCTTCGATTGGTGGAGAGCCTCCACCAATCGGAAGCCGCCATTTGGGACGCTGGAGGACTGCGGAGCAGCGAACTCGCGCTGCTCCGCGTGGTGACGGACTCGCCTGGTCGCTGGTAAGCTCAGGCTTTTCAGGCATTTTCGGGTGTCCCCCCCCCACATTCGGAAAGGGCCTACATTTCTAAACAGAATTATTAACTATAACATATAAATATACAGACATAGGGTCTTTCCACACTACACAGTTATAATGCTCGTATTCCACATTCAACATACTATGGAATCCTGGGGTTTGCAGTTTAGGGAGGAATGTTTACAATTATCAGCCAGAGAGCTCTTTGGCCTCAGTAAACTACAAACCCCAGAATTCCACAGGATGTTGAAAGTGGAATAATAGCACTATAACGATGTAATATGGAAAGGTCCATAGTACTAAACAAACAACACCTGTTTGTACATGGCTATGTATTGTATCAAAAGGTCAGTTTCAACAGGTGGGATTCCTTTAGGCATATTTCAAATTAGCAGGAAAGGCTAAAGGAGGTTGTCCTTCTTATTATTATTTTTTTCAGGTAGTTTATGTGCATATGTTATTGAGATGCCCCTGAATAAGAAACACACAAGATTTCTCTTGTCTTGGGTCCCATGCCGGAAGAAAGATGGCATGCAAGTATAATAAATAAATAAGAATAATAAATGAATTTAGGAGGATGTGTGCCATTTCACACTTGTGACGAATAAAAAGACTTTTAGAGTTTTGTTTGCATTGCTTTCTCTTCACCTGACAGCTTAAAGCCACAGAAATATTAAGAACTTCGTTTTTGTGTGGATGGATGTGTCATAGTTTATTGGGGAGAAAAATGAAAATGAATGCTATGGAACACATCATATAGTAAAAGGACAGCATTTAAAGTCTGGGGTGCAGACTTTCTGAACAGGACTCCTCTGAACAGGACAAATGTATCAAAAGTTTCTGATGTTTGTTTCTGATCTTGGTTTTGTTATGTTTTTTTTGTTTTTTTTTAAAGACAATATACCTTTGTCTTGGACTATTTTCTGGCACTTTCCAGGACCCCCTGCAACTCTCACCATTGAGTGGAGTTCTTTTTCAATCCAAGACGTAACAGAACAAAAAAGTATCTGTTGCTCCCCTCTCTCTCTCCAGATGTATCAACGGAACAGTGAAATGGCACTTTTGCATTATGGCCTTATAACTGCATTTAAAAAACACAGCAAACAAAAAACAACAATTTACTTTTCAAACTATAGAACCACCTTGGCAGGAGTTCTTCTTCTTCTCCTCCTCCCCCACCATCCTCTTCCTCTTTAGAAAACATTTTGGAAGGATTCTAGTGCAAATCCAACAAATCAATACGAACAGCTCCTAAAAGGAACGTAATGAGCAGAGATGAAGGTCAAAACTACGGGAAAAAAACAGCAAAACCCAAGGAACTATATCATGAGAGGTTGTGCTGCATTAAACCAATTAGGAAGAGGCCCATATACAGCTCTCAAGAATAGCCCCAAATAAGCTGCTAAGTGAACTGTATAAGGAAATGGTGCTTCCCCTGAAAAAGCAAAGAATCATAGTACTATCAAATTATTACATCATCAAATTATTATGCCACATGAAGTATTTCTCAGCCTCATTCACAGTAATATGTTAATGTTAAATGACTAGCTTTCCCTTTTGTGAAACACAAGAACTAGTTGCAACCTCACTCTCTAAATGGTAAGGACAACCCTGTCTTATTTTATGGCCCGTTTGCCAACATGTGTACAGATATATACATGTTTGTAAACACATGCACACAAAGACACACATATTCAGCGAAGCCATAAAACTCTGCATCAGTAAATCCCTCAGACAAACATTGCCCTACTCCCCCCCAGTCTGTTGCAGATCAACATCCTATTTCATTAGTCAGGTGTGGGAATCTGTCACAGGTCCAGAGGTCATTTGTCTGCCCCTGGAAACAATTTGGGGCTTCATAGATTCCATCTTTCCTTCCTATCTACCAATCAATCAATTGTCTATCTATCTCTATCTAAATGGTACAGGATGGGAGTTGCAACATTGTGAATTATCACTCTTGAAATTTTCTAGAAGATGCAATTAATTTCTTTTCTTTTTTAAATATTTTTTGGCCAGAAACAGGTCACTCTAAGAAGTCTGAAGAGGCCATCAAAACAGGCTTGGGGGCCATGTGACCACATACCATCTAAGTTCTAGTTCTGTTAGTCAGAGAAGAGCCAAAAGAAGTAGCAAGACTTCTGCCCATCATGATGTTACCTGACTGCTTAAAGGTTTCAGGTTACCCTCATTATTAATTCTTGGGTAATACTACATTAGGCATCAAGAGCTTGATGACCTTCTCTGCCTCCACTCATCATGCTGAAGGAAATAAACACTGCTTTTCAGACTAGATGGAATGCCACATTCTTTCTTGAGTTGTCACCAGCAGTCACTACCAGACAGTACAGTAGGATCCCCATATCCGTGGATTCATTATCCACTGATTTAGTTATCTGTACTTGGCAATCGGCATGTAGAGAAGTGGAGATCTCCCACTTTGCACATCCCTGCTGGCTGCAGCCAGTGTGCCTGCACAGGGGCCAGCAGCGGGCATGCAGAGAATGGATGATCACCCACTCTGCATACCCCTGCTACCTGGAGTGAGTGAGTGAGCAGAGGCCCCAGGGCATGCAGAGACGCAGTGAACACTGGCCCTACATGTCACTGTGTACCTGATCCAGGGTGCCCATGCGAGCTCAGGCCCCAGGGCATGCAGGAATGCAGTAATAGCTGGCTCTACATACCGCTGTGGGAGAACTGTACTTTAAAATCATTTTTGGGGGGTGTTGACAGGGTGTTCGCTAATATCCATGGATTTCAGTATCTGCGAGCGGGGGTGCAGAACCAATCCCCAGCAGATACGGGGGTCCTACTGTAAGTACCGAATTCATATATTTTCCAATTGGTGTTAGTTCTCATCTGGATCCATTTCAGGAACCCCAGTGCACTGCTGCCACATCTCCTACCATGGATAGTCATAAAATACAATGAAAATACAGCAGGTAACCCTGATAACTTCCTTCAACTTCCTCCCCAACCCACTGTGATTAGAAGTAAATAGGAGAGCCTTCGTAACATTTCCCCCACTTGTTGAAGCTACAGTTGTCAGTCACATACAAAATAATCATCCTGTCCTTTTCCTCTTCCCAACCAATGCTTATAGAAAGCTAGCTTTAAACGTACCAGCATTTGGATCAATATATGCCCTGTCTCTGTCAACCTCCAAATTCCTTCACTTTAGATGAATCCCAGACCTGTCAGAATGTGCCTGATTTATCTCAGGATTCATCTGAATCTGATTCATACCACTTGTGCTTCTGCTTTATGATATTTTGAATTGGGCTGCTGTTTCTCTGGGAACCATCTGTTAACTTTTAAGGTTAAGATGTAATTATGCTATTCTAATCAAGAGCTCTTTTAAAAATAGATCATTGAAGCTGAATGAAACACGCTAAAAGGGGGGTCGATCTGTTTGTGAAGCATGTCAAAATATGGTATATATCCCCAAAGATGGGTAACAGACATTACTAAACTAATGCCTTCTAGTTTGCATGCAGAGCTTTTCCATATGTTGAAAGCTGATATCGAAGCCATTTGTCTGCTTGTGGCCTAGATGACAGTGATAGTGGAAAGCTAAGTAGAGAACAGGAAAGAAGAAAAGTGAAGAGTAGCATCCAGGGTAATTATTATTTATGGTCACTGTTCTTTCTTATGTCTCTAAAGGCCCATAAATATATTTGAGACAAATGTCATGTTTTATGAGAGATCTATGATTCAACGTATCTTTAGTTTTATTCAAAAGTAACTATGAGTTCTGAATTTGACTAAAGAGGTGGTATTGGAGCAAAAGGTATGCAGGTCTTCCACTCTATCACCTGATTCCCATTCTGTTATTCCTGAAGAAGATGTGTGTATGTGTTTGTGTTTTCTTCCATAACTAGCATGACCAACAGCAACTTGGGTGGTGATTTCAAGCTGGGAAATAGTGTGAGAGGAACTATTTAAATACTCATTTCAATCATGCCAAATATTATGCACTGCAACATTGCAGATGAATAAAAATAAATAATCTTATATGATCCAGTCACAGATCTCCTGCTTACCCTGTATACTGATCATTTGTTGGATCCTAGTGGGCCCTAGTATCTTATGCTGCAATACTCATGAGTAAGTGGCCTCATATTTACATAGTGCAGAGTTTGTATGGTTTCTGTTGAAGACTTTTGAATTTCCTACTCTCTTTGCTTGCTTGTCTTTTGCCAAGCATAATGCCTTTCCGAGTTCAGCTTGAACTGCTTATTTATATTTAAATGATGGATTCTAGTGTTCCAATAATCACTGGGATTATCTTCAGTTTAGTTTTGCATAATTGTTCCACTTCATGGCAAAGCAGAACAAAGTCATTTAGACTTGTTACCTTTTAGAGTTTTACTTCTTTTTTCTTTCTTGATGTTTCTCTTTTTAAGCATAACAGATTATTATTACAGATCTCTCTAGTGAAATAAGAATTCAGCTTGTGTCTTGCAACCTAGATCTCAACTATTTTTATTTTATTATATCATTTCCTTCACAGTGTGATAAGTTTCTGTTTGTCACTCTGCATATCTGTTTGGCTTTCTGAATACTTCCTGAAAAACATGTATGCCATTTCCAGTGCAATTAAACAAGGGGGGGGGAGACAGGAAGGAAGGTGAGGGATGATTTACACATACATTAAAGCCACTTAGCTTTTGCAGCTCAGATATGCCCAGAGACTAGTGTTCTGGTGAGGAGTAATATTTCAATTTTCAGTTATATCAACTTTTAGAGGCAAAACATACAGCATATGAGGTGTTTATGATGGGTGCTTCTCTCTATGACAGTTTTATAATCCACATCAATATGGGCTATGTGTGAAATATATTCTCAATTTTATAAAGGTATTGGAAGGGTTGTGAGATTTTGTTTTTGACCGAATTTTGAATGCATGCATGCATGTATGGGTGGATGTATATAAACAATCATGTACATAATTATACGTATTTATTAATTTACTGCGTTTTAATTGACCCACTAATACAAGGGTGGTCCAAATGTGGCCCACTGGCTGCTGCCGCCACCTCTTCTTCTTCTTCCTTTAGCTTTGTTGTTGTTGTGTGCCTTTGAGACATTTCTGTGTGATGGCAACCCTAAGGTGAACCTGAGAACGAGCATAATGTCATGGTTTGAACATTAGACTATGATCCTGGAGACCAGAGTTCAATTCCCCCACTTAGTCATGGAAACCCACGGGGTGACCTTGGTGCATCACAAACTCTCAGCCCCAGAAAATCCTGTAATAGGGTTGCCTTAGAGTTGCTATATGTTGGAAATGACTTAAAGGCACACAACAACAACAACAACAACAACAAAAACAACAAGGTGAAACTAACA
This sequence comes from Ctenosaura bakeri, assembly GCA_948474755.1. Lineage (NCBI taxonomy): Eukaryota > Metazoa > Chordata > Lepidosauria > Squamata > Iguanidae > Ctenosaura > Ctenosaura bakeri. Next base: position 137,864 of record CAOLHI010000899.1, on the reverse strand, counting down.
CAGGGTTTTCTTGGCAAGATTTGTTCAGAAGGGTTTTCCTTCACCTTCCACTGAGGCTGAGAGAGTGAGATTTGTTCAGGGTTACACAGTGGGTTTCCATGTCTGAGAAGGGATTCAATCTCAGTTTTCCAGAGTCATAGTCCAACGCACAAACCATTGCATCATGCTGGGTCTAATTGAGCTTTATTAGTCCTCAAATCAGCATGGGGGGAAAGAAGGCAGAAAATCAGCAGAAAAAGTAGAGCTTAAACAAACTAAAAAATGGGAAAACAGGTAAATTGAAATTGATGTAGTCCATTGTGGAGGTATGGGGCAAAAATTGGCATCTACCTTGCACAATTATCCTCCCTGTATAAATCAAAGTCCTCTGAACACTTCAAAATGTGAAATATTTCAGCATATCACTATAAAATTATAATTAAAGACTATGTTCATGGAACTTCATTGGAGCTTTAAAGAACTTACCCTCAACCACTTCCATTTAATGATAGCATTTCAAAGAAATGTAAATGAATATAGGACTACAGCCTTAGAAAACCTTTTCTTCTTTTGACATGCCTTAGTTAATCATAAGTTATTTAATCTTTTGTTTTTGTACCAAGTACTGGCTTCTTTTGTATCAAATATCCAAGTAATCACACAAGATGACAATGATACTTTCTCCAAGTCATTTCTAAATTTTTATTTAATTATATAGTGCATTCATCAAAAGGAGAACTTTTTATCACAGGCAACAGTAAAATAAGAAAGGATCTACATCCCTAAAGACAACGTAGCACACAATTCCTTTTCTGTTCCCCTGTGAATAAGAGAGTAACATTTGTTTACAGAGTCCAAAGTCTTTGCCCAAGCTGTCACTGATATTTATACCTTGAAAGTATTGTTTGTCTGACATATTTTCCAACATTTTCACCTATAGCCAATTACTAATCTGTTATTTGAAAACACTTCCTAAAGACACATGGTGAGTTCAAGAGAGATATGATTCAGCTTCCAAGCTATGGCATCATAGTTCTTCTGGTAGAGTAGAGAACTGTAGAAAAAGTTGGCACTAGTGTGAAGTAGGAGTGTCAATATGTGAAGAACACTGAGGAAAGAAAATACTATGAGGGAGGAAAAGTGATGCCGAAAGCATAGGTAACAGGTTAGACAGCTGGTTAATTGAGAATGGTCAGTTGGTTCAAAGGAGGGAAGAAAGTACTAGCAAATCTCAAATCTCCTTTAGGATGAGCTGGGACTCCAAAGTCCAAGAACGTAAACCTGGAATAGTTTCAAGCTCTGTCCTATTACAAAAGAGAGGGAATGGGGCTGCTCTGACAGGTTGTCATCTTGCAGAGTGTTTCATTCCCTGTTTCTCAAGAGAAAATATTTTGAACAAGAGAAAGAGAACACAGGCATTCTGACTATGATAGAGATAAAAAAAAGTATGAAATGATGAGAAATATATAGCACTCCATACATTTTAGACTACTGTCCTTATAGTCCCTTACTATTGGCCTTTCTTACTGTAGCCAATAGGACTTGTATACTAAAATGTTTATAAGGCCAAAGTTTCCTTGCCCCTTTTTGATCATATGAATCCACACCACCAAATTTCCACATGACTTGTAAAAATGGCAATACCTTATGCAATGAAAACAACACACCTTTAAATATTGTGTCCTGAACACTGTATACAGTAACAGTCACTATTTTAGAAAAAGTTGTACTTACAATCATGCTATTATTTACCCACATCCAGTTCATTATTAATTGTTTCATTTTGTCATCTGGTTCCTTAATTAAATTGATCATAATTGGGTCATCATTCCACTGGAGAGATCATAAGTGAGGGTTGGGCAAATTGTGGTTCATAGGGGGCACATTGGACACCCCCCCTCCATTTATTGTGGCTTTGGAGTGGTAGGTTTTGCTTTGACCAAGCTTTGAGGTTCTTCCACCCTCCAAGTCTAACCTCTTCTCACTACAAAAAAAAAACAAAAAAAACAAAAAACAAAACTGAAAATAAAAAAATAAGGCCAATTCTGCGCTATACTGTTATTTTATTCCACTTCCTATGGAATCCAGAGATTTGCAGTAAAGGGAGGGGCATTTAGAATTCTCAGCCAGACAGATCTTTGGCCTAAGTAAACTGCAAATCCCAGAATCCCACAGGATGTTAAAATGGAATAATAGCTCTATGACTGTGTAGTATGGAAATAGACTAACTTGGTCATGATGATTCATTTTTTAAAATGTTTCCAGGTCTGATGCAGTCCACAGTGAGTATTAGGACAAAAATTTGGCCTCCTACTCCACCAGAATTGTACACTCTTGCACTGAGAGATGGATGACTGTAATCAAGAGATGTATATACCGTAGTATGGGGGATGGGGAAACAGCTATATGTTTTGGTTTTCTTTTCTTTCTTTTTTTGGTTAATATTTTCCAAAACAAGCACTACAAACATTACAAATATATACAAGAATATATATAAAAAGTTTGGGGGGGGGACCAGAAAAATCAATGCAGACAAAAAGACCTATGAATTAACATATGAATTAAAAAGAAAGAAAGAAAAGGAAAGAGAAAAAGAAAAAAAAAGAGAGAGAAAAAAGAGAAATCAGTTGGAATATTGGAATAGTGGAATATTGCTTACCCACGCAATTTCAAGCCTCTCAAAAAAGAAATCTAATCTTTTCTTCTTCCTTTCTCCTTCAGTTCATAATCTCTATATACTTTTTATACATTAGATGCTTGCTTCAAAAATAAACCAACTAGCTAGTGAGACAGCTTATGCATTTATTTGTTAAATACATTTCAGGTATTTACCTCTTCTTTTGTGATATAACTGTCCAGAAGATCCTAAATTGTACTTTGTATTTGGTAGGGAAGTTTCATCCTTCATCTAATTAAAAAGAAGTGAAATGAAATCTTCTCTGTATAATGGTGTCTCAGGGATTCTTTCTGTAACAAATACATTACCAAATCTATATCAATTACGGCATGTTTACTCTTGTATTTATTGCAAGTATGTACAAGACAAGGGAGATCCAGGATACATTTCCTTGTCACCAAATCCTTTAGCAAGTTAATCTGATTATCAGATGGAGGAGCAGTTATAAGAGTTAAATCACCATGGTTCCCCTACAAATCACTTCAAGGGGAAATGTCACTAATGGGATTGAATTAACCTGAGTTGAATGTGCCAAAACACAATGTAAATAGTCCACAAGTATTATTAAAATAGCAGATTATTATTAGCTGTTCACTGTACATAGGAAACAAAGTGAAATTTTCACATTATGTTACTGAAGTGAAGTAGAGGATCATATAGCTTGTGTGCAGTTATGGACACAAGTAGGGCCTTTCCATGCTACACTGTTATAGTGTTATTATTCCACTTTCAACAACCTGTGGAATTCTGGGGTTTCCAGTTTAATGAGGCCAAAGAGCTCTCTGGCTGAGAATTCTAAAGGCCTTTCCCTAAACTGCAGGATTCCATGTTGAAATAGCATTATAACAGTGTAGTGTGGAAAGACCTGTAGTCAATCAGTGCTTATGCTACTTACTTAAAAGTAAACACATTTAACTCAGTGGGACATACTTCAGTATGCAGGGGCTAGCAGTTCTGATTAAGGGGTTAAGACTTCATTGGGCACAGAAACAAATTAAGGCTTCATTGAAAGAGTATTAAAGAAAAGAAAGCTCTCTCATGTGCTTAGCAAATATTGAACTAAGTTAGCTTCATTTATGGTAAAAGTGAGAGAACAAGTGAAGGGAAGAAATGAGATGGAAGGATCCCCAAAAGTATCAGTTTATCTCTCCAAGAAGTCATAATAGAAGTGCATAATAGAAGTGCAGACTTTTGGTCACTGAAAACTGCTTAAGCCTATCACTGCTATCTTTAACTTTCTAAGCACTGAACAATGTTGCATTTCTAACACTTCCGAATTGTGATGCATAGGACTGATGTTAAGAGGTTTATGGAAAAATGTTTCTCATCCCTTCCTTCTTATTGTAGTTTGCTGAAAAGATTCACTAGAGCATTGGACTTCCGGTCACATGGCGCGCATGAGCGGAAGCTCAGATTGAAGCTGCGCAATTGCGCAGCTCCGAACTGCCACCCGCTGGATTCCAGCCACTTTTTAAAAAACATCCAAAGTGGCTAGACACCCCTCTGGTAAAAGGGGTGCAGAAGAGGTCCGAAGGGGACCTCGCAACTGGTGTTTGGATCTACCTGGAGGGGGAAGAGCGGAAAGCACCAGGGGATTGTAGGACCATGACGGAGCCAGCGGGAACGCCGCAAGAGCAGCACAAGTGCCGCCGCCGCCTTTTAAAGCAAGAAACTTTTTTGATATGACAGTAAGCTACCTGATCTAGTGTTTGATTTTAATGATATCACATCTGGAACTGACTTGCATTGGTGCGCAGGAGCGGAGAAACGAAAGAACCCAGAGGCGATGTGAATATGTAATGGCGGAGGGTTCGTTTTAAAGGGATGGCTGTGTTGTTGTTTTTTTAAAGAGTCTGCCAAGAGGCTTTTCTGCTTTTCTTATTAGTGATTGGAGTTTTTTTAAGGCTAAAGAGAATTTTGACTTGTTTTAAGACAGACTTAATGGACTGGACTGGCTAAGAAATAGTTCTTTGAGATCTGGACTGGACTGGGCTAAGAAATAGTTTTTTGAGAACTGAGAAACTGTAAAGTTGTGTGGATTAAATATAAGACTTTTGGGATTTTCAAAGGATTTCCCCCTGTGTTTTTGATTCACTTTTGGAAGGGCTAGGACTTGGAAAGGACTTGAAGGAACTTTGTAGTAGACGAATATTGTTTGGGATTGCAGTTCTTTTTTATGGCTTTTTATGGTTTTTTCCTGATGAGATTGGACTAATTTTACTTGAATATTGAACTTCTTTTTTTCTCTATCCTTCTACTTTGGACTTACTTTGGACTTAGTTTTGATTACTTTGGACTTGAGAGGACTGGCAAGTTGGATTTTAAAACTTTGGAACCCTGATATTAGAGGTCTATAGACATTGAGAAGTGCCTTTTAAGTTCCTGGTGTTCGAGAATTGTTTTCGTTGAACTCAGATTGTTGAGACTGGAGAGCCTGTGCTGGAAGGACATTGCAAGCAGAACATCCTCAATCCCACGAGATGGAGCAGCTCGGAATGTAACTGATGGCTGAGACACAGAAAGATCCTCGAGCAGCCCAGAGGGAGGAAAGTACAGAGAGCTTCAGTTGAGAGAGGGGAGTGAGAAACAGGCCTAGGCACAGTGCATTGAAGTGGAGAAACTGATTTTACTTTTAATGTTAGAGTAATGTGTAGATAATTCATATGTAAGCATTTATGTAGTTACATTAATAAGTCTTATATCCAGCATTTTATATATTTACATTACTAGGTACTAATCTTGACATTGATTTGGAATGCTTATATGTTTTGATTTTAATAAGTGTAAAGAAGAGTGATTTTAAACCAATAAGTATACGTATATAGTTAACATATTGCCATTTATATAAGTATTTTGACAATACTATACTGTTATAGTGTGTTGAATGTGATATAAGATATAAGCATAAACAGATTTTATCTGACAAGGAAAGGAAAACCAGGGAACAAGATACTGTCAACAGAATGGAATCCAGGTCAAGAAGAGGAGCAGCTGCTGCAGTAACAACAACTCAAACTTCCAGATGTTCCTCAACAGATATAACCCAGAAGTCTTAAGTTCTTATGTTGCAAATGATGGAGGAGTTAAAAAGCATTAGAGAAGATATCAGAAAAGATTTAAAAGAGACAAGAAAAGAAATGAGAACAGATATGAAACATGAAATTGACAAGTGGGGAAAAAATTAGATAACTTGACTAGAGATGTAGCTACATTGAAAAAAGATACTAAAGAATTAAAACAAGAAGTCAAACAGCTAGAATCAGAGGTGACGGTGTTAAAAGATAAACACCAAGAAGAAGAATTCCAAATTACTGCACAGGAAATGAGATATTGAGAAAAATACCTTCGTTTTAGGGGAGTCCCTGAGGAAACAGGGGAGGATTTGTACACTAAGATGTTACCAGCATCGGCAGAATTTATTGACATCGAAGAGGAGAAATTGGAAATATGCATAGACAGAATGTTCAGATTAACTTCTAGAGTGACCAGAGAGAGGAAGCTTCCAAGAGATATTATCATAAGATTTACCAGGACGGTAATGAGAGATAAAATATTACAACGAAGCTACGATGGACAGTTGAAAATTGAAGATAAAGGCGTGAGAATATTTAAAGATATACCATTTCAGATATTAAAGAAGAGACTAGAGCATCATGCCCCTCTTGAACAACAAATTCAGCAGAAGGAAGGACTACCAAATCAGGTATCTGTCCATTTTTGTGATTGCTCCCTACCTCTTTCTTTAGGAGGGCCTCCTTGATCCTTCAGACTGCTTTTTCAGATGACACATGGGGCTGTAATAAAGAGAAAAGAATGAACTATTCCTTCCACAAACTTCCTAAAGACTGTAATCTTAACATTTAAGCTCAGTGGAACTTCTTGACACGGATAGGCTTCCACTGTAAGTGAACACTTCTTAGGTCCCAGGATTTTGTGGATTTTTTAAAGATCTCCCCTCCCTGAATCTTGTCTGTCCAAGAACTTAGCAGAACAAATTGATTAGTAGTAGTGGTTACAAATAAAGTCTGGCTATTAGACCTGTGCTAGGGAACCTGTGCAGTTCCAGTGCTAGGGAAGAACTTTTTTCCAGTGCATGTTTTCCTCTACATATACTAAGCAGAACAAAAGAGGAACTAAGAAGGGAAAACAAGTGTATTTACCTTTATCAATAAAGTATAAAGAAGGAGAAGGAGAAGAGAAAGAAAGTAAGTTAACAAAGAAATGTGTGGGGATGCATACAGGTGATATATAACTGTACTGATTGATTTGGAACAATTTTCAGACTAATTTGCTTGTCTAATTTGCTTGAGGCTATTATCCAAAACCCATCTACCTGGCAGTAAGTCTCACAGACTTTCATCTGAGCAGCACTGTATAGTCTTGCACTATTATATGTTTCTTTTCTTTTTCTTCTTCTTCTCTTTTTCTTGGGTGAAAAAGTCTTATTAAGTCTCATTTGTATGTGCTAGCAGCATAGTGGCATCCAGTAAAGAGCATAAAAAAACAGTACTTAGTTGCCTAGTTGGCTTGGTTGTAATATGTTGGTTTCTCCATTAACTCCATCAATTCACCTTAAGTACTTCTGGTACATTCTCAGTCCTGCCAATGGCTAGTATATTTTGTTATGACTCCATAGAAATAGGTGAAAGCTACTTTCTTATTCCTCCAGATCTGTTTGGTTTTCAGTGAACAGAGAAGTTCACCAAACCCAGAACTGAACATATGTGAGAAAAGTTATTCAGTGCATTGGCCAAAGTATTCCTTATAATTGATTTCCTTTTTGGTTTGTCTAATCAGATTACCTACTTCACTTCTGAGTAAAACTACTCTTATTATCTTAACCTCAGGGATTTCATGTGTAGAAAATTTACAAAATTGATCTGAAAAACATGTGCTTGTGTATGTGAGCCTTGAAGCTGCAATACATGAACTTTTTCTGGTAAATCCCAATATGTTTACATTTGATCCAGAAGGCTGAATTTCTGTGGAAGAGCTAAAATAATTATGCAAATGATTCATGATGAGTGTGAATTAAAGGGTGAACCTGCCACTTTCAGGGTAAACAATGGAAAAATAATAAACAAAGTATTGTGTAGGGATAGACAAGAAGAACTGTGGTATGGGCGAAATGCATACTTATACATTTCAAATGACTTACAGTGCATTCATAGTACAATGCAAAGTAGAAATTATGAAACAAAAGATATACATTCAACCTGGTTAATGTGTACCAAGGAAAGCCCACATAAAATCTCTACCAGACCAAGTTTCTCACACATCTTTCTTGACTGGAATGAATCTGCCTGTTCAGACACTATATACTCCTGAATACTGGAGGCTGGAAGAAATTGTGGCAGAGGTCTATGGCTTTTATGTCATGCTTTAGGACTTCTTGGCGCTTAAATCCAATTGGTTATTACTGACTGGAATAATCTCATTGAATCTATTTTTGAAAGCTAACTCAGCACATATGAACAGTGAATTTTATTGATTCAAAAGATCAAATCAAGCTGAGGCCAGCATTTCGATTTAGGCCTAAGAATTTGGCTGTTGGAAGCTTGTTCTTCTTATATTCTTATGTCAGTCTTCCCTCTTGTACTGGCACATGCCAGATCTTTTGGACTACAGCATTCCTGATCGTTGGTGTTTGAGGCTGAAGGAATTTAAATTCAAAACATCTGGAGGCCACTAGGTTGGTGAGGGTGGCCTCTATTTGTTTTTTTTTGTTTTTTTATAATAATTTTTTATTGATTATATAACTGGAAAACAAAAGCAAAAAATTAAACACCATGTGTTATACATAACAGTGAAAAAAAAAGAAAAAAAATTTTTTTCCTTTAAACAACATAAACTTACATTATTTTTTTTTCTCTTTTACACTTGAAATCATAACCTTATTCATATAGGTGGCCTCTATTTGTATGACAATGAATTGCATGGATAGAATCATATTAGCATAGAAAAGAAGGGGTACTTTGGTAGACTCCTAGTACTGTTATTTTTAAATATAAATTGTGTTTTATAAAACATACAGTTTTATAATGGACCAACCCACTAGTTTTCCTCAAGTGCTTATTGAGCGTACATCAATTCAAAAGACAGGGAAACTTGACAGCTTAATTCTGTCTTAGAAGAATGTTTGCAGACATAATCCTATTCACTGGTGGATAAGGATGCCCTGCTAGTCACTTGGCCTATAAAACTATTAGCTTTAATTTTTATGCTGGCATCATGATCTTCTTAAATTGTAAACCAGCTTTTTCTTAGCAGTTTATTGGCAAAAGTAGGCAACTTCTCCATAAATCTTCCTAGCTCATGCCCCTTTGCATGTAATGCAATTTAGCTACAAGCAGCAATATTGTTTTTAATAATTCCCAGAGGTGCTTGGTCAAGCCTTTGAGACTGTCATCGGCTTGGTACTTCAGAGAAAGTTGCTACTAACTTAATGAGACAAGAAATTATTTAAAAAGGGAAGTAAAATTCTATTCTATCACACCATTAAAAATAAATGACATTTTTAGTAACCTGCAATTATCAAAGATCTCTGGAGTCTTGGGAAAAATTAAACAGTCAAAAAGAAAAGGGGAGGATGATTTTTTTTTAAATGGAGATTGCAGTTTTCAATTTCTTCCTTGATATTTGCATACTGTGTAATCACTGGTTAAAATACAGTGTGAACTGTTAATAATACCATAGCTGGAATTTTCACTGCAACTGTGACACTGGCAGCTGTAGTTCACACTGTTGGTTGTGCTCTCCCTTTCCTCACTCATAACAGGTTTACATTTGGCATGATAAATTGCAACTTATCCAAAGTTAATCTTCTTCGGTATCTTAGGAAATGCTAAATCCTCCCCCTTCTTAATCCTGAGACAGTGGGTGCAAATGTAATAAATTGTAGCCAGCTGACTGACTGTTTTACATTTGACATAGCTCCAGCTTAGTTAACTTTGCTAGTTAACCTTTTGAAGTTATATATGAAGTTGGTAAATCTCTAATAAAGCATAGGGGAAAGACTTATGGGGCACTCTTATCTCATTTTGGTTCAGAAGTTCTTTCAAATGAGGTCGAACTATATGGAGAGAGATATTTCATATAAAAAAGTTACTTCTGTAAAACATTTCTTTTTCTGTTTTTGTTTTATTTTCTTGATCAAGTGAGATAAAATTGAAAAATAGGTCAAAAATATGCTGACTTGACTTCATAGAATCATTATGCTGGAAGAAATTTCAAAGGTCATTTAGTGTGACCTTTTATCAGTATAGAAATCCTCAGCAAAATCCCTAACAGGTGTCCATCACACCTTTGTTTAGAAATCTTCAGTGAAGAGATGTCTGCCAAGGTAGTCTGTTCTACTGTCAAATAGCTCTTACCACCAGGAAGGGCTTTATAATGTTTACTCAGAAACAGTTTTCTTGTAATTTGAACATATTGGCTCAGGTCCTATCTTCTGGAGTGTCTGTAAATAAGCTTGTTCTATCAACTTCATGACAAGAAATGTAAAAGTGGTTATCATATCACTTCTCAATCATCCTTTCTCCAAGTGCTCAGCCTCATGGATAACGGTTTCCAAATCCTTTACTATTTTGGTCTCCTCCTTTGAGATACCTCAACATGTTAATAACCTTCTCAACATTGTAACAGCCAGCTCAGTACTCCAGGTGGAGTCTCATCAAGGCAGAACTAAGTGATAGTATTTTTTCCCTAGATATGGATACTATACTTCTGTTGATGTAGCCTAGAATAGGACTAGGGTTTTCTTTTGATGGAGCACATCACAGTCATGTTTAGCTTGCACTCTAGAAAGACTTCTAGTTTCTTTTCACAAATATGGTTGTCAAGCCAGGTGTCACCCGTCCTATATTTTATGCAAGTGATTTTTCCTACCCAGATATAGAACCTTACTTTTTTTCCCAATTGAAATTCATTTTGGCTGAGTTCTCCAGATCCTTCTTTCAAATGGTAACTATTTGGCCATAAAAACCTGGCTCAGCCATACTCCCCAATGATCTGTCACAATTTGAACAAACAGTGTCATACTTCAAGTTTACTTAAAAATTGAATATCATTCAAGTTTGTAAAACATCTGTGCTTAGAATATCATCTGTGCTTTGCTTTGCTTATGCCAATTCTGATGAATGTGCATTGAACTCCATACATAGTAGAAACACTATTATGAGAATTATGAGATGAAAATACAAATATCTTAAGACAAGTTGAAAGAACATTTTGTTTCCATTTTCTGCAGCTAGAATAATTTCTTTCTACAGTGAAAGAAACCATCACACATCAAAGTGAATGTTTCAAATATTCTCACAGGGAGGGTTTGTAAGCAAGATGGCTCTTGGGATGTCAGTCATCCAAGCACAGGATAATTAGCACCATCTGAGAGTGTGTTAGGCTGAGTAATAAAGGCTCAACTGGGAAAACTGAAGGGAAGCAGATGGTTCTTTCAGTTGGCTAGTCATGGCAGGCAAACCAGAGACTTTGTCTGGGAGTTGGATAACTGTCACTAGTGATAGCTAGTTTCTCTAGTGAAAAAAGTATCTATAATTCCTTGTCCAGACTTTTGGTTGCTGGCATTTTTATACCTTCAAAATAGGATTATCATTTTAAAATCAGTCTGATATATTGCACTTGGATATTTTGCTGTTTATTTGCTTTATCTTGCTGTTATCTGTTTTTAAACCCTTCTCTGAAAAAAACTTTTCCAAGAAAGTCCCATGATAGATTCATCTTAGGGTCACTGTAAGTTGGAAACAACTTGAGGGTACACCATAGGTTAAAAAAATGATATAGGTCAGATACATGACTCCATTCATCTCAAGGGTCAGTCTTGTGGTGCCATCCCCCCACAAAGAAAGTGGAGGCACGGGGGAATAGATAAAGCTTGGTGCTTTTGGCAAAGGGCATTATGTCCAGCTCTTTCAGTTCGAAGGAAACTGGCATCAAACCTGGATTGTCAGTAGAGGATCTCTCCAGAAGGTCAGACAACATCTTGCACAAGGAATTACTGGATGCCTTCTTGCCTATATCTGGAAAGGGTGTAGCTATTGTTATGCAACAAACAACAAACCTGATCCATGCTTTCTTAAGTAAATAAGAGCTTTATCAAGAGTAGTGCCTGTCATGTTATAATTCCTTTATTAACAACAAGAGACATATGTAGTAGTCTCCACCAGTGGCAATGCATTTTTATCACCTTTGAATATACTCATCAAATTCATTTTGGAAAAACTATTTTGGGCACTCCCTGGTCTAGTGTGTGATAGTATCTTCCACTTTGGCCACATTATTATAGCACCATCTCCAAAGGCCTGCCTTCAACCAACTGAACAAGTCTGAGGTCCTCAGATTGGAGACAGATCAGGGAACCACTGACCATCCCATTGAACCTGTCATGTTGCCAAAGAAATGTGCACTCATGCATTATTGTGGTGTAACTGGATTGCATTCAGTTGTTTCCGTGGTCTTTTCTTAAGGATGGCTTCTTAAGGTTTCTGGAGTGCTGCAATGTAGCAGTCATTATTGTTGTCCCATGCTGGAGGAAATCAAGCAAAATCACTCCCCTGTCATTCCAGAAGACATTCACCACAATCTTCTGTGTTGTGTACTGACTTTTGAATTACTTTAATCTAAGGGAGATGGAGTTGTGCCACTCCATGGACTAATTCTTGGTCTTAGGATCATATATGTAGGCCCAGGTCTCATCACCAATGCAAACACTTCCAAAAAAAGAGATCCTCATGGGTTTCAAATACTGCCAACAATTCTAATCACACACACCATTTCTTTTCTTTCAAATCAGCTGTTAGTTGATATGGAACTCACTTGGCACATACTTTCCTGTAACCGAGGTTGTATATGACATGCTTAACAGCACTGTGACCAAAGCCAAGTTCCTGAACAAACTCTCAGACCATCAGATGCTGGTCTACGTGAATCATGCTGCCATCCTGGTTTGGTTTTTAATGGGTGGCTGCTGCTGATGGCCTTGCACTATGTGGTTTGTCTTCAATGCTGGTTTTGTGTTCTTTAAACTTTTTCACCCATCTTTGCACATTAGTCTCCTGAATTGTTGTCTGACCATACAAATTTCTGAGCCACCCTGAGTGTTTGGCTGTAATATGCAAAATATAAAGTACAATCAGCCATCTTGTTCTGTTTTTTATTGGTGACTGCTGTTTATGGCTTTGCACTATTTGGTTTGTCTTCAACACTGGTTTTGTCTTCTTTAAACTTTTTTCACCCATCTTCATACATTATTATCTTAAATACCATATACATTTCTGAGCCTTCTGTGGATGTCAGCAGCAGTATATCTTTCTTTGATCAAGAACACAATGATTGTTCTTTGTTTGTGCTTCATATCCATGGTTATGTAACCCCTAGAAATACAGAATTTGTGTCAGTCATGCAGTGAGCGTTATTCAAGCTAATGGTGTAATAGTATCACATTTGGACAAATAGTTCCAGAGAAAATGACACATAGGCATTACTTTTATTGCAACTATTGTATAAGATTCTGAACAATTGCACATTCTCCACAGAATTTTTTTTTTAAATTCTGGTTAACTAAATTATATTAAGGTATTGTTACAAAAATGGTTGATGGCAATGGAAAAATGAAATATAAAATAAGCAGACACATTTATCACATAGGATTACATAGCATGGACCATTAAAGAAACTAAACAAAAATAAAATATAAATATTTCACATGTAGTGACAATAACATACATGATGTGACCTAGAAGATTCCCACTTAAGTGAATATTAGTGGTATTTAAAAACTCAGCCGCCATAACAGGTGCTAGAGCAGTGGGAGTAGTAGCCCTAATTCTTCATGTGAATAATGAACTCTGATTGTACTTCATATTTTGTGTATTACAGCCAAACACTCTTATCATAAAGAATTGGAACAAACAGAGAATGAAGAGTTGTCTTTAATGTAACATTATTTAAGTTGTCACAAAGTTTATTTTTTTTTATCACTGTTGTCTAAGATATGTTTAATAACTTTAGAAGATTTACACTTTATTAGAGAATGATATATTTTTTTAAAAAAAAACACTCAGTATATCCTTAAGGATATATAAAAATGGTCTTTAAAGGTAATTTTGAAAAGTAATGAGAAAGTTACTTGCTATCAACACAAAATAGTATTACATTGTTTCCACTTGATCCATTAATTTAGACATGTAGTTTCATAATATCACTAAAGTAATGAGTTGCATTGCTTGTAAATTGTTACCAGAATTTGGAAAGTTGTTTTTTTTTCAACTACACCTACCAGAATCCTCCCATAGGAATTACCACCTGTCACATGAATGCAAATATTTGCATATGTTTATGCCACCATTTCCATTTAGCCAAGGCTAGTTTTACCACTAGGCAGTCCTTGGTGGCTATCTCAGCTAGTTGATCTGGGATGTCATAAAAAACAGCAAATTGGTTTTGATGTGCAAATTATTGTGTTTTTATTGCCATGGTGAAGGAGAGGTTTTGTGAGACTTTTGGTTCATGTATCCAAATACCGTGCCTGTCTTTCAATACTTGGTACTTCGATGGGTATGGCAGCATGAAGGGGTTTTGTCTTTTTCTGTACCTCAAAAAGTCTTCAGAACTGCTTTCAAATCTATCTATCTATCTATCTATCTATCTATCTATCTATCTATCTATCTATCCATCCACCCATGCATCTTCTATTTAATATATAACCTACATTTCTTTCAACATGGGACCCAAGACAGTTCACAATACAGATTAAAAGAAATTATGATTAAAGCAGAATACTATTTTTAGGTTAAAATATTAAGGAAGAACTCAACAGAACTGTCAAGATATTTTACTCCTGAAAGTTATTTCAAGAGAATGGAGATTGAGAATGGGACTTTTGTTTTTAAGTTCCAGTTAGTTATATGGATCACCACTTCTTTGTGAAAAGTAGAGCTCCTGCAGAGCTCAGATTAGACTAAACTGATTGTTACATAGGTATGAATGAAAACAACAGTATTTTTTTGTCTTGCCGTATTGTTATGAGTACAATAAATATATGAAACCATATTACCAAAAACACATACAGGAATGAGGAATGTCTTCATATGCTTCTAATATGCCACAAGATTAGCTTGTGTCCTTCTTCCTATCAATTTGCTTTATAGAATCATATAAAATTAATAGAGTATTTTGCAAGCTTTTCTAAATAATGCTGGTAGGCTTACATCATCCTGAATTGTTTTGTATATGTTTAGAGCCATCAGACTGTAACCTCTGCAATAATAAGGGAATCAATCAAAGTGAATGTGATCTAATCTCATAATGAGATTGTATCATCATGATTTTATATGTTTCCCTGCCGAGTGTTTCATGATGTACTTCTGGAAGAACTCTAAAGAAAAAAATGCATTAAAGTCTGAGGGACAATAGGGATAATGATGGAAGAAAGGTAGAAATTGTTTTGAGTACGGGAATGAGATAATAAGCATATAACTTTGAAGCTGAAAACACTTGGATAAAATATACTTTGTAACATTTTCCAGTTTGGGTTTTTCACATTTTTGCTATGCCTCCCCCACAGGGAGAGAGAGAGAGATACAACCAAGAGCAAGAGTTATTTCTAGCTTTTATATGCTTTCTATAACAAGATAAGGAATAATTTTGTAGCCCTTCAGTTGTTCTTCTCTTTCTGGAAGCCAAGTGTGTACTAATTTATTGGTCCTTGTATACCCTCAGGTCATTGCCCAACAACAAAATTATATTCAATTTTTTTCCATATATTTAGGGAAGTCTTGGGAAAGTGAAATGAAGGTGTCATTTTTTCTCCAATTTATTACAAGAATGGGTATTTGTTAGAACTATATTGGAAACAGATCATCAGCAGAAGGTTTTCACTAGGAATGGAAAAAATATCTGAAAATATTCAAAATACATGTTTTTTGACTGTTGAGAAATCCTGTTGAGAGGAATTGTACTAAAAAGAAAATGTGCAGTTCAGGACTTATTCTGTACAAAATTCATACATGGATGTTTTGCATAAAATGCTTTTTTTCTGCATAGAAAACAGCCTTTTCTGCACTGAAAATAATAATTCTTGATGGAAATATTATTTTTATCATAGAAAAGGCTGTTTCCTGAACAGAAACAGGATTTTCTGCATAAAACAACCACATGTGAATAAGTTCTGAATGTGAGTAGTCTTCAAAAAACTGTGCAATTTTTGAAGACTTTGAGCAGGAAGAAAATTGCTAGAATTACTTGTTGCTTTAATCAGGAAGAAAATTAGTGAATAAGTGCATCCCTAGTTTGGTTCATGTAGTATGGATGCATGGAGTTTCTGTGTTTAGCATGTGATGGAAATTTGAAACACCAGTTAATAGCTTCCCATTTTGTAGATCATAGAATCATAAAGTTAGAAGAGATCATAATGATCATTGAGTCCAACCTCCTGCCATGGAGGAACATACACTCAAAGCACCCTCAGCAAATGGCCATCCAGCTTCTGTTTAGAAACTTCCAAAGAAGGTGACTCCACCACACTCCAAGGCAGCATATTCCACTGTCAAATGGCTGTTACCATCAGGAAGTTCTTCCTGATGTTTAGATGAAATCTCCTCATGTAATTTGAATCCATTGTTCGATGTCCTAATCTCTGGAGCAGATGAAAACAAGATTACACAATGGTTTCCATATTTTGCATATTTAAATTGCCCTGATCACCTTTAAAGAGCTAGTTATTGTTCTGAAAGGTAACTCACTGAGATTCACTACAACAAACAGATAGTGGTCAAGCACGTTGATGTCAGAAAACTGGACTAGGATCAGAAAGACATGGATTCTACTTTGGTGACTTTTGGGGTTGTACCATATAAGTACTTTTTCAGGCACTGAGAAAGAAGGTATCCATTTCCTCCTCCTGTAAGGCCTTTTGCACAGACCAAACAGTATATCTTTGCCATATTCATCAAAGAAAGTGTCCAAGGTGAGACAGGAAGGAGGGGAGCTGAGCTTTGCTTATTGACAGATTTACCAAGCAATCTGAGGCCAGAATCTCACCAGTGCTGTCCAGCCACAGTAATTATGGTATAAGATTATGAGATGTCACTAATATTAGA
Source organism: Ctenosaura bakeri (assembly GCA_948474755.1). Taxonomy (NCBI): domain Eukaryota; kingdom Metazoa; phylum Chordata; class Lepidosauria; order Squamata; family Iguanidae; genus Ctenosaura; species Ctenosaura bakeri. Next base: position 121,094 of record CAOLHI010000899.1, on the reverse strand, counting down.
TAATCAACAATCTCATCATGGCATCTTATCATGAAATAGCTGTGATGTGGGGAGGAACTTTTGATTCTTTTTTGCTTCATTTTCTCTTTGCCTTATCAATTTGTCTGTTTAATACGTCTCTCTGTGGTGAAACTGATTCTTCTCTCATACCCCAATTGTCTATAATTGTTGCTGTTATTCAGATATTAAATAGAATATAAACCTTCTGAGTCCATGACAGAAAAGGCAAAGCATTGCCTGAGACCAGTTGGGGAGGGATAAGATCCAGAACAGCTATGTTCCTCCATTGTAAGCAGCAAATAAGTCAGGCAAAATAGCCTCAGAGCATCAGCACTTTATTCTGATACCTTTAGAGGTATCAGGCAAATTTGGGAAAACTATTGCCAACATAGAAAGACCATGTTGTAGCTTCCAGCCATACAGCTGTTAAGATGTACAGAAAGTCTAAAAAACAATTGGCAACCACAGTTTATTACTAACTTGGTTGAATCCACAAGGATTCAAATTCACATTTTAAGGATTAAACACTCAAAGCCTTGGGCATAGATGCAAGAATCTGTCGGTACTCTTCTCCTTCCATTGGATTCACTTTTAAAATTTCAAGTTCTGTTTACCCTGAATGTGAAGAAATTGATGAATTTAATACATTTTTATCAAAAAATGACCTCTATCAAAATTCTTACACCTCCTTACTGAGTAGTATCTGTAATGGCACATGGCATTCATCATCATCATCATCATCATCATCATCATCATCATCATCATTCATTTTTGCAATCCACAGATCCAACAACAACAACAACAAACTCAAGCATGTGATGGAAAAGGGATAAAACATCCAAAAGGCAAAACCAGAACGGTAAAACAATTGCAATTAACTTTTATCGAATACACAATGAGCTCTAATCCTGACTGCCTCTGTGAGAAATTTAGCAACAGCCCGGGTCCAACAGGAACCTGATATAAAATTGGTCTGAACTTCCAGGAAATTTTCTCAATAATGGAATAATTATATGCTGATGGCCCTGATTATAGTGGCTACAGGACAAAAGAACATGTTTCTTTGACTCAACTTCTGTATTATTGCAGAGGCACCGTCTTTCAAGATAAGAGACACCAGGAAATCTCCCTTGAAGTAATTCAGTAGAAAAGACATTACATCTGGCCTGAATATGAAATTTTTTGGCAACTGTGTGGTCCAGGCACTTCTGTGTTGCTCACATGTTCATTTGACTGTGCATGTGTGTCTGCCTGTGCAAGCCCACATGCACACATACACACAGAAAGAGAGACAGACTAAACACTAAAACCTGTATGTTTTTTTCACCTTGTACCAAAGATTTTTCACTGTTCAGGTGATAAAACATTAAAATGCTGTAGCACTCTACAGTCAATTGAAAGTATCAGCAGTTGGTTATGGCAGGACATAGACTAGATTACAGGGTTGTAAAGCTTTGGGTGAAAGTGAGTTATGCTTTGCTATGATGGCATTATGATTTTCTTGTCAAATGTAATTAGAAGAATATAGGAACAGGTCAGCAGTCAGGTTTGCTTGTCAATCTCTAATCATCTGAAAATAGCTTAAGGGATGCAGGCATCACTTACTATGACTCAGATTGAACGACAAACATAGGCAGACTATTTGCAACTGCATAATTTCAAACATGTCTTCACTGGGGTATTGCTAGCCAAAGTTTAATTCTCACACTATAGTCTGCATGTGGAGCTTTTTTGAAACAGTCTTTGGGTGGTGGCTGTTCTATTTGGCAAGTCATTTTGTTTTCACTGGCAATCTCTCTGGAGTCTGATGCCCAATACATAGCTTGTTTCTTGCCATTACAACCTGCCACTAGGATTTTAGCAGCATTTTCACAAAGGAGAAGGGGCAAGTATATCTGTGGGCAGCCAGGATATTTAATTCATCCAAACAGGATGAAATACACAGAGCAACTTTGTTTATATGGAAGGTGCACTATAACAGCTTCTCAGAATTAAATTCTAGCCAGAATTATCTTATTGAAGGCATATTCAAAACTGCAACTGGACGTGTATTCCTGTTGTTGTGATATATCCAACCTTATGTCTATGCTGGAGCATCCAATTTTCTAGCTCTTGTGCAGACCCTCATTTCTGAGTCACACAAAAACTCAGTGTGTTGTACCACACAAGCAAACCATCATAGTAACCCATGGGGATTGTTTTACCTATAGTAATACATAGTCCTGTTCAGTACAAAGCCCTCATTCCTGCTTTCTCAGTTTCCCTGACAAGTTTGTCTCTGGGAATATTTAGGGATGATTTGTTTCCTGCATATGCGCTCCTCACGAAGAGAAGGACAGGAAACCTTTCATAATTATTAAATTTTAGATTTGATGTGTACTGGATGCAACTGTGTGAAGACTCCTCATGCAGCTCCAGGTTTCTATGCAACATATTCTGTATAAAGAAGCCTTTGAAGTCAGGCATATAGATAATAATTTGCCATTCCAGTTTAAATCTAGGTTCAATTTGATGTGCGATTTTAATGTCTGGAACCAGATGGCCAATACTGAGCAAAGATGGGGTAAATCATGATCATGCAAAGTTGGACCACCAAGATTCTTATGTAACTGAGCTTCCTCGGGAATTATCAATTAGATATCTACTACACAATCAAACTCTCTCTCTCTCTCTCTCTATATATATATATGTATACACATTATTGCAGTTGAGCTTTTTTAAAATAAGAAAAGATACATGCCATTTACCTTATGCATACTTATTCGCAAATAAGCTACATTATACACACAAAGACATTTTCTAAGTACCTACTGAATTTATAAGAGTATGCATAGCTAAGGATGATTGAATAATGATAGATGGAGAAGTAACCTGACCTCTCCCTTACTGTACTCTCTGGCACTATGATAGCTGTAGTGACAGTCTTGACTGGACATTCCAAATCATAGCAGCAAATGGACTGTCCTGCTCAGTGGTCTTAGGAAATATCTATGCTTTTCAAATGTTTTAACTGAGCCAGAGCTGGGTTTTTACCTCCTGGTGTAAAAGAATGGGGTAGGGAAGCTTACAGCAGTGCCAGCAGAAAATCCACAGAAGAAATGCCTACAACAGCACTGAGGATATTTGAGAAATTATCATTCACAAGGTACATTTTCCATCATAATCTTTATTTTCATTCAGCTTATGATCTGAGATAATTTATCTCAATATTTTAGGGCTTTGTGGTATTGATGTCTCTGAATCACAAGCTATTTCCACACTACACTGTTATAGTGCTATTATTCCACTTCCAACATTCTATGGAATCTTGGGGTTTGCAGTTTAGGGAAGAGCCTTTAGAATTCTCAGCTGGAGAGCCCTTTGGCCTCAGTAAACTACAAAGTCCAGAATTTCTACAGGATATTGAAGCTGGAATAATAGCACTCTAACAGTGTAATGCAGAAATGGCCACAGAATCATACAGTTGAATGGATCCTAAGGGCAAGAATCCACAGGTAAAGTATCCATGAGAGATGGCCATCCAAACTCTGCTTAGAAGCGTTCAATAGTCCATCATTCTCCAAGGAAGCTCTTTGAGACACGTTTTCTGCATAGAATAATCAGAGGAAGACTTTATTGTATGTAAACAGGCTATGCTTAAGCCCATATTATCTCTAAAATTTAAAATTCCCATTTTGTTCAACAGTCATAGTGATAGCTTTCTCCATCAACAAAGAAGCAGTTTCAACTAGGTCAAATTCCTAATAGCACAAGGAAGAGAAAACCCAAAGAGGATGCCGCAATTGAGAGGTTTTACATTAACAAGGAACCTAAACATAAGGGTGCCTTTCTCCTTCAGATTTTTCTTTTCAGTTAGGATATGCCAGGCATTTTCCAGAAAGGAAGGAGAAATTAATCTTGTATACCTATATGCTTATAAACCAAGAACAAACTCCTGCAATTCTCATAGCTGTGCTCTCCACAAACGATATATTTTTTCAACGTTTTGATATGTCTACATACTTAAGTTGTTTTAGAACCTTACATAAATTTTCTTGCTTCTTCAGTCTTTAGGCTGATTTAAGACTATCTATGCTGAATCAGGTTGAAGACCAGTATAATGTAACATTCTATTCACACAGAGGTCAAATCCCACTAGCAGGACAAGAGTGGAACTGTATCCTCCATCCCTCCATCTTGCATTATTCAGCAACTGATACATACAGGCATTCTGCTTCTGATATGAAGATGACATGCAGCCAATCTAGTCGCCACTAGTGGGTTGATCCTTCATAAATTTATCCAGTTCCCTTTTGATTAGCTGATTCTTAACAGTTTTGCATTTGTTAATTTTTGTTATTTCATCATCTGAAATTTGTTAGCTAATATAAGAAACTGTTATTTGAATAGTGACACAAAAAATACCTGGGGGAAAAAGTAAAATAGAAATATGAATGAATAGAAATATAAATATTTTATGGCTCCATGCCTGGACAGAGGAGATGTCTACCTCTATACGGAAGTACAGCTGCAGCCATTTGCATTTTTAAGCACCAATTCATTTACTTTTGTTTACACTTCTAGTATCATCTAGCCAAGATATGCACAATTTTTACCTTTCCAGATGTTGTTGGACTGTATTTCCCATCAGAGCTGACCTGCTCGAAGTACCTAGATTATCCATCTTTGATCTAGTGAGACCACTGTGTCAGAAAAATCCTAGAAGACTTCAGTGCAGGTGAGCAGGTGGGTGGTGAAAAAGAGGGTGATTTCTGAACCTGCTCCATTGGCTCAGATATTATAGGAAGCCACCTTAGTTCAGTGACTCAACCTGATATTATGTTTCAAATTGGATCTCCTTTGCATTTAGGAAGCCTCAGAAGTCTTTCCCATTGACTACAATGCAAAAATCAACTAGAGCTCCCTCTCTTCTCATCCAATCCTCCCACTATATTATTTGGTAGAACTGAAGGCCTTCCCAAAGAGACACAGCCTGGTGCATTTGGGGAAAGTAGGTGCAGGAGAGACTGTACTAGATATTTTTAAAAGTTGATATTGAAAAACACAAAACAAAACCCTAATGTATCCTCAGTGGTTTCATGAGCAATTGACCTAAACATGATATGCAATCTACATTCCCTCTACAATATGTTCCCTGTAATAATTTCAAAGGGGGACTAACAAATTATGATTTGGGGAAAAAATGTATTTGAGGCTTCAGTTAAAACCTTGGGCAACATAGGCAGGAGTGTAGGACACTGGGAGCTGCAGTCCAGCAACATCTGGAAGGCCATATGATTTTCACCTGATTCCAAGGTAATATCAATCTTATTGTTCTGGTTTAAGCACACTCATCTAATAGTTCTATCAATCCATAACACTGCCCCCAAGTGTGATGGGAAATATAGCCATTATTCAGAATTTGAACTAAGGAAGAAAATGGTTATCTCAAGGTGGGAAATTGGGTCATTTAAAAAAAAGTTTTAGTGGACTCACAAATTACAGTTCTGAGCTAAGCTCCTTAACAGTTTCTGGATGAGAGCATGTTTAAACTGTCAAGCAAGATTAAACGTTTTCCAACTGTAGACTGAAATCTGCAGATTTACTTATTAATTCTTCTAATCAGGCTGGATGAGAAACTGAAAGGGCCAGAACAGATATGACTTAACCAGAAGGATGTGGCAGAATAAGAGGAACAGGGCAAGAGAATAAAAAATGTGGACATAGGAGAGAAATGTTAGGTGCATGAGTCCATTTGAAATCATGCATTCCAGGACCAAAACCATTAAATAATCCTAACTGTACTTAACTGCTCAATTCTGTGCTTATATATAGGCACAGATATATATCTTATGCATCTGGTGGAAGTTATTCCAATGTACATCAGCAGAAGAATCCACCAAAAATGATTGCCTGCAGCATATGTGTATGTGCTGGCAAACTCCACCTTGGGGAATGCCCTTGAAAAAAAAGGAGAGCTAAAATGTAACTTTCAGGAAGAGTTTAATGAGTTGATACTTGACACATTTGATTTTCTCCCTGCCTACAATGTGTTAGTAAAGCATACCCCATAGAGTTCCCAGTATTTTGACAGGAAGTTGGAAAATCAGAATGTGTGCATATATAGAGAGAAAGAGGTGACACATTGCATCTGTTGACTTGCTAGCTTTTCTTATTTTAGTATTATCATAATACTTATACTGGCCCAGGAATTTTATTATTGTAAATATTGGACTTTTTTTCTATTCTACTCTAGGAATAGAAGAGAGCTTGCAAAACTGGATAAACTGAGCTTTATAAATAGCTAGTAAACAGGCTAAATTTCATTGACATTAGTTCATTTTCTTTTCCTTTTCCTTATTTTTCTTTCTTCTTTTTTTCACAAAATGGTTCTTTAAGTGGTCTAGTCCATTAAAGTCAATGGATTCTTATATAAGACAAGAAGACCCAATACAATTACTTTGTCAGCACTCTGACAGTAGGGAAGGAGTACCAGGAAACTGTCAACGGTTAGAAGATGGAGGTAATTTTGAAGTCAAGAGCTTCATTTTACCTGTCAGATCACTGATTATTATGATGATGGGAAGGACTGGTGAAAATTTTTTACCTGAATACTCTATAGGTTTTTTCAAAAGTAAACATTTCTAAATAAATAACCTTCTACTTACTTTTATTAAACAGTTAAGAACAGATGCTTCAGAAAGCAATATAGGAGCAGCCCATTTACATTACATAATTATAATCCTATAATTCCACTTTAACTGCCATGTTTCCATCCTGAGGAATCCTGGGATTGACAGTTTAAGAAGGGGTGTGTAGAATTCCTAACCAGAGTGACCTAGTGACTCACCAGATTACAAACTCAAGGAATCTATAGGATGGAACATGGCACTTAGGCCATTTCTGCACTACACTATAATAATGTTATTATTCCACTTTCAACATTCTGTGGAATGCTGGGGTTTGTAGTTTACTAAGGCCCAAGAGGTCTCTGGCTGAGAATACTAAAGGCCCCTCCCTAAACTGCAAACTCCAGGATTCCACAGGGTGTTGAAAACGGAAAAATAGCACTATAACAGTGTAGTGCAGAAATGGTCTCAAAGGAGACTAATAGCACTATAATTGTGTAATGTGAATGGGCCTGAGGACCGCAGTGGGAGCATCTTTGCTGGTTGCAGGCATTCCATCCTTCAACCTGGCTTGTCATCTAAAAGGTCAAAGAAAAAATTTAGATTCATTTTTATCAGTTGTAACCAAGCATAATCTGTGATGTTGCATGTCATTACTGCTCATAAGTCACACAGAGAATCTTCAGGCATTAAATTTAGCTTCCAGTTTCCTGGCTTTCTGAAGCTTGAGCCAATTTTATTTTCAAATAACCAAATAGAATATTTAAGCAGTGAGCAAAGACAGATTTCTAAGCAAGTTACATTTTTAAAACTATCTTGAGCTAAAATGTTGAAAGAGGGTAATGGCAGGGCGGTGGGTTGCGTGTATAGAGTATACTACAGGTTTGAAGGAGGTTTTTTTTTTATACCTACAATAGCTGAGGTTTTTAATGATTAACACTGTTCATCAGATCTGTTCATTCCTACTAATGTATCATAAAGATCTCCTGCTGTTCCCAGCAGTGCCATACTAATTCAGTGCACTAGCAAAATTAGCAGCAGGAAACAACTCTTTGAAATTTTCTCCATTTATGAACAGCATTGTTCATTCAGCAAAGAATAGCAGCTCCTGCTGTAATTGTTCCTATGTTAAGAAGGCTGTGAGTTTATTTTCATTCCATCCGCTTTTAAAAAAATCAATAGAAATAAATACACATACAATTAAATATTGGATTAAACAGCCAGCTGAGAGACCAAGTTTCTTTCACTTTTGAACTCTTCTGATTTCGTCTCCAAGGGAGAACTATTGTGTTCATATTCCTTAGCAGGCACTCAATAATGCAGAAGCCTTTTGAAGCTGCCATTGGAGAAAATTGAACAGATGGAGCATTGAATAAACCCATAGTGCTGTCTTTTGAATATTAAGAAAAGCCACTGTTCCTGGCAAAAAAAGGTAATATTTAATATAATTTGCATATTGAGGTATGTGATGTGTGAGCTGAGCTGAGAGGACCAAACCCATCCTGTGCTGTAGCCAGGTGTATAAAATTCCTTGTTTTCATGGTTTACATGCAGTACAACAAATGTGTCGGGTCTTGTTCAGCACTGAACTGGAAGCTGATGGACATCAGTGGTTACATAAATTGAAATTTTCACAAAACATGTACGACAAGTTGTAGAAACCCTGGATTTCCTCCATAAGGCAATGCACAGCATTAAGAAATTCTTCATGACAGATGGAATAGCATCACCAGATGACTAGAGTACTTGGGGTTGCAGCTCGCTTGTTCACATGTTCAATTACATGGTGTCACTTTGAGGCACTGGCTGTTTCGTTTCTGTTGCGTATTTTACTATTTCTTGTTACTATACTGCAGTCTGGTGAACAGAGGACGACAATTTTCTGAATGTCAGGCTTTAATTTCATCTGCCAACAGTTTCTGAAAAGCACTTCAACTTCATCAGGTTTGAATGCCAGCACACAACTATAGCAGCAACATCATCAATGTTAGGGAAAAATCACATCTTGACCGTGTTGGATGCATATCAGTCAGATATGTAGACTGTCTTAAGTCAGTATAAAAGCTACTCTCTAGCATGGCTAAATCTAGTGTGGATACATATTGCTGTCTATCATTTGTGGAAGATAGAAATGCAAAATATACAGTAAACATGTGGCTGAAGGATTTCTAAGCAATTTAAAAGGACAAAATGTAGAAGACTTTCTCTTTTAGCTAATTGTTACCTATATCTTTCATGATCTTGTGAACATTTATGCCATGCACAGCATGGACCAATCATACAGTATGATAACAACATCTAACAGTTATGTAGAAAGAAAACTCTTACCACCTAGCTGGCTTAGATATAGCCAGAGCTTTGCACAGACAACATTTGTGTGCCAAGAATGATATATGCCACAGCTTTATAATATCTTGAAATATATACACATCATTTGGATTATCAATATCATGACATATGGCCAGGGAAGAACAACAAAGAAATGCCACTTGGCAGTGATGGAGAAAAGTCATAACAACCTGAGGAAAAAAGCAAGCAGTAGAAACATAAATTTTACCAGCTTGAAAAACTATTATTTGGACCCTGATGATTCTCTTAGATACATTTCAGGCACATATGATAATGTTTTGGGATAGAATCCAAAAACATAAGTGCTTTTAAGTGTCACTAATTTCACAGCTGATTTTTAAAGCTCTGTCATTAAAACCAATGGGGCACAAAAATACTTCTCTTATTTACCTACTTCAAGTTTATTGGAAAGGAAAAGAGAGAGAGATGTTACATATATATGTATGGAAAGAAACCTGTCATTGTAAGTTTATTTTTAAAACGTTTATGAGGAAAGTCTCTAACAGATTGATACAGTGGAAGATCAGACTGAAATTCTGATTAAATGAAGGCAAATATCTGAAGCACAGCAACAGAGACCAAAGAACTCTCTGGCTGAGAATTCTAAATGACCCTCCTGAAACTGAAAATCCCAGGATTCCATAGGATGTTGAAAGCGGAATAACAGCACTATAACAGTGTAGTGAAGAAATGGCCTAATTCTGTACTTATCCTTATCCTGATATGGGTTATTTATATCAAGTTATTTTCCCTTTCTCTTGAAACTAACATTTGCTCATCTTCTTACTCTGTTATTCCCCCAGTGAGATAATGATTGTAACCAGCATAGTGCAGTGGTTTGAATGCTAGACTAAGACTCTGGGAGAACAGGGTTCAAATCTCACTCAGCCATGAGACCCCACTGGGTGACTTTCAACAAGTACCGGTAACATGCTCTCTTGCTTAGAGAAAGGCAATGAAAAAGTTCCTCTGAAAAAAATCTTGCTGAGATAATTCTCTGAAAGGGTTACATATGTTGGACTCAACTTGAAGGCATATAACAGTTGCAATGACAACAAAATATAAACCTTCACTTTATAGTAAAGGAGAGGAGACAGGATTTGGAGCCTGAGGCTTTCTAACAAAGCTTTTAAAAATAATACCAAAAATAAACTCCTCATCTGTAACTAATATGAGCCAACCTCACACCAGAAAATTTCTGACCAATTTCTCCCACATATCAACCATACAGAAGAACAATTCTTGCTGAAAAAGAATCAGCATGGCTTCAGGAAAGGTCAATCCTACTTCACTAACCCCTTTAGAATTCTTTGTGATTGATAATAAATATGTAGATTTTTAACATCTTTGCCTGATGAAGAAGCCAGCAATGTTTTGAAAGTTTGCATGATCTTTTTTTGTGCATTTTGGTTGGCCAATAAAGGTATCACACTTTTTTTTTGATTTTGGACTTTGTTGTATTTTGCTGCACGGACAACATGGCTACCTCAACTATATTTCATGTAAATAGTGTAGTCTAGTATACATTACACATGCATTCTCTTGGTAACGGTTCCTGATTAAATTTAAAAGTTATAGGATGGGTCATTTTATGGACTGGCAACTGCTTGAAGAATGGAAAAGTAGGAATAAATTGACATAATGACATAATGGAAGGATGTGAGCAACTGGGTATTCTAAGGATTTGATTGGACTGTTTTTGAACTTGTTGATAGATCTTCTAGAGTTCTTGTATCAAAGTTTGCCAGCAACAGCAAATTATACACTATGGCAAAACCAGAACGGTCAATGAAGAACTCCAAATTATGTGAATGGACAATAAAATGATCAATGAGGTTTGCTATAATGGTAAAGCGATGCACATATACTTCATATACATAGTGATGGTGTCTGAACTATTGGTGATGAAGAAAGAAAAAAGATCTTTGGGTGACTTAATGATGTATAAAACATCAGTCTGCTGTGTAATATTTCATTGAGACATCACTAGGAGAGCAGTTGAAGATAAACCCACAACTAAAACAATATACTTATATGTAACTAATGTGGAAGTAAACCTTTGGGCACCAGGTGCTTGGGAATAAGATTGGAAGAGTGTTCTTACACTCATGTTCTGTTATAGTCTTCCTAAGGTCTTTGGTTGTAGGAAGAGCAGAGGTCCTCCACCCGCCACAGAAACTGTCTCAACTACAAATAGAAGCTCTGTGAGGTAATTCAAATCAGGAAAACAAAATAGGGAAAGTCAAATCTATCCCAGCACTACAATCTTAATTTAAAATATTCCATATGGCTTCTAGTAAGATTAAAAAGAAAAAAAGATAGAGAGAGACAGGAAGAGAGAGAAGAGAACATCTTAGCCTTTGGTCTTCAATACCACATCATATCTGGTTTGGTCCATAGGCAAATCAAAATTACTGTGGGTCATGAATTTTGATACCTTTATTCTTTTGCTCCAAGCTACTAACTTACAAAACACTTAAAGCTGTACAAACAGACTACTGAAGAAAGAAGTAGATAAAAAGCAGAATGAGAAGGGTGAGAGAGAGAGGAATAGGCAAAAGAGAAGGAAATAGAATAGGGGTTTACAGAAATCTTTTTTTTTTCTTAATTATATAAAGTTCTAGTATTATGTGAGTTAACATACTATAGAATTGTAGAGGGGTCCACTGCAATTCATCCTAACTAATATTATAGAATAGTTGTATACCACAAAGTAATATACGGTAGAAACCAGTCTGGTAAGTCATCAGTTAAGGAGAAATCACTGAAGAGAGTCACACTGCACTTGTACTCCCAAAAGGACCCCAAACACCTTCTATCGATATGGGTCCCTGGTCTGTGGTGTGGAAGGGGACACCTGCCTTTCATGCTTAACATTCTGAAAGGGCCTTGACTACTTGAGGACCTTGTGCTCTTGCTATGGAAATAAATCATTCTCACCCTACATCAATTCCATTCCAAGACTCAACTTTTCCCTTCTTTTCCCTTTGTTTCGTCTGCCTTCTCAAAGCCACTTGGTCTTCTGCTCTATAAACCCAACTCTTTTTGCTCCAAAAAGTTTTACTTCTTCCTTCTCCACTGTCTTCCCAGAGAAATCATACAGATTAGTTTACTTAACGACACATCCATATGTTGTATTTCCTCTAATATTAATATTTCTTCTGAAACAGTAGACGAATATTATTGTATGTTGTCAATACTGCTGAGAAAAGGTACATAAACTGTGTTGAGAGTTCATGAAATGGCTTTAGGATGCTATACACCATCTTTATCCAATGCACACAGAGAAAAAAACAACTATTGCCCCTTTTAATACACCCCCTCCCCGAAATCTTCCTTGTCCTTTGCAAGAATTGCAATGTACATCTTTTAGTTGTCTATGAACTTCCTACTTCAAGATCAGAATGGCGGTGGTTGGGCCAGATGGCTCTTGCAGCCCTGTCTAACTCTGTTTCCATGATTCTATGAAACTGTGACCAGAAAGCTGTATGCTGTCCCTGGGATCTCCCAGGGTGAAAATTTCTCTTGAATTTCTTTTCAAAAAGAATGGTCCTCAAATGTCCTGTAGGTTGCATGGGAATATTTGCTCTTATTTCCACCCTCCCTGGGGATTTCCTGAAACTAAAATGGCCTAGTGGGCCTAAAAATATGCCCTGAAGATATGCATCAGAATTCACAGTGGGCAGGGATGAATATTTCTGGTCTCTGTTCTAAGTCACTGGTATTGAATTCCTGGAACCCCATTTGACTTTTGTGACTGAGAGACAAGGACTTTGGGAACTGGCAGAACTGATCTCCTTAAACATGCAAAAGACTCGAAGAATTTTTTTATGATATAGCAAACATATTCATACTGTAAAATATAACTTGAAGGGTATTGAGTACAAGAAAATTGTCTCTCTGTGTGTGTCTGTGTGCATTTGTCGATGCTCATTCCTTTCTCTATAAATTGAAACATTTCAGGTTTGTTCTTGTTTTTGATCACAATAATCAATGTTATTATTGTGGGAAGGGAGGGGATAAAAAGGCCTGAACAATTTGAAAATGGCATTGCATTAAAGATAAAAATATTCTGATATGTGGAAGGGCAAATGTTAGATTCTATTTTTGAGATTTCCCCCCATTGTGCCATGTGGTGTCACTGGATGGAGGCATTTTTGTTGGCCTCCAATGGAAAGAAGCCATGGTTCACCACATCACAGCAGAGACCACCATGACAGAAAGTGTGGAGGATGGAGCCTGAGTGTTTAAAGGCTTTTGCCACCCTTCCTCTCCCCTTTTGTATTTTCATCGACATACCTGACCACCTTTGATGTAGTGTAAGCTTACTGGTCACTTGAAGACAGAGTGGGAAATTTTATCTCCTTTTCACAGTTTTTTCCCCCCGCTCTGTTGACTGAGGACTTGGAAAATTGGCCCAGGGTGGTATCTTGAATAGCAGTACTTGGCAGGTGGTGGTGGAGGAAGGAAAGAGAGTTTGGGAAACACCTATTGAACCCATTTGGTGGAGGAGATGCCTCTGGAGCTCTCTTTTTAGGTCATGAGATCTAGAGGTGGGGAAGGAGGATATTCTTGGAGCTGGTCTGCGGGTTTGGCCCTCACTTTAGATCATGCAGCTTGGGGGTTAGATTTTCAGGTTGGCCTTCTAGTAGATGCCCAGCTGAAGAGAAATCCAGCATTTGGATCTCTTTGGGGCTCTGGTGTTTTGTCAGGGAAATTTGGCGAGGAGGTCTAGGAGTGATCAACTGCCTCTGCTGTTCCTATACTAGGCTGCTCATCCCTTTTGTACATCGCAGTAATTTGAGTTAAATAGGTTACTTGTTTAAATAAAGTGGCCTATATTTCAACCCAGCTTCTATGTGTAGTCTTGTGACTCCATGGTTGGTCAGCAAATATAAGATATGCATATAACCACACACAATCATTTCCCATTCATATACATTAGGATTCTGTCCAAAGCTGTCATTTTCTTGGCTTTCCCTTGAATATCTATGTTTATTTATACAGTGTTTTCTATCTACTTGAGCATAGCTCAAATGATGCAAATAGAAAATTTCATTTTATTTGTTCTGTTCATTCTTTTAGTCTAATTAGAAATAATTCTACTGTCTCTTACGATATATGCATAAATATTGTATTAACATTCTTGTAACCTATTTGGCATTTCAAACTAAGAATTTTATTGCAATTCTTATAATTAACCAGTCTAGAAAGATGTACCTTTTGTATGTATGTGGCTTCTAAATCATAGGAGGTTTTTCCTCAGCCCACCCTTCCTCTTTCTCTCTCTTTCTCTCTCTTTTATATATACATTGTTCTGAGCTTGTAAAATATATTAGTGAAAGTAGCATAATTGAAAGAGAATTTTGCATTCATAAATTGCATCTTAGATTGAAATTTGTAGAGACAAATATTCGAGAAAGGCTATCTTTTTCAGCTTACTCTCCAACAGAGAAATAATTCATGCATGTCAAGAAGGAATAAAGTTAAAGTTTATATAGCACAAAATGTTAGGACACAGATACACTAATCAGAACTTCCAGATCTTATAGTCAGCATTTAACTATGATGGGTAATGTAATATATCTTTCTTTAAACTGGGTCTGTACAATATATGAGTCAGCACATAAATGTGGTTTATTACCCATTTACAAAAAAAGTTATACTTCATATTAGTCTTGTGTTAAGTACTGCCCTTACCATTAAGCCGAGTAAGGTGGCACCTTCAATTGGCAGATGCTAAGATTGGGCAGAGAGCTATGTGAGTACAGGCTTGTCTTTGCCAAGTAAGTGTAAGTCAATGGATCAGTAATATTCAATCACAAGTCTGCACATGAAATGGAGGGACGGGCACCATATTGTCTTTTGCCTTAGGCAATAGGCCAGTCTGTCTGCTGGAAGCAGAAAATAACTGAGAAATTTCAGAATATTTGGCAGGTTGCAAGACATGGCTAATGAGCTATGTTCAACTTGCTGAGTCACTAGATGTCAATTCTGACCCAGAACGTTTTGCTTTCTGAAGTGGAGTCCAAATAGCACATTGCCTCCTGATATTTTTGAGAATTCTGAAGATGCTGTTATGCTGTTCAGACACCAATATCTGTTTTCATCTTTCTGCTGCCTGCAGCAATTCTCTTTACTCTGACACACAGCATGCTTTAGATGTAGGCATCTGAACTAGGTGGTGAGAAACTATCTGGTCACAAAAGCTGTAACAATAACAATAATAGAAAGAAAAAAACAATAAAAATAAAAATTGTAAATTTTAACAAACATGAACACATATAGAACTAGATTTTGTTGGAGACCATGAGGAATAGATGTATTAAGGTAATTCATCTGTATATTATATGGGCAATATTTAATCAATAAGTTCAATGGATATTAAAACTTCTAATCTACTGAAATTATGCTCTCAGTAATTGGGCATCAGACCTTTAGATGACCTCAATCAATTTTTTTAAATAGAGGAATCCATATTGCAAGCTCTATCATTTTAAAAGAGATATTCTTCCTTTCTCTGCCTTAGTCCTCTCCCAAAAGGAAAACAGTGCACTGCAAGGTAAAAATAATACACATGATACAGTAAGCGGACTGTAGACCAGAATAAATAAAGAGGTATACGGGAATTCCTAACTATTCTAAATAAATTAAAGTGTTCAGGACCTAAGGATATAATTCTTCTTCAAGTTTCTTCTCAAAAGGAAGAAAGAAGTAATTTTAGCAATTTTCTTCAGAGTGTGAAACATCTTTGAAAACCAAGGAGTTATACTCGCACATTGGGCTTTTTTTTTTCTGAACAAAGCTTATACATGATTGTTTTGTATAGAAAACTTTGATTTCTGCATAAGAAGCAGCATTTTCTGCATTTTTTTAAAAAATATTTCTATGCAAAAAAATTTACTGTTTTCTGCACAAAAGATGTTTTTATGTACAAATTAACCACACACAAATTTTGTGTAAAACAATTCTCGAATTGTTTGTATAGTGTATGGAAAATAAGTTCTGAACTGCAAGCAATTCTTCTTATTAGTGTTTTTCAACACACACACACACGCACAGATTTTTTTGAACAATTTTTCAAATGTTTTAGAATAGTCTTTCCATATGTACTCTGGTCTGATTAACTGCATCCAAGGAACTTAGAGATGTAATCCTGGAATCATGTTCTGTGCTACCAGTATTACTGTGAGATGGAATTGTAACTGGGTGACAAACTGGACCCATAGAGTGCTCACAATGGTTCCCTCACATCAGGGAGAGAAGTGACTAGTGAAGTTGCTTCAGGGTTCTATCGCAGGTCTTCTGTTGTTTATAAGTGACTTATATGATGGGGTATACGTCATGCTTATAAAGTATAAAGATGACATTAAGTTAGAAGGATAAGCTAATGTTCCAGTGAACAGGTTCAGGATTCAAAATGGCCCGAACATATTGGGGAACCGGGCCAAAACTGACAAAATGAAGTTCAACAGAGATAAAACCTGACAGGTGAGTTGAAGGCACCTATGCACACACATACACATGTAAGCAACCAAATTTATTCAGGAAAATTATATGCAGTATCTTCTTAAAGTATAATTAATATCCTGTGCAAATTCACCCACCTTTGCCAAAATTTTAGAATTTTGACTGCAAAATTCCCTTGACTGCAAAATTATTATTGCAAGTTGTTCTAGTTTACAGACATTTCCTGCCCATTGCCTTGAGGGTCCCCAGTAAATATGCATCTATTTACAATATGGTTATTCTCAGCATTTGTGAATCCTAATGTGTCCCATTTGATGTCAAGGTCATGTATAAAATGACCTATGCTAACAGCAGGAGCATGAAGATGCTGCATTTTAAGGCTAAGGATAGTGTCAATTTAACGTTCTACTTGTCAATTCTGAAGAAGATGGGCTTGTAATTTCTTAGGTCTTAGTCATCCAGCTAAGACCTTCAATTTCATTAATGTTTTAAACACAGAAGTTAAAGACTCGCAACAGAGCAGTTTATGAAGTCTCAACACATGTGAAACTTGGCCTGATTCTGAATTCTGAATACTGAAATGGGGAAACAATGAGGTGGGCTGTGATCCCATTTTGATATGATGGATTAATAATACAGTAAGCAAACAAGGATTTGTCTTGGGCTCAGGGTGACAGACCATATCTCCTCACATGAGTGTGTCCAGATCCTGAGAACCACAGGAAAAGCCCTTTTTCAGTCCCATCATTTTCACAGGTACAATTGGAGGGAATGCAAGAGAGAGCTTTTTCAGTGGCTGCTGCTAGATTTTAGAATCCTGCTAGGGAAGTTAGAATAACTGCTGCTTTACTGTTCTTCCATCAATAGGCAACCCCCTTTGTTTTTTTCACTCTGACAGGCTTTTTTTTTCTTACTATTTAGATGGGCTTTAAAAACTTTTAAAAGTGTATTTTCAATATAGCTTGATTAAGTTTTAATTTTTTGTATACCTTTTAATTGTAATCTTTTAAATGTGTAAACCACCTTGAGTCCCACTGTTAGGAAAAAGCAGGATATAAGTAAAGTTTAATAACAACAACAGCAGCAACAGATATAACAATGAGAACCTTTAAGGATCTGTGAGCGTGTTTGGCAATGAGGATGTAGGTCAATGATGCTCAGTGCAACATATAAACACATGACCATCATCAGGGTCCTTCAACACCTGGCAATCAAAAAAACAAAACAAAACAAAACAAAAAACAGAGGCATTTCTAGTGGTATCAGCAATTGCCTCTTCTGAGCAGTATATGAGAGATAACAGCTTATTGCAAAATGCTAGAACTCAAGCCTAAATCCCATTCCCTATAATTAGACCCAAGGAAGTTATGGTCACTTAATTTTTGAGATAATTTTTCAAAGTCAGGCAACTTTTTATTGATGGTTTATGATGATGTGGTGTTGGTTGTCATCATCCTCATGGCATATAAATGATAATGAATTTAAAAAGCTCCCGCTGAACTGCAGGAGACCAAAGCATACTTAAAAGGAAGTCTTTCTTACTTGGGAACAAGGAAAAATTACACATTATCTTGCCCAAGGTACACTGAAGAAAATCAGTTTATTGTGATGTGAGTCACGAACTGACTGCTTTAATTTTTAACCTTAATAAACAGTAACAGAGGAATGAAACTGTGCATTTCATAATAAATGATTTGAATGAAAGAAAAATGTTCAATAGAAGTATTCATCAATCACATTTTGTCACAGAACAGCCTTACAATATTTTTTTTTCAGTAATATGAAATGTTGATTTTGTCAGCACTTTTGTTGCAATACATTTTCTATGGAGAGTCAGCATTTTGGTGGTGTATATATTCTGTAATAAATTCTTTAAATGCTGCAAATATAATCAACAGTGTTTGAACCTGTGTTGGGTTTTCCTGATTTCCCTTGTTGTGCTTTTCAACTATTTCACAATAGTGTCAGCATTTTGAGAAATAAAACAGTTAAACACTGACTTTTATTCTAGTTTGTCTTTTTTTTTCTTGCTGAGATGAACCTTGCAGTCTAATTTGAAGTCATTTTCCCTTATTGCTAAGGCTCTAACTAGATGTAGATACAGATACTGTTTTGTTATAGTTGCTTGATAATCGTTTTTATTTTATTTTTATTTCATTTCATCGTCAGTGCAGATGGAGAAAAAAAAATCTCAGATTAAAACCTTAACAGATATGTTAACAAATATGGACTATTGAATTATCTCTTGGATTCAGATGCATAATCAAAAAGACATGGCTAACAAATTCTGCTGTCAAATTTGGGTTTAGTTGGGGGTCTATGTCCCCATCCAAGTGGTTTGAAGGAATCATAACACAGGGCCTTTCCACACTAGCTTGTTCTAGTGCTATTATTCCACTTTCAACTTCCTTTGGAATTCTGGGATTTGTAGTTTACTGAAACTAAAGAGCTCTCTTCCCTAAACTGCAAACCCCAGGATTCCATAGGATATTGAAAGTGGAATAATAGCACTATAACAGTGTAGTGTGGAAAGGCCCACAGTCTCTGAGCAATCAGCATATAGGCAGGAACAATTTTTAAGGATTTTTTTTTTTAACATGGATTTTTAAGATGTACTTGGTCTAGAACCCTAAGTGTTGGATTCAGTTATATGAACTTCACTATAGACAGTAGTCTGGAAACTGCTTTGAGTCCCATACCAGGAAAAAGATGGGATCAATCAATCAATCAATCTACATATATTCTTATTTATTTAATTGAATTTAATTTTAAATGTTTTGCTGGTCAATGTGTGTTCCTATTTTTTTCTCTATAGAGATATCTATATACTTGTACCCATATAGTGTGTGAGACTGAGCCATGTAACGTGTTTATGTTAGGTCCACCTAACTACCACATAATCATAGTATGTGTGTATAATCTGATACAATTATAGTTCTTTTTTTGCTATTGGACAAGAGAGGAAAAAGAGTTACTGGTAGGATGTTTTCCTCCCTGTGCCAGGAGAACATACTTTCCTTTGGGTTTTATGTCCTATGTTTTTATGCTTTGTGATATGGAAGGTCCTCCTTGGTACCACTGTCTCCTTTTTCTTCCATGATTTGGAAGACAAACTTTTCAATGAGGGAGTGTTCTTCCTGCAGTAGATAAAAGGCATGGAGGATACATTTGTTCAGTTTACATTTCATGTGAAATTGTCTAAGTTTCTCAGAAATTCATCAAAATTTGTAATTTTGCAATCCAAGTTAAAAATGGGTAAAAAAGTGGATATTTTCTGGGAAAGTACTGGCATATACAAAGAGTGGTTATGGAAATGACATTAAAATGCATTATATCAGAGTTGTATATTAGGAAAAAAAACTAAATAAATGTGTGAGTATTGGGAAATACGTATGAAAAAAACACATATGAATTTTATAAGAAATTGTATATTAGGAAAAACTGAATAACTATGAATAAAAATGAAAGTCCTAGGAAATATACATACAGAAACACATATGACTCTATGAAAAACACATGTGAAAAATTCCATAGTTTGCTACAAACCAAATTTAAGATTGGAAAATGAGAACTAGAGAGACCAGAACTGAAGGACTGATTCATCTTCATATGGAATCTGAAAAATGTGGGTTCAATACCAAGAAACATGTCGGTTCAATACCAAGAAATAGCCTTATTTTTGTTCATTTTGTTCAGTTAATTTCAGTAAAAGGGGTCTTTGTTGTAGAAGTTAATTGTCTGAATCATGGAGGATTATGGGTTGGACCTAAAACAAACAACCCCCCCCCCCCACAAATCTAACAGGGCTCCTGTATTTCAGGCTATAAACCTTAGTTTACCTACACAAACACATTGTCTCTTTGTTCTAGGGAAGGGCTAAGTTCAGCATCCCATTCTTTGGTATGTTGCTTTTTCTGTTTCTACATTGCTTATGTTTGGTTCCAGTAAATAATAATAATAATAATAATAATAATAATAATAATAATAATAATAATTATTAATGAACTTAGCTGGAAGAAAAAGGGAAAGAGGCACTGTGCAATTTAAATAATAATAATAATAATAATAATAATAATAATAATAATAATTATTATTATTTTTATTATTTAAATTGCACAGTGCCTCTTTCCCTTTTTCTTCCAGCTAAGTTCATTAATTCAGTGGGCCTTCTCATGATGAGACTAATGATTGGACTCATGCACACATTTTTATAGATATCATCTCTAAGCATGCCTTACACAGACGTGTAATTCTTTTCTCCCTGGTAATGCTCTTGCGCTCATGGTTAGTCCCTCCGGATCTCTGTGGACTATTCCCTATACTTGGCACTGAAGAAGAGGAAGATAAATCTGTGGGAGGGAGAGAGGGATAAAGCCAGCATGAGGCAGTGGTTTCAGCATTAGACTAACATTCTGGGAGACCAGGGTTCAAATCCCCATTCAGTCATGGAAACCCACTGAGTGACCTTGGGTAAGTCACATTATCGCAGACTAAGGGCCATTCACACTACACAGTTGTAGTGCTATTATTCCACTTTAACTGTCATGGTTTCATCATATGGAAGTCTGGAACTGATAGTTTGGTGAAGCATTGTGGCACTCTGGCAAAGATTTCTAAATGCTCCACTGCAAACTACCAATCCCAGGATTTCATAGGAAGGAGCCATAGCATTTAAAATGAAATAATAGTGATATAATTCTATAGTGGTGAATGGATCCTAAGAGGAAGGGAATGGAATAACACTTTTCAAGAAAATCTGATAATGTTGGGATAGGTCAGAGTAGATTTGATGGTACATAACTTCAACAACAAAGTGGGAAGAGGAAAGAAAAATTATTATTAGCTTATGTATACAATTAAAAAACAATGCAATGTTAACTATATATGCCATTTATGTCTCTAAGTTGTGAACTTTCTATAGTGGCTAATCTAAAAGTGTTAAATTCCATCGCCCTCATTTGAGGTCATGACAATGGTTTTGAATTTATATTGCTTTATCCTGCACTTTTTGGAGAAAGGGCTGCCCTCTGACTCAATTTTTTACGTAATGCCTGCCAGGAACAATAGGTTCTCTGTCTGATTGGGACCCCTGAGAAAATTATAACATGAATAATTCATAACATGACTACCAATTTGTTTTCAGTTTGTTTACTGAATTATATGCAAGTTTTAAACAACTCAGTTTGTATGACTCCTCCGCTCTTCCATCCAACAGTCATAGAGTTAATACAGGCTGTTATTATCTGTGCGTGCATGGGCTTTCTCCTGTGTTATATGGGAATTAAATTACTGGTTTCTTTGGTTCATAACCCTCCTCCAGAGATATTTCCCTAACTGAGCAGGTATGGAAAGGCCTTCTTAGTAATTGGCATTTCTGGAAATGTTCTTATCAGCTGCACTCCTTTGTAAATTACAACAGCTACCAACTGTCTAATATTACTATTTGATATGTTGGGTCCAAGTAGGCAGAGGCACTGAATGCATTGTTTCCCATCAACACAACACATGCCTTACTTTCAAGCAGTTAGGACAGTCTGAGCTCATAGGAGACAACTGCACCAGAACAGACAAGGTAATTTATAAAGTCCTTGTTCAATACTCAGTTTTTCTGTGTACCTTCTTATTATTTAAATTGTTGCCTCTGGTAACTCTCTTCAAGTCAAGTACAATTTTTGAATAGCAGTAATATTCAAGTAATAATTGATAAACCAAAGCTGTATTAAGAATATAAAGGCTGTATACTAGGGAACATTTGGGAGACTTCTCCCTCTCTCATCTCCATATAGTCTCCCCCATCCCCTTTCTTCTGAGTCTCAGGCACAGGAGATATCTTACTATTTCAGCTTGTTAAGACTGCATGAAGGTCATTCCTGCACTTGTTCTCCCTGCTCCTCCTAGTAGTCCTCTTTGCTCAGGTGTCTCTTCTGCCTCATGTTACCGCAGTTGCTAGTCCAGACTTGTGGGATATTAGATATCATTTTTGATATCAATAATTTGGCCTACTATACCCCTCTGTTCTCCACATGCTTGGGGGGGCCCCGGACAAGCTTGCAGACAGGCACAGCTGCTAATCGCTGTAATATTACACACAAATACAGGCAGGCCAAAAATAGCTGATCCGCCACTTCAGGAGACCTCAAGGCAAGTACCACATTATGTATGCACGCTACTTACAAAGAACTCCCTGCCCCGAGCAGGCAGTTTGATTAGTTGAATACTCATTTGTCGAGCACTCTGCATTTGCATACTGGCTACTCTGTTGACAATTCGGACTTAATCATGTAAAATTCTGACCTTTTGGAGGCTTTGTCTCCAGCCCGAAACTCATTGTTTTCCCCAAGTATGGACTAGCCTATGGTGCCATTTTCCCCTATAAGAACCCCTGACTTTGAGAGCTTCCTCAGATCACTCCCGACCTTGCCTTGCTGTTGCTTTGCTTGACGAGCCTTCCCCTCAGCTCCACGTGCTGAGAAACTTCATATCAACGAACTTCTTCTTCAGACTACCCGGGGTTCAGGACAGGTGTAGTATTACCCATACCAAAAACCTTCTCTAAAAATCCCTCTACCCAACTCCAACCTTTATTTTCATAGTTATCTGTGTGAGTGTGTTGCATACACATGTTTGATTGTATTTTAATAAAAACAACAATTATTAATTTACATCCGTTTGCTCCTTGACTCAGCCTGACCCCGTAGACATTAGGTAAAAGATCTCGCTCCATTTCACTGCCTCTCGTATTGCTAGCTTGTGCTCTTTTGACTAATTCCCATCTCTGTAATTTGGAGCACACTTAGGTGTCCCTCACGGGACCCCCAGAAATCAGGGTAACATTCAGAATCAATATCCAGTTTAGGTAGCTTGGCTTGTGATATCTACTTTTGCAATGGGCAAAACAGTCCCAAGAGAAATTTAGGTGGTTCCTGTGAAATTTTAATGAATGGGTGGTAAAAACATTTGCTTCAAGTTTCATGCATTCAAAACGAGATGATTTCAGCTAGAAAGGAAAAAAGAGAGGTCATACATAAATGATTATCTTCACTTAGGATTTTTGTTTAATTTCAAGTGAGAAGAAAAAGAAACACCATACCTAAATGATGATCTGCCTTAATATCCTTAATATCTTTTTTAAATATATAAATGTCAGCTTGAATAAAGTCAAATGACTACTTCTTGTAAAGTGAAAACAATGGTCCTGTCAATGTGCCCACCATCACGTACTCCTTTTTATTTTTATTTTCATCTTCATCAGATTGCTATCTCATGATCAGCTTGTGATTGTTCCACATATACAATGCTGCTGAGTCAAGCATCATAGGCCCTTTTCGCAGCGCCGGCGCTCGCGCGACGGAGGAGGGCGGCTCGCGCAAGAAGCCTTCTCCGGGAGGCTGCCGCTTCCTCCCTCCTTCCTTCCGCAGGCGAAGGAACAAGTGGGGAAGCGGCAGCCTCCCGGAGGTGGCGGCGGTGGCTCGCGCGTCCGTCCATCCCCCCCGCGCGAGTGAGAAAGGAGCCTGTCCCATCCATCCCCCCCACGCGCGCGAGAAAGGAGCCTGTCCCGTCCTTCCCCGCCGCGTGAGCAAGAAAGGAGCCTGTCCCGTCCATCCCCCCCGTGCGCGAGAGAGAAAGGAGCTTGTCGCGTCCACCCCCCTGCGCATGCGCGCGCGAAGCAGGACGTGTTGCGTCCGTCGCGCTAGTGCCCCACCCCGTCCCTTCCTTCCACAGGGGCGGAGGGAAGGAAGCGCGATCCGGCCGGCTCCCCGACGCTCCGCACAAGAGGTAAGTGCGCGCGGGCGCCGCGACCGTTGCACGAGCACGGGTGATTTTCGCTTCGAAGCGAAAATCAAAAAACCCGCGCTCGCGCCGCTTCAGCCCCGTGAGCCCGGCGGAAGTGGGAGTGCGTCGTGCGGAGCGATGCTCCCACTCCCGCGAGGCTCACGGGGCTGTCGGGTGAGAAAAGGCCCGTGCGAAAAGGACCATAGTTATACCTTTGAAATTTCTTTTACCTAAATGGAGAACCCCATGTTCCTCTTTGTTGAATTTCATTTTCTTAGTTTTAACCCAGTTTTCAATTCCATTATAATTCCAAATTTTATTTTTGCCTTCTGAGAGGTTAGCTGGTTCTGTGACACAGGTTGCATTTAGTCCCCACTGAATGTAATTAATAAATCAGATGAACTTCCTTCTTTATTACATATAGACATGAGGTTCTCACAATAAGACTTTGGTTTTGATAGTTAATATTTACTACACAGTGCTCACAAGCACATTTGTATATTTTCTTCATTCCAATAAATTCTGGTAATTATCATGGACTACAGGATACACATAAAGCACATAGACACAATTCCCAGGTTTGCACAGACCCCTTTTAGAATTAGAAGAAAAAAAATTCTGTGGTATTGCGATCCATTCCAAAGTTACCAGTTTTGAGACAAAGTGTGTCTTTCCTCAGAAATCTGTATATCTGCAAAAAATTATGTGTGTATTTTAAAAATATGAGCAGTTAATCATGTGGCACAGTTGAGAAATATTCTTTATTCAGTGGGTGAAATGAATATGAAAATGGAAAGTTCATAAATAAATGTGTATATTTTGGAAAATGCATGCAGAAAATGTTTATAAATTTCCACAAGAAATTTGGGAGGAAAAGACAAAGCTGCACCACTTAATATGAGGAAGGATGAGATGGGAATATAAGTGGGATTTGGAGCAAAACAACAAAAATATACAACTGCCTTTCCACATCCCTCATTAAAAATGGTTGTATGTAGTGTAATAAAGCACCTACACTAATAGGCAGCATTATTGGGTAGTATTTTGCACATTTTTCAGTGGGTTGATAATGTAACATCTGTCTTCAAAGCCTCATTCAGACATCAATTGAGCTTCAAACTCTTTCTGTCACAAGAAGGGTGGTAGTTAATACTGTTATACATAAGCTGGGATCATTAAACAATTTATTAAAGCAGTCCCAGAGGCTTCATTACATATACTCTGGAGTAATTAATTTTGAGAATGGGGTTACATTCCTTATTCTTCATTTCATTCCGTATTCCTCTTTTTTAATGGAGTTTTTTTTCCCTCCATTAGTCACACTTTTTGCTTTTTAAAATATATTGCCATACTTTTATGATTCCTTTTCCATTTTTTTCTGAAGTGCTGTTGTGTCAGGATTATCACATCCAATGTCTCGCCTAATGAAAGATTACTGCTGAAGTTCTTGGCATTTGCAGAAATATTTTGAAGATATGAATTTTAAAAGGTTAGGATATGGCTTTAGGACAATGAATTTAGGTGACCCAAGAGCAGAGCTAAGCCACAGCTTTCAAGGTCAAATGGCATTAAAAATATAGATTTCAAATAGATTCAAGGGAGATAGCCTTTATCAGTGAGTACTTGGTTGAAAGTACCCCCAGAGGCATTTGTCCAGCACATAAAATTCTGTGTATCTGATACACTAAATTGATTTGAAAAGCTCCATAGTCCACGAGAGATTATCAATATTTTCATTGGATCCATTTTAGGATCATTCATCATGATATGAGTTGTCATTTTGTTTGGAAATTCAGGTTGTAAGCTGTATATACATTTACCTGGGTAGTACATCCTATTGAAATCTGTAAGACTTTATCTAATGATCTTAAAGAATATTTTAGTACCAATTTTAATTTTTATTACAAAAATCCTAAAGCAGTTTAACAGTATGTAAAGTCAAGAAAGACATAATTAAACCAGTTAAAAAATAAAGTCTACAATCCTATGGGTTATTAACACTGATAAACCTGGTGGTTATATCAGTGTAAGCACTTTTATTGATGCTGGAAAAAGATCTCTGGTATTTCCTTGCACAATGATTCTGATTGTTCAGCCGCCATGATCAGCCAATCCTTTGCAAGACAGTAGCAGGCTAATGGCATGGCTTGCTGGTACCTTCGTTGCTGCCCTATACCTTTTTAAATAGGAACATACAACTTTCACCTTGTGTTCACAGTCCCTTGCAGTCTCTTTCAGGCCATTCCTGCATGATATTACAGTCCCATTATGGCGATGGGATGGCAGCAGTCCATGGGTCATGCTTCTGTATGACATCGTCATGGTCTCACTGCCATCCTGCCCCCACCTGTCATGATTGTGGGATATTCGCTTAATGGAATAAATCCATTAAGCACCTGCATTTGTATGATGCTCTCATCCTTACCTGCCATGTGGAAGGGCAGGAAGCAGGATAAAGGCATTTCCTTCCCCAGCGCAGCATGGGAAAGAACCTGGCTGTGCTGTGGAAGGCAGATGCTTGTCATTCATGCTTCCTTCCACAAGAAGCCTGTTGGGTGCAGGGAGGAGTGTTCCTGTTGCGCTCCCATTCTAGCAAAGGCATTGTTGGGATTGCAACAGGATGACAATGGCATCAGGCAACGTGCAGAACTGATCTCAGTCTCATGTGGCTTGCAAGAGACTGCAAATGTGAGGTTAGACTTAGAAGTCCCTATTAATAACTGCACAGGGCAGCATCAGAGGTGACAGCAAACAACCTGTGAATAATCAAATCTGCAAATGTTAAATCCATGGATGTTTAGGGCTAACTATATACTGAAGTCCCAGTACAGGGAACTGCATAAACATTCAAAATAGAATCACAGTAATAACTAATACTGTTTAGTTCTTTTGTCATTGTTATTATTTATATATTTGCCATGAAGTTTGATAAGAAAACTAGTGTAAGTTCTCTCCTTTCCCCATGATTTAATGTGTTCCTGTTCATTCTTTTCTCTCTCAAGTGTGCAAGTGCACTAGCAGCTATGATAATCCATTAGTATGGACTTACTGTAGCGTTAAACTAATTTCCCCCTTAAATTGGTTTGAAGGAAAAATCATACTGCTTGACATGTGAGGAAAAAAATTATCAAAGACTTCAGTGTTGTGAATAAATAAAAAGTAAGGTTTTTTCCCCCCTTAATTTAGCAGACATCTAAAAATACTAATTCTGTATCCCATGGCTTTAAAAGTTGTATGGAATAGTCTTAAGAGACATTTAGTTGCGGATCCCCTATAACCATTCAGAAGATGATGAGATTGTCAAGTTAATATCTTTTTTTCTGTCTTTTAAGATTGTCTAAAAACAGACTCCCATTCAGCTCCCAAGACTTTCAAAATACATGTCAGTATATAACTAGAAAGGATCGCTGCCTCAGAGAATGGAAATTTATAAGTGTGATCAATGTTGGGCTACATGGATCATCTGCATGACACAGTTATGCCTAACAACTAACCTAACTGTTGAAAGCTTAATTAAATAAAACATCTGTTTATGAAAGAATCTCATAATCATCAGATAACCTTCAAAACTTTGGAATAGAGACTTATGGTGGACGTGCAGTTTTGGGTCAGTCTAGATGACCTCTGGGTATGAGAAAAAAGCAGTTAATTTCATTTGCAGTTGAAGTCCCTCTGTGTTAGAAGGAAAGACGAAGGAACCTTGTATAATGGAATGTTATCGGTTTAGTTTGATGTGCTAGCCATTGGCAGCGTTACAGAAGGTTTGCAACATTTTATAGATGCTGGTGGGAACAAATCAGTTTCCTGTCTTAAACATGTGATGTATTAGCACTGGAGATGTATAAATTGCTTTGAATGTAAAAGGGCAGGGCTCAGTCTTTTGGGAATGATCCTACTGAGACAATAAACAATTTTCCTAAATCTGTGGGTCTCTACCTTCGTTCTGCTACATACTGATCATCTAAAACCACAGAAAATTCATATCTAGCCATTTCTGGTAGTCCTACTAAAAATTTCATGCTATCATCTTCATCAGTGCTCAGTGTATCCTCTTGTCCAAAATTTACCACAGTAAGGGAAAATAGTGTATGACCCTTGTAGTAATAATGGCTTCAAATGTATGGTCTAAATGCTCTTCTGAAAGAGTCATTAAAAACCATTGTGGTGATAGATTTTCTCTGAAGAGTATGAATGAAGAATTGCAGTCTGTCCTATTTTAAAAGTTTGGAAGTGCAAACATACTGGTCTGTCACATTTGACATCAGATTATGTTTGGAAGATGGCAGGGAGAAGTGCATTGAGGTTGAGCAATAGGAATGCCAAAGCTCAGGACAACACTTTGGTTCTTCTGAAGACATAATGGGAGTACAACAGTCTTGACCTCAGGTTACATCATCTATACTGAATCCTAATGAATGCATCTGAGGCAGGCACATTCTGAACTAGTACAGTGACAGCTATATGTGAAAAGTCAACTATCTTTATTAACAACTCTCTCCATTCCCAATGTGTATCTCATTTTCTGGATCTTGGATTTCTTGGCCTGCAATTCTGCTACACATTCAGAAGAAAGTTCCAGAAGTAAGTTTTTCTCTGCGGTGGGGGAGAGTGTATGTTGCTGTAGCAGTAGAAAATAGCATGGGAAGTTTAGAGGAGTGTTTTTTTTTTTTTTGTGGGTGTAAAGGTTCCATATTTAAAAAGTTATTTTCAACTGGTTTAATTTTCTATGTGAAACTATTGATTCTGCCAACAAACAGACTCTCTGTAAGACTGAGTTTCTTTTCTTAAATGTTAAGCATTGATGAGGTCCATGCACCTCCTCCTTAATGTAACCAGATAATTGTTTTGCATGGAATTACACAGAATGAAAAACATTTCTTTACCTAAGCATTCTGCCATTCAGCTGGTCATTTTCACTGAATAGAAACCAATGTGCTGTGATGTGGAATTGCAGCATGAAATGAATACAATTGAACTGAAAAGTGTTCTATCTTTAGCAAATCATTGCAATATCTGTACAGCTCTTTGTTGTGTTTTCCCCACCGCAATAGCATAAAGGCAAAGCTCAATGTGATTCTTTTTATCTCTTGTCTAAGTGTATAAACTGAATGTACTATGTCCATGAGAAGCACAGGAATGCTGTGACAGTCAGATTTAAACTATATTCTGTCTAAATCAGGGATGGGTCAACATAACGCTTGTTAGACCTACCTTGTTTCAGCTAGAGCCCTCTGCCCATGACCCAGCAATAAGAACTGGGTTCAAATAACATTCCCTTAGAATGAAAGAATAAGGTCCTTGCAAACACTTTTTGAGATCAGGAATTTCTTTTCAGAAACAGAACTCAACTGAGTGTGCAATCCTTTCACACAGAAGCTTACTTTTGATCACATGGAACTTTCTTCATTCTAAGTAGATAGCAAACATTTTGCTCCTGATGTCAAACTAACTTCTAGCTGCTCTGATCTGAACCACTCTTCCTTCCTAGCTATCTGATGCTTTCCCGCCTTCTTTGTATTCATCCATTGTGATGTCTTTCCCAATCTATGGTCCAGGAATGCTTATGTTCTTATTATCCCTTCTGTTACTCTGGGAATATGTCAGAACTCTTCTTACAGTTCACCTTTTCCTCCTTCCTCTGCAGTTTATTATCTCCTTTTGAACACACAGTAAAAATCAGTATCTTCCTCTTACTTTATTTCTGCCTGTATCAAGGGTTTTCCATTTCACCATGGAAGTGGACTGAAACAAGGATGATAGTATCCATTTTTGAGATACTAATTGGGGGAATATTATTATATCGTTTGGAGAGATATCTGTTTTGTGACAGAAAGATCTGTTCAAACAACTCTAGAGAGGTACACATTTCTAAACTAGGGCAAGACTTTAATATCCACATATTGCCACGCCCGCATCTAACGGTTGAATATAGTGTAGTAAAAAAAAAAAAAGTATTAAAATGAAAAGTCTGGTGATAAATGTGATTAATTAATTTATGTCAAATTGAAGCTTTAAAATTATGGTGGGTTTGGTTTAAAAAATATGAATGCTTAATATGTGACCTATTTTGTGATGGTGAGCATATTAAGCAGACTAATGAGAACATTATCTAGAGATTAAAAATGGTAATACATTTAAGAGATGAATGTTCGGCTGAATTGCCAAAATATGATAAAGAGAAAAATGTAACCAAATATTTGGAAAGATTAATTGCCTCCTGATTTCTATCTCTTAATGCTTATGTGGCTATAGGATTCCCAACATTTCCATTACATCCATTTTTCTGGAACAATATATTCTGGGTAGCAAATGACTTCTGTAGGATAAAATGTATGAGCAGAGTTGGACAACACTAATCATCTAGTTATTGAAAGTAGAGTCAGGTAATTGCCTTCACGTACTAAGAAAACTAGAATATAAGATACTAGTGTATATACCTGGCATTGCCGGGGATTTTATTTTCTCATAGGTAATACTTGTCAGAAATACCTTAGGAATTATCTTACTTTACCTTACCTTAGGAATTAGATGTGGTTGAAATACACATATTTGAGATCCTATGTCTGTAATTCCCCAAACTGTCTTGTTGAGTACCTGTAACTTTCTCCCACATTCTCCAATCCAATCTCCATTCAGAGTTATTAAACATACAGAAGTTCAGTTTCTGAGGGAATACACTGCCCTTCTCCTTGCTGCTAGGCCTCATCTCCATAGCTACGCAAGGCTCAAAAGCCCTCTGGCAGAGAATTCTAAAGGCCCCTCCCTAAACTGCAAACCCCAGGATTCCATAAAATCTTCTCAGGCAGTCAATCATATGAGGTCTTCTTGCTGACACAGCCAATCATATAAGGTCTTCTCTGCCTGATATGGACAAACAGACAAACTTTGACTTTTATATATCCGATATAAGGGATGCTTTGACTATAGAGACTTCTCATAAGAAGAAACATAATGAGCCTTGAAGCTTTATATCAACAGTTTGCACTTGGACAGCAGATTGAGCAGGCACAGAAGTCGTTTGGTCACAGACTTCCCAACTGGGATGAAGCGTAGTGTATATCTATTTAAACATATCTTCCAACTGTCCTGATTTGGCAGGAAGAGTCCTGATTAATTTCCCTTTGTTCCACTTTGCTTTCAAATTATCCCAGTGTATCTCTCCTTCTTCCACTTTTCCTTTGTCCTCAGTTGTCTTCAGTTGCTGCATACTAAGTTCAAAGCACAGAAGTAGTATACGCTCAGTTAACTCAGCAGGAGACAGAGGAGAGGAAAGGTGGAACCATAACATTCTGGGGAGGCTCAGACAAGAGCAAATTGCTACAGCTTGTGTGTTCTTCCTCATTGTTAACTTTTGCCATCTTGACCATGCTCTGATGTTGTCTGGCTATGTGTATCCTGGTTTTTGTCTATGAAATATTGGAGGTTGTGATTTAAATGATAGTTTGTATTTCTATATTTTCACATGGGAGGAGGAAGGGCAGTAGAGAAAAACACACACCCAGCTATATAAATCTATGTTTTGCTTTTGTTTTTGGTTTTCTCTTTTGCCAGTGCATAAGTGGTCACCTCTTCACTTGTGTCCCAAACCTGGCCGCATTAAGGTGAGTTGTGGAACAGAAATGATAAATGCCACATAAAGTAGAATATATTTGGATAAAATTCTGAAAAATAACCTCTTTTTAAAAGGGGCTAAAAAGGGAGAGTTCAGAATCAACTTATGCATAAGTGAATATATTCAAACATGACAAAACACCTTCAGTCTGCAGAGACCTCTTTCTACTGGAAATCAAATTGAGAAAAGGGGTGTATGTCTGTGTAGCAGGAGAAGAAATGGGGTAAGGATGCATTATATTTTATTTCAACTTTTTATACCAATATGTCTTTCAAAAAAATATCACCCTAATGTGAATCTGCTACTAAGAGTCTTTCTACTGAATTATAAATTTCTACTAGCTTTGATATCCTATAATTGCACACCCCTCAACAAACAATTTATATTAAAAAAAAAAAACTACTGAAAACAAGTTCAAAAAGTGTACAATACATTGCTATTTTCCCCAGCCACACACGTACACAATGTTTCTTGGATGAAAGAAAAATGATACAGCACAGTTGTTATTAAATAAATGTTGGTTTTTAAGCCTTTCTGTAAAGATGATGATTCTGTGGGGCTGAACCACAAGAGTCGCAATGACTCTTACATTTCATTACCACCTTATGTAGGGCTTTGTAAATTAACTCCTAAATGCTCATCTCATTCTCCTGATTGCTCCCACCTGGAGTCATAAACCCTGGCATGATAGGATAATAACAATTTCTACAGCACTGTGGAGACATGCTGATATTGTTATGAGAGAACTGCAGTGG
Source organism: Ctenosaura bakeri (assembly GCA_948474755.1). NCBI lineage: Eukaryota > Metazoa > Chordata > Lepidosauria > Squamata > Iguanidae > Ctenosaura > Ctenosaura bakeri. The sequence goes on along the minus strand of CAOLHI010000899.1, from coordinate 88,527 downwards.
GGCCAATGTACAAAGGAAGTCTCTTATGTATTCTATAGACTGTAATAATGTTGCTAATGATGCTGCTAATTTTATTTAGTGCGCTTTGTAAGCCTGAGCGATAAATAATTAAAAAACAAATGGAAAATTAATCAAATCATAACACACTTTAAATATTGATGGAATCTGGAGAAAGCCAACTTTACTGGAATTTTCTAGCTTAGCTGTTGGCTAAACCTTTGAAGGGTATACCTGCTAATAAGACTGATTGCAGAGGTGAAGTCAAGATGTACAATATATTGTATTATGAAAAGCATTTGAAGACACAAGTCCCAAACTAGGGCCCATACCGCTGGACACTGTTGTCCTGGCATGGGGACAGGGGAGGAGCAAGACCTCAACAATGCTTCTACATGATGTTATCGTGGTCCTGTTCCTCTCCCATTGTCCAGCACTGCGATTGCAGATTAAATCATTGACAGGTTTTTCCTATCAATGACCCATGACTGCACCCCACACTTACTTGGCCTGTGGAAGCCCTGGAAGTGCAATAGAGGCACTTCCTGCCCCAGCACAGCCTAGGAAAGTGCCCCACTGTGCTGCAGAAGGAAGAGGCATGTCCATCGCACTTCCTTTGACAGGGAGCTGGTCCAGTGTGGAGGGGAGCTTTCCCATCACACTCCCTTCCTGACAGAGCAGCTGCCGGGATCACCACCAGATGAGACAAGGTAGGGTGTGGAAAGGGCCTGGGTTATGGCTATATCCATGCTGAAACAAGCTCCTGCTCCAAGGAAGCTGGACAGGAACAGGAACAGTGCTGCAGGATTTGGGGAAGCTTGCAGTTATTGTTATAAGGCCTCAAAATCTTAATGGTTACCATTGTAATTATACTTTTCAAAAAGTAACTTAAAAACTTAACAATACCTGAATGGGAGAAGATACTGGTCTGGGATAGCATGCTTTACTTCTCTCCACTTTGATGTTATCTCAAAATACACAACATTGCATGAGGTAGCAGTATGAGGCACATTGTGAGCCAGCATTTCAACTATGCGCTCTGTCTCCATAATCCAGAGAGGAGATGCTGTTGTAACTTCAGTAACTAAAATTTGTTGTACTCCAAATGGAGCGAAGCAATCTCTCCTTACACTGAAATCATGTCACTTAATTTTTTTTAAAAAAGTATTGATTTTATGTTACAAACAAACATTTAAAAGTTATTATGAATTGGACATGATATAGTTTCATGAGGTAAGACTATATTAGATTATATTGACTTTTTTTTAAAAAAACAACGATTTAATTAGAAGTATCTGGTCAAGTCAAAGTTGTGCTTTTGGATATGTACAAAGAGGTTTTGTGGAAAACATGGCACTAATAACGATAATTTATTTAGGCCCAGTCACTGGGTTCCTTTTTATTGTGTTAATTATAGAGAAATTATCATCTCAGGTCAGAATTCCAACCACTATTGTATCTGACCTCAGTGACTGGAGATATTCTCCTTATCCAATTTCATGCTGATTGGAAAAATTGAATACATTTTGTAAAAAACAGATTTTCAAGCTTTATAATAGAAGAATGTGGAAAATGTACTCTTCCTTGACACTAGACCTCTTGCTGTGGCTTGGTAATTATGACAAAAATAATAGGAACCAATACAGAGCAATAACATCTCTGTTCTTCCACCCCCAAGAGGGTAAATTAGAACTATGCACAAATGGCACCTTGAAATCCTAATCCCTGCTCCTAGACATGTATTTCTGCAGAGGGTAGAGAAAGTCTGAAACAATTTTTGGAGTGTGTGGCTCACACTTAAGGGGCAGTTCTTGTATGTCAGAGATGATACACTTTTGGCCCATACATGCCCCCTCCCCACAGCAACATTCACTCATAGAACATTTGCTGAGCTTTTATTTTAAGTGACCATTTGCTGCCAGGAAGTAATTTGTCCTTTTGCTTCTGGGGTCTGACATCTGGAAAGCAAGCAAAACTTACTGGACAGCCAGGAGAGGCCATCAACAAGAATTCCAACCTCTGATGATAATCTGGTAAACCAGAGATAGATAATATTTCAGGCAGTTGCAACCCATGGTTTCTATGTTAGTGCAGTGGTGGATCCATACTTGAATTTAGTCTAAATTTTAAAGAACTATCCAGAGTCTCAACTGTACCCATCATATGGATTTAATACCTTATGTGGCTCCTTTCAAATTCAGATTAAAATCTAATCTAATGGATTCACATAGTCCCATAGAAGCCACTAGATGCCAAAGGACAATGCTGATAGCTCATGATCCTGGAGCCAGTATTGGGCAGGGCTAGAGGCAAAAGCAGGCAGAGATACTCTAAGAAATTGGAGAGTTAATTGAAAAAAGTAATTAGTTTTGTCTACTTATTAGAATGTTTAGAAATTGTCATTACTCATTAGTAAATTAGAAAAGTAATTCATTGCATGATGTGTTGCACTACTCTTTACTTAGTAGTTCCTTTTTGGAATGAGAAAATCTTAGAATAGGCAAGGAAATGGAACAACACAAATACCTTTCAAAATGCACTTACAAATGCCATTAAAAGAATTACAATTATCACATCAGTTAAGTAGCTACCCTCTTACATGTCATGTTGCTTCTGAAATATGTCTTTCTTTCACTGGTTAGAAAAAAAATGGTTACAGGTACAACAACCATGTTGTCTGTAATTCATTACTTCCATCTTCTTTCTCTTTTTTGCCACCAACTTTTCTCCTTTCCCCACTCTTTCTGTCATCCTCTTCTTTGTCACATGGTCTCTTCTTCTATTCTTCTTTTCTTCTGCCCAAGTACACACTCTTCCTGCAAGAGTGGAAGCAATTGCTACTTGGTGGTTTGGGGAATTGTTCTACATGTGCCTCCAGGATCCTAACCTGCTAATTCCTGTGGTAAGTGCTCTGTGTTTTCAGCTTGCTGGATAATCACTGCTCTAAGGAATGCCTTGAGGCTCTAGTTCTCTATAGCTTCTCTCATTCCTTGCCTTTCTTGATATATTGGAAAAGTGGGGACAAGAGGTAGAGACAGACTCCATTTCTATGTTAACAGAGAGAAAAAAGTAGCTTGTGATCCAGGGAACAGTGTCTTTTCCAACATTGTCTGCTCACTGATTGATGGGGGGTGGGAAGGATCACAGTGAAACAACTTCTTACCATGCACTTCCCAGTATGCTGCTGCTGGTGTGTGTGTGTGTGCGCGCGCGTGCTCATGAGTAGGGTAGGTGAATCAAAGATATGTGAGAATATGAGATGACTCCCATCTAATATTAGGTACTATATTTCCATTGTACAGGTTCTGTGACACTAATCCAGCCCACAGGTCAAAATTTCCCTACCCTGTTACAGATGAAAGGCCTGCATAGTCTAGCATTCTGTTCTGTTACCCTAAAAGGTGGGGAACTTTGGGGTCAACCCACAATGCCAGCATCTCCTTCAAATTTGAGGGAATTATAGTTTAAAGGAGGCCTATGAGAGGAGGGTAATGGTAAGATCTTTTCACCTACATATACCAGTAATAACTGTAGAAAAGACTCCAGTTTAGAAGTTAAATAAAGTATTTTATTTGGATTGACAAACAGACAAGAAATCAGACACTCCCAAGAATCATACCAGGCTACTAGAAAGTGAGTCATGAAGGGTTGGATAGACAGAGTTTAGGGGTGACAGTTACCTGTCCTGAAGCAGAAAGTCAAAGCGGAGAGGCTCAGGCAGCATCTGAGGGTAGCAGAGAAGAACAGTAGTCTGGGTGCCACCCCTTATGTCAATGTACTACAATTTGCTATGGTCAAATCTATGGTTTATATATCTCATTTCCTACCCTGAAGAGGGTGTATAGACAAAGCAAAGAACTCTGGAATTGGGATGATTATTTTAACTCTAGGTGGCAAAAAATTGAAGGGAGCCATGGCAACCTCTTAATGTTCAATTAGACAGGTGATATAGGGAAAATTTCTGTAAGGCAAGATCAAAGAATGGTTCCTGATGGCTTCACCTAGGCAATTTTGCCTTCCATTGTTTTTGTGTGTGCACAGAGCTGGAGATGTTGAAATGATTATCGCAAACCCATTAGCATCAGGTTTTCCTGCCTAATCCTCTGTGAAATTGCGACCTGACCACATCTCAGGTCAGCTTGACCTGGCAACACACTCTTTGGCTTGCATGCCTTCAATCATGTGTTTCAGCCATAAATATGTTCAGTTATGAAAATGGCACATTCTGCAGGATGGAGGGTATAGGATATGGCAACAGTTTCCACATGTCAACCAGACATATTCCTACTTGAAGTCCACAACACGAGTGCAAAGCAACCTCCTACGCATGTTCAACAGCAACTGATACCGAAGCTCATGTCTCTGTAATAGAGATATGGACATTTTGACTAAGAGTTTTCAAACTCTTTCTTCAGCATAACAAAGAAGATGGGAGGTAGAGGGGAAACAGTTAAGATAGGGAAGACTAATTTTTTTAATTTTAGCATGAGCTTTCATGGATATAAGCACATTTCTTCTCTGTACTGCATCAGAGGAAGTGTGTTGATATCCACAAAAGCACATGGAAAAACTAGTTAGCATTAAAGGTGCTTCTGCATTCTTTCTCCCCTCCCCTTTTTTGGAATAACATACTATCAGCAGAATTATTTTTCATGTGTTTTTTTCCCCTCATAGGAATCCTTCATTGTTTGCAGTCTGACTGCCATTTTGCATTTAATGTTTTGGACCTAGTGTCATTCCTGGGCGTAGTAGGAGGAAAACAGCACCATGGGGTGAGGGGATTTGTGCAGAAGTTTTACAGAATAGTCTATAAGGAAGTATTTTTTTCTAAATGATAAGGAAAAGAAAGATTTTGTATTTTTTTTCTCAGAAAACTGAATTCTTTTCCACCCTTTTGGTGTAACATGCAGTTTAAGTAAAATCAGGTCATGAAGTGTGGCTGACCATCAGCTTGGTCACTTTATAATAAGTCATGTGAAACTGAAATTGCTGTCCACATTAGCATGTCAGCCACACTATCAGGAGGCAATAACCGTGCAGGTCCATGTAATTTGATTATACTGTTACATAAAGAAACCGGAGTTTTCAGGCAGCCTACAGACCAGGGTGGGAAACCCATAATCCTCTAGATGTTGTCAGAGTTCCTATTACTACTAGGCTTTCTACAGTTGCATGTTTCCTGATGCAAGTTGATTAGAAAGCTAGAAAAGTAGACAGGAATCTGTTTTCCATTCATCAATGAAAGCCTTGGATGTTTTGAGGTACCGCCTACAAAGCTCCAGAAACAGTGTTTCATTCAGTCTTGCAGCTAGAAATTAAACTGACTGGCAGATTGCATTTATCAAGCTTTGTAAAACTTTGAGCCTACCTTTTTATATTGATATTTTAACATTTAGGAAACAAAGCATAAACAAAAACTGATTTCAAAGCAGCAACCCTCCATTAATTTGCATCTCAAATACATATCATTTTGATGACTCACACTAATGTGTATACTGTTGAATCAGATTAAAAACTCCTACTGGCCTATTTTTTTGTGAGACAAATGCATACCTCTATAGTGTACTCTAAATATTAAAATTTCATGAGCTACAGAGAATGGGGGCAGAGATAATTGTCAGCACCATCTTCGCTATTTATCCCCCCTTTTTTTTTAAGACAAAGGCCCTTTTCGCACAGGCCTTCTGTCGCATGACAGCCCAGTGAGCCTCACGGGAGTGGGAGCGTCGCTCCACACGACGCACTCCCACTTCCGCTGGGCTCACGGGGCTGAAGTGGCACGATCGCGGGTTTTTTATTTTCGCTTCGAAGCGAAAATCACCCGCGCTCGCGCAACGCTCCCGGTGCCTGCGCGCACTTACCTCCTGTGCGGAGTGTCGGGGAGGCAGCCGGGTCGCGCTTCCTTCCCTTCGCCCCTGTGGAAGGAAGGGGCAGGGCAGGGCGCTAGCGTGACGGATGCGACAGCCTCCTGCTTCGCGCGCGCAGGGGGGGCGGACACACAGCCTCCTGCTTTGCGCGTGCACGGGGAGGACGGACGGATGCACAGCCTCCTGCTTCGCGTGCACGCGGGGGGACGGACGGGACAGGCTCCTTTCTCTCGCGCACGGGGGGCGGAAGCAACAGGCTCCTGATTTGCCCGGGGGGGAGGGCGGCTCACGCGATGCTGTCGCTTCCCCCTCGTTCCTTCGCCTGTGGAAGGAAGGAGGTGAGAAGCGGCAGCCTCCCAGAGAAGGCTTCTTGCGCTAGCCGCCCTCCCCCGCTCACGCTAGAAGCCTTAATACGAAAAGGGCCAAAGACTTCTAACCTTTGCACTTAAGGAGAGAATCCACAAGATGTCTTCTGGATGGAAGAGTAGTCCACTACATGCTTGTTATCTTCAGTCTTCCCAGATGGATGGCCAGAGAGAAGGAAGAGGAAGGGAGGAGATGATGATGACAACAATGATTACTATTATTATTATCCCAACTCTCCCCCCCAGATTGTGACTAAATGATGTGTGGTATTAGGTATACAGATTTGGCCTGAAAATGGCCTCAGGTGGGAACAGAAGGCTGAGATGGAGTTTTGAATTGGGGTAGAAATTGTTGCAAAGGAAATTTTTCCTGAGACTAGCAAGTGGTCAAAAGTGTGATGCTTTCAATCACTTAATATATTTATACATAACAATAACAATAATAAAATCACATTAACTCCAGTATATATTATTGTACAAAGATAAGCAAAGTGTTATAAAAGGTTTTATAAAAATAAAGTATATAAAAAAAGTGTGATGCTTTCCTGTTCCTAGTTACATGACCTAAGTTCCAAGAAATATTACAACCTTCAAGATAATGTATGTGCTGTTTGCATCTAAATCCAATTGTTAGTCCCCAGAAGAACAGATCTATTGAATCAATAGGATTTACTGAAGTGTTGACTTTCCTTTCAATGATTAATTTAATGGGTCTACTAGAGTTGGGGCTAATGCTTGGATTTAGACCAGAATTTCCTTTTCAAAAATATTTATTAAGCATGTTCTACTTCTCCTCAAGAACATTAATTTTATCCCTTTAATACATTTCACACCAGTTAATTTCCCACCTCCTGCTTTCTCAAATTAATGGGATATTAGTACATTATATCCCCACTCCATCTTGACTCTTAACAAAGACTGTCCAATGTGCTTTTGGCTGGCACTGCCCAAAGTTCTTTCTGGTAGTCCTTGAAGTGATCCTGCTGTTTTCGGATAAAAGAAGTTGATGACTCCCACAACTCTCAGCTGGTGGTTTTGGAGCTATCAGTAACAAATTATTTACAATCCCCTCCAGCTGTTGTCATTGAGGTGTAAATGACTCCAACTTCAAATCTCTACCTTCTTGATAACCCATCCAGGATTGCTTTCATTCTGTGCTACTCATTACTCAGGCTCCTTCATATTGCCTCAAAGACTTTCTTTCACTCTTGTTGAAATTGCTTTCAAGGTGTTTGCTGCTTTCCTCTTGTTTGAAAAAACAAACCTATGTGTGAGTGTTTGATTTGTTTGCCATATTTGTATGCAAGTCTGGACTTTGCATAGTCTACGATCCTCCCTTTGCAAACACTGGATTGAAGAAGAAGAAGAAGAAGAAGAAGAAGAAGAAGAAGAAGAGAAGAAGAAGAAGAAGAAGAAGAACTAGTAGTTTGCCAGAAAACCTTTGCTATTACATTAAGTTAACCAGTTGACTAGTTCTTAAACACTGGTGGCTGGTAGCTCTGATATCAATGGGGCTCTGAATCCACTCTGGGGTTTAGGGTGAACTTTAAAGTACTGAACCTTGTATCCAAAATAGGCTCAATTTGTTGGATAATTCCTTTTAAGTTCAGACTACAGCTAAAACAGACTAAAACCACACTACTGGTGTCAGAATTATCAACTGCTGTCATTCTTAACTACTTCTGAATACTGGAGAACAGAGTTTTCAGCAAGTTTTCGGCTGGTTAATATATTTTTTTCTAACATCTTACTATGATTTTAAAAGCAACATGAAATGTTAGCTTTAGCAACTTTATATTCAGGAAATGAGGCCAGCAATGAGCCTAGTGACAGAAATGAGGCTGGTACTTTGGCATCAAGTCATCCTGCAAGGATCCCTTTCCTATGTACAATTCAATAGTGAACATCTCCACCATCCAGAGCAGCGGTTGCCAACTGATAGACTGTGGACCACTGGTGGTCTGCGAGAAAATTTTGGTGGTCTGTGGCTCATGAGGGGACAAGATTGTCCCCCCTCTGCTGTCCTCTCTCACTTGTGCTGGTGGGATCACTCTTGCAGCGGAGAGAAGGACAGCAAGGTGAACAATCTGGTCCTTCTTACTGTCCTTCTCCCGCAGTGATCCCACTCAAAGTGAGTGAGAGATGTCAGCGAGGGGAACCAGTTGGCCCTGCCCATTGTCCTCTCTCATTTGCACCAATGGGATTGCTCCTGCAGTGGGGAGAAGGACAGTGAGGGGGCAAACTGGTCCTCCTCACTGCAGAGGTGGAGCAAGGGGGGAGCGATGGGGGTGGAGCACCCCGGAGGCATTTTTTGGGGGATGACTAAACAGAGACTACTGCCCAGAATTCAATATTTATCCTGCTGGACTAGAAGTGTCCAGGCCATGCCTCTTTTTGTTTCCTCCTCCTTTTCCTCTTCCTGTCTTGGTCCCCCTCCACCCTCAGCCTTGGCTTCCCCACTGTCCTTTCTGTAAAAACTGTAGCTTCTTGTCCTGAAGGGCTCATGCTCTTTCTCCATAGGGCAGTGTTTCCTGCTTGCTCCTTTGTACTTTCACTTGCAGAGAAGGGGGAAGAGAGGTTTCTCAAAGGCTGTCTCAGGGTTGTGTTGTTTTTTCCTTTCTCTTTTAAATTGAGAAGAGCTTGAGCTCTCAGCAGTGGGGGTGGGGTGGGTGGGGTGGGGTGGGGTGGGAGGGGAGAGTTACCTGTCTGTGTGTGTGTTGTAGCTCCTTTTGTCTGGCCAGTTTTTAAGTGAGAATTTCCTCTTTATCAATTAAGTTGAGAAGCCATTATAAAGACTGTGCATGAGAAACGTTAAATCAAGGCAACAAAAATAACCATTACAGTGTTTTAAATCAATAGATTAACAAATGCAAGAAAATTTCACATCCTGGAGTGCTTAAGTTGATGTGTTAACTACACACGCCCTTTTTCAAGCTACTCCATTACAACCAGGGCTATTCTTCTCCCTTTCCCCAGTTTCCATTATTTTTATTTTTTATTTTTCCATACAGTAAAATAGAATCATAGAAACATAGAGTTGGAAGAGATCCCCAGGAGTCATCCAGTCCAACCCCTTTCAGCTATGCAGGTGTTACTGTAGTTTCTGGTCCAGTCTTGAGGTATATTAGATACCATGTGATATCAAGAATTTGGCCTTCACTACCCATTCCGCTCCATGTGCTTGCGAGGCCCCCAGACAAGCATGCACACAGGCATGGCTGAAAATAGTTGAACCATTCAAAACAGATCCAGGCAGGCCAGTAATAGCCAGACTGCTGCTTTAGGAGACCTCCAGGCAAGTACCCTTTTAAGATCATATTATGTACGCACGCTGTTACAAAAGACTCCCTACCCCGAGCAGGCAGCTTGACAAGCCAAATTCTCAACTGTCAAGCACTCTGCATTTGCATACTGTCTACTCTATTGACAACTCTATCATAAATCAATCATGTAAAATACTGACCTTTTGGAGGCTTTGTCTCCAGTCCGAAACCCATTGGTATTCCTGGGAATGGACTAGCCTATGGGCACATTTTCCCCTATAAGACCCCCTGATTTTGAGTGCTTCTTCGGATTGCTCCTTGCTTCCATCCTGCCTTGCTGTTGCTTTGTTCAACGAGCCTTCCCCTCAGCTCCATGTGCTGAGAATCTCCACTTCTACGGACTTTTCTTCAGACTACCCGGGTTTCAGGTGTAATATTTCCCATGCAAAAATTCCTCTTAAAACCCTCTATCCAACTCCTATCTTTCTTTCAATAGGTCTGTGTGAGTGTTTGCATACATATGTTTTGACTGTGTTTATCAAAAATAAAACAATTATTATTTACTTCTGTTTGCTCATTGTCTCAGCCTGATCCCATAGACATTGGTTCAATGTCTACAGTTGCCCTGGCCTCTTGCATTGCTTAGCTTGTGCTCTGCTAACTCCCATTCCTCATTGTGAGCACATTGAGGTGTCCCTCCCAGGACTCCAGAAATCAGGGTAACACAGGAGCCAAACACTCAAAGCACCCCAAGCAAATGGCCATCAAGCCTCTGTTTAAAAACCTCCAAAGAAGGAGACTCCATCACACTCCCAGGCAGCATATTCACTGCCAAACAGCTCTGACCATCAGGAAGTTCTTTGTGAGGTTCAGGTGGAATCTCTTTTCCTGTAGTTTGAATCCATTGCTCCTTGTCCTAGTCTCTGGAGCAGCAGAAAAAAGCTGCTCCATCTTCAACATGACATCCCTTCAAATATTCAAATATGGCTATCATGTCTCCTCTTAACCTTCTTTTTGTCAGGCTAAACATACCTAGCTCCCTAACCCACTCCTCATAGGGCATGGCTTCTAGACCCTTCAGCATTTTGGTTGTCCTCCTTTGGATATGTTCCAGCTTGTCAATATCCTTCTTGAACTGTGGTGCCCAGAACTGGACACAGTATTCCACGTGAGGTCTGACCAAAGCAGAATAAAGTGATATTTTTACTTCCCTTGATCTCAACACTATATTCCTGTTGATGCAGCCCAGAATTGCACACCTTTCACACATTGTTCCTTTCACACATACTGTTGTTCAGTCAGGTGTTTCCTGTCCTATATTTGTGCATTTCATTTTTTCTGCCTAGGTGTAGGACCTTACATTTCTCTCTGCTGAGACTCATTTTGTTAGCTTTGGCCTAGCTCACCAATCTGTCAAAGTCATTTTGAATGTCCTCTGGGGTATGATTTTGTTATAATTAAACAAGCTTTAATAATTTTGTTCTAATTAAACAATTTCATTTCATATTAATAAAATGGAACTTTTATGAGCATTATTTTATAGAGGTTTGTACCTTTTTTAAAAAAAAAATCATGTTAGTGGTCTGTGGGATTCAAAATTGTGAGTTTGGTGGTCTGTGAGGTCCGAAAGGTTGGCAACCGCTGATCCAGAGCTTAGCTATTTTACTTTTAGGAATACAACTCCCAGAATCCCTCAACCAGAATGATGAATTATGTTTGGAGGTCCTGGGAGTTTTGGTCCAACAACATTGGGTGATGACCATTGTAACTGAGTCCAGGAAGTTTTTAAAACTTATATTAACATCATTTCACTTAAAATACAGAAATGTTTCATCTCAAAAAAAAAAAAAAAAACCAAAACAAAAAACCAATCTTTCTCCTCCCCGTCCCCCACTATTTTTGTGCGTGTCTTCATGTCACTTGTCAACTTACAGAGGCCCCATGAATTTCATAGGAATTTATTCTAAATCCCAGAATATCTGACAGGGTAAGTTCCTAGTGATTTCAAGTTAAATTAGACACCCACAAAACATCCTGTCACCAAATTTTAGCTTGATAGGTTCTGCTGATAGAACACAGGAATAAGATACGAAGATATGAAGAACAAGTCTGGCGTACATATTTTGGAAATAGTACTTCATCTTATTGGTGAGTTTGTATGTATGTCATAGCTTTTTGTTGATCAATTGCTGCCACTTTCGTTTTTGTAAGAAATCTCTGTAACGTCAGTGTAGTTCCTTGTTTGGGGGGAACCCTGGACTACCAAGCCAGAGTCCAACTGGCACTATGCTGTTTAATAAACTGCTGAGTTCTACTATCAGACTGCATTCATGAATCTTAAAGGGTTAAAGAAGGATCCCAGTGAAGCCTGTCCACAACATCAGTCACTTCTCTCTTAGTGAAGCAGAGCACACAGACACAGAGCAGGATGAATTGATCCAAAAGACCCAAACAATGCTATTCAATGCTTCTGCTTTTAAACTGTCCATGCAAGAAAGCAGTAGCAAATGTAATTTATACCAAAATAGTTTATGGAATTTCTGCTTCCCGCCCCCTCCCCCCAAAAAAAAATCCTTCTGCAACAATGTGCAAAAAATACCTTGCGATTAAAAACTAGTGTGGTGTAGTGGTTTGAGCACTGGAGTATGACTACAGAGGCTGAATTCCCACTCAGCTGACTGGGTGACCTCAGGCAATTCACATTCTGTCAGCGTCAGGAGACCCCCCTCTGAACAAATCTTTCAAATATATAGCTTTGCCATAAGTCAAAAATGACTTGAATACACACAACAACAACCTTGCCTATTGAAAGAAACAAAAAAAGGAGGTTTGAAAAGGTTCTTTTGTTCTCCCTTGCTAGAGCAAGGTAAGTTATTCTTAACACCCCTATTTGTTAGTCTATTCTGTTCCCGAGTGAAATGACCCCTTGTTTTTATTGTTGTTGTATGCCTTCAAGTTGTATCATATTTATGGCAACTCTAAGGTGAACCTATTATGGGTTTTCTGGGGCTGGGAGTATGTGACATGCCCAGGTCACTCAGTGGCTTCCATGGCTGAGCGGGGAACTGAACCCTCGTCTCTAGATTAATAGTCCAACACTCAAATGACTACACCAGGCTGGCTACACTGCCCCTGTCTTGAGATAAAGGACGAAGAGACCAAGTGGAAAAATGTTCCATTAACAATGGAGAACTTGAAACACCTGTCAGCTTGCTTGCAAAAATGTCCTTAAAATGTAATTCTTGAAAGAAACTAATACACTAGTTCACACTTTACTAGTTCATATTTTACTTTGTAACCATAATTTCATCAATCCTCATTACCCCCAGAAACTAACTAGTTACAGTTAACTGTGTTAACTTGTGATTTGCGGCTTCTAGCACTTCCACTAATACCTTAAAAAAGGAAATTACATAATTTTATTTGATGTAATTGCATACTTTTCCTCTTTGTGTTGGCAGAGGGTTTTTTTCTTTTGCATATTTCTGCAGTGCATCTATAAAACATATTTTTTACCTTAAAAAAATATAAAATAAGAAAGGTGCTCATCTATGAAGGAGTGGGGGGGTGTTGGTTAAGAAAGAAAGACACTGATTTCCAATTCTGAATTTAATCTGCATATTAACAGCTTTCATTGTTGTTTTCATCCAGACTTTTCTGCTTTGTATTTTCAGCAGCCTACAGCTTCTCAAAAATCTGCATTTCCCTCCTTTAATATTACATGTGACTGATTGCCTGGAAAACTACAAGAGATGTTTTAGAATTTCAGGCATGAGGCATTAAAACTTTTATTTTTATATTTGGGGCATTCAGATGCTGTTAAACATATGCTGAATTATTGGAAAACATTTTGTAGTCCCATGGGTTTGGTAATGAACTCACTGGCTGCAGCTAATAGTTTTTAGTCCCCTGAATACCCTGGAGGTACCTGATCCTGTGGAATTCTGGAAGCTAAACAGGGTCAGCCATGGTAACTTCTTGGATGGGAGAGTGCCAAGGAATGCCAGGTGCTGTTAGGTATATTTTAAAGGAAGGAAATGGCACAAGACCTCTGAGTATTCTTCACTTAAGAAAGTCGTATGAAATCCAAGGGATTGCCCTAAATTAACAGGTGACTTGAAAGCACATACACACACATTACTTGGTACCCATAGATTAAATGTTGTGCCATCCAAAGAGAGCACTGTCTGTACTTATCTGTAATTGTATGTATTTCCAGGACTCTGTATTTATCTCTTTAAGGATGACAGTATATGACCTAGCCAAGGTCATTTACTTAGGGCCTTTCCACACTACACTGTTCCAGTACTATTATTCCACTTTCAACATCCTGTGGAATTCTGGGGTTTGTAGTTTACTGAAGCCAAAGACTTCTCTGGCTGAGAGTTCTAAATTCCCCTCCGTAAACTTCAAATCCCAGGATTCCATAGGATGTTGAAAGTAGAATAATAGCACTATAACAGTGTAGTGTGGAAAGGTCCTTAGTTTATATAGCTGAGCAGAGATCTGAGGATGAGTCTGTCAGAGTCCACCACGCTGTAACTTCTGTTATGGCACAGTAGGTGAGGACCCCTAGATATCACTTTGATATCAAGCCATTTGGCCTTAGCTGGACCTGCTTTCAGTCACCTCACTACACATGTTTGCAAGGTTCTCCAGACAAGCACGGACAGAGTGCGGCCGCTAATGGTTTTCACATTCTAGACTCTATTGAGGCCAGCAACTCCAGCCTCGCTTGTAGCTTCAGGGAACTTCCATGTGCAAACTTCACAATAGCTGCGCAGTTCTCAGCAGAGCCAGTCCGGTAAACAAGACATTTACATACTGACCAAACTATTGTCATCAAGCGTTAAGCTTATCATGCTAAATTCGACCTTTCCAAATCCTTTGTCCAGCGCCAAAATTCCTTTTGTTCTCACCTGGTTTGCCATAGCCGGTAGGCACATACTCCCCTATAAAAACCCCTCATTTTCAAATGGTCTTCGGATCACTCTGGACTTCCATCCAGCCTTGCTGCCGCTCTGTCCGGTGAAGTTTTCCCTTCAGTTCTCCATAACTGAGTCTGCTTCCCCTCTTTGGACTACTTTGGACTGCCATCCCACCTTGCTGCTGGTCGTCTAAGGAAACTCCCCTCAGGCAGCCATGCTGAGCTTTCCTCTTCGGAACCCCATCTTTCACTCCCAGACAACGAGACCAGGTGTCGTATTACCCATCCCTACGCTCTCCAATTCTGCTTTCCAGTTAGGTAGTGTGTGTGTTGTTTTATTCTTTGTTTATATTTCAATAAAACTGTTATTTTTGGTTTACTTTAAACTTGCGTGCCTGTTCCCTGACCTGAAGCCATAGACATTGGGTTAAAGATCTTGCTAAAGTTACCCTGCCTCTCATTAGCCAAGAGAGGGCTCCAGCTAATTTCCCCCAATTGGTATTTTATTTGGCAAACTGGGCTCCCCTCCCAGGACCCCCCAAACACACAGGGTAACAATGCTGGCTTCCATTGTATTTTTGGTTTTTGGGTATTTTTGAGTATGTTAAGTTAGTCACAACATCTTGGATTCTCTCCCCCTTCCCTTTTTTTTTTTTTTTTTTTGTATAAGAAAATATAAATCCCAACAAAAAGTACACAAAGGTAAACAACTATCCTCACACTCTATGGGACTGAGATAAAAACTTTGACCATGGACTTCACTTTATTTGAGTTAAACCAATCTACTACCTGGAAAGTATTTAGTTACACTAAAATCAAACTGTGAAGCCCCTGTGGATATCTCATAAGGGGAATTTGAGGGTGAAACACCTCATCTCAAAGGCACATGTGGGGAAATACCCCATCAATTCCTATCACAGCCAATTCTTCCTGTTTCAGGGATTGTAGTAGGGTTTGCTAGCCCTTGTTGTGATGCACCTGCCATTTCCCCCAAGACATGCCCAAAAGAGGAAACACTTCCTGGATGGCTGTGATGGCATCCTCTGGTGAACACGTCTTTCATCCCATGATAACTGTGGGTTCTCCAGAAAGTCCACATTTGCACACCCATAGTGGAGCGCACAGTGCTGCCTGAACTCAAATAGAAGTGTGCTGACAATTACAGAGAGATAAAAGATCCCAATGAATAAAAGTTAAATTAGTCAATTTTGAAACAATAATATATCTCAGTGTGTCAAATAAAACAGTGGTTAAAACAGACAAATACATTTTCAAATAAGATAAAAGCCTGCCTTTGATCATAAACATGAAGAGGGTGTGTGTGTGGGGGGGAATAGGACACAGTCCCTGGCTAAATGTTATTGTTCTTCAAAGATTCCTACCTAGATCCAAATATATGGATACAACCATGTTGAATTCTAAATGGGTATGAGAGTAGGTACTACAGAAAAGGTTGGACCAAAACCAGAGAGAGAGAGAAAGAGAGACTCGGGCGTGGTTGTCATTGTAAATATTGCCTCATGTAACACAGCCATCTCATTGGCTGACTTCTTCAAGGATGGAAAAGTAGCAAATTGTCTTCTTTCTTTCCCATTCTCTATTTTGTTTTTTTACAAACCCAACACAATTTATAGTTTAGACTGTGGTGAAAAATTGTTGTCCCTTCAGATGCTTCAGATTACAACTCCCGCAGCCTCTTACTGTTGGCCATGCTGGTTGAAAATAATGGGAGTCGTAGGCCAAGACATCTGGAGGGACAAAGTTTCCCCAGGGCTCCTGTGGATGGATATGTAAGCATCTAATGCATTATAAGTATATTGCCGACTACTTTTCCCCAGAAGTATCTCTTATGCTTATACCAGTAGTGTAAGTAGAATTACACTTATTGCAGCATTTCATAATCTGTCCAACTTAATGGGAGCTCTGACTATTCAGTCTCAAACACCTCTCTAAAATTACCAACAGCATATAGTGTTGTCTTAGTTATGTTGGGTTTCAAGGCAAGTCAACAGAAGCCTTTTATCATAAACTTATTTAGTGACCTTGCCAGAAAAATAACATGGCCAAAATGTCTGCATCAAGCTGCCCCACCACACTTTGGAAGTCTTATAATTAAATTTTGACTTTGAATGTATTCCATATTGCTAATCATGGGCTTATCAGCCCTAACACAGTTTGAATTGGCCCTGTTTTTCAAATAGACTACACAGTTATATAACTGAAAGGTCACCTCAAATCAAGGACTGTGTTAAAGCGTTGACTTTAATGGATCCAAACTGCCAAGAACAGCTGAGAGGAATTTAGAAAACTAAGAGATAGCATAAAAAAATAGAATATCTGTAGAGCTACAGAGGGAAAGGACCAAACTATTAAGGAAAGTCAGACTTTTTCTAAGTTGATTTGAATACATACATGACAAAATAGTTTTATGTGGATGAACTGTGAACTTTGGCTTACTGTTATACCAGATAGGGAGGTAATTTTTCATTAATTTTCTTCTTGAAGGAAGCAACAAGTAATTGTAATGATTTTCCTGACATTGTGAGAACATCTTCAAAACCACACAGTTTTTGAAATCTATTTGCGATTGCTTTGACCAAAATTCAGATGTTGTTTTTTCCCCCACAGAAAATAGCATTTCCTGTGCAAACTGTGGATTATCAAACTGGTTTTATTTTCATAAGTTAAAAGTAACAACAATTCAGGGTTGCTAAACTGCAACCAAGGAATGGAAGATGAGGCTGAAACTGCCCAAGGCGTTTCCACAGGAGGAGTTCCTTGAAGCCCAACTAGAGAACAGAGAGATTAGTCTGTTGCCATACCAGTTATTCCATTCCATGTTGTTTTTTTTAACTCCTGAACAATTTGTCCCCTCCCTTTAAATCTTGGGAAGAAATGGCAATGGAAAGATTCAGTCTGGCAGATGTAAATCTTTGTCCTTACACCAGATCTTTCCAGATAGATTGTAAAACCAGAAGATCTCAAAATATTGGAGTAATATTATATGTGTTTGGCCTGAAACACAGAACTGCTATGTGTAGAGAAAATAAACAAGTCCATTTGACAATTCAGTGGTATTAATTCAGACAAGAGCCAGAATATAAGAATACTTATTCTGTATTTAAATATTAATTCTTACCCATTTCCAGGGGACTAAAGCCCTAAATGTCCTTTTGTTTCAGGTAAAGCAGAAAGCGCTAACATGGTCCTTTCCTGGATAGGACTGGTCTGTGTTACCTATTTTTCAGTGGGGATGTCTATTTCTGTATATTTGTATTTCCATTAATAGAAACATAATTTGAGTTTGAACATCATCATTTATCATAACACATGGAAGGAACTGTTTCTTTCATAGTTGATATTCTGCCACTTTTAGTAGCAAAAGGTCATGATTTTATCTTAAAATTAGATAAACTGAAGAGTAAATGCCCATGGTCTCCAACATATCGTGAATGAAAGCTGGGTCAAGTGTGGCCAATGTCAGAGTATGATCAAGATGGCATAAGTTGTAATTGAGGAAGAACACACAAGCTGGGAGAGGATGTAGTGGTTTGCTTTTGCCTGACTCTTCTGGTAAGGGAAAGATACAGCCCTTCCCTGTCCTCTCCTCCCTGCTGAGTTAAGTGCATACTACTTTTCCACTATGAATTCAGTTTGCAAAGTGTGAAGTACTGTAAGCTGAAGATAAAAAGGGAAAAGTAGGAGGAGGAGAGACAAACAGGGACATTTTAGAAACAGCTCAGAAAGTGGGATGACGGGGGATTAACTAAGGCTCATCTTTGCCAATTTAGAAGAGTTGAAGGGCATCCCACAGTTCACCCTATATCTTAGCAGTAAATGTTGTTTTGTTATCACGGTTATGATACGTTGGGTGAGAGCACTAGATATCCTTTTGATATCAAATAATTTGGCCTTTACTCGACCTTTCTCTGCCAACCCACTCCACGTGTTTGCAGAGGCCCCCTGGACAAGCACATACGGGCGTGGCCGTTAATGACTGTACATTCCAAGACCCCATTCAGGCAAGCAATTTAAGCCTCTCCGTTGCTTTAGGGAAAAACCTCCCTGCAAACTGGCTCGGCTCGGCTTGGATCTACACAAAGCCATGCAGCCAAGAGCCAAGCTATTCCTTTATATCGGGCCATTAGCGAACTGGCCACACTACTGTTTTAAGAGCTAAACCCATCATGCAAAACCTGACCTTTTCCAACTCCTTTGTCCAACTCCAAATTTCCTTTGTTCTCACCAAGCATAACATAGCCTGTAGGTAAACTCCACCCTATAAAAGGCCCCCACTTTTGGGACTTCCTTGGATCACCCTGGACTTCCATCCCGCCTTACTGCCATTCTGTCCAGTGAAGTTTTCTCCTCAGTTCTCCACGACTGAGTCTGCCTCCCTTCTTGGAACCCCGTCTTTCTCTCCAGGACTACGAGACCAGGTGTTGTATTACCCATCCCCAAGCTCTCCATTTCTGCTTCCAAGTTAGCTAGTGTGTGTGTGTGTGTTGTTTTTATTTGTTGTTTATCTTTCAATAAAACTGTTATTTTTGTTACTTTTAAACTTGCTTGCCTGCTCTCTGACCTGAAGCCGTAGACATAGGGTTAAAGATCCTTGCTAAAGTTACCCTGCCTCTCGTTTAGCCAAGAGAGTGCTCAAGCTAAATTCCCCCAACTTGTGTTTTTATTTGGTTATTTGGGTGCCCCTCCCGTGACCCCCAACATACAGGGTAACAGTTTGACAGTATGTCCACCCTCTTTACATCTTTTCAGGAAGGCTCACAGCAGTTTATATCAGACTTTTGTAGTATCATCAGTAGTGTTGTGCTGGCATGCACATGAGGCTGAACTTAGATGGCTCTTTGCTTCACAATCCATTGATTCACAGCCTTGTATTCTTAGACTTTATTGTCATTACATGCCCACATTCAGTTTCAGAGTTTTCTTTTTACAAGGCTATCATTTTTTGATAGGATCAGAATATGACATTTCTGTAACTTGATATAAAAGCTCCTGCTGTATATTCTCAAAGCCCCTGCTTTCATATTATCTTGGCAAACACATATTTCAGTTTCTAGAGTTATTTTTTTTAAAAAAATATTATTTTTAGAACATGTATTTACTTTTTGAAAAGACATAGAATTTTTGCAATAGATCTGTGTGACTACATAAACAATATTGAGGACCTTTCTGCACAAGGGAGATACATTGCTGTGGCATCACTGTGTCTCGGATACATCCGCATGTCAAACTGGTTTGATCTCATTCTGTTGTAGTTTGTTCCGCACGTGTTTAGCTCTTAAAGTGGTTCATATCATTGTGAAACCAGTGTAATGTAAAGACAGAAAAACTCTGAAGCAAATGAGCCAAAATGATTCACAGCATTTTTTCCTACATGTGGAAGTGCTACATCGATTCACACCACAGAGGTGGGCATTAAATTGACCAATCAATGTTGGCAGAGTGGACCGAGGGAGGGGAATAAGAGTTCCAGAGAAATTTACATTTGGAAGCTACAAATGATTTCCTCTGCTTTTCTTCAGCAGAAACTGAAGGACATTGGAGTAAAAAACAATGCTTATAAAATACAGTGAAACGCTCCTCCACTCTAGTGTGGAAATGGTCTGAGAAAATGTGAGACACTAAACAGCAGAAGTCAAAATTGAGTTAAAACTGTTTAAGGCCACTTCACAGAGTAATTATGGTGATCCAGGACAAATTTTTGTTTTTATTTATCTTTTTAGCCATCATTTTCAGATCTATTTAAGAGATCTTTTGGATGGGATTGGCTTGATGACATCGTCAGTGATTTCATCACCCAAAGCCAAGGCAGATTGCAATGTGTAGATGAAAGCAGTTGTATCAATATGTCTTCACTGGCTTTTCTGTGATATAATATGCTGGCTGCATGTTTATGTTTTCCTTTTTCTCTTATAGACAATAGGGCTTAGTAGCTTTTTAACACCCAGAATTTTAGATATAATTATGTACAGTTATAGGATATATTTTTTTAAAAAAAGATATTAATTTATGAGTCTATTTCTAAAAAAAGTTAAAGTTCACTAAACACCTCTTCCCTCTGCCTATGGATACAACCCTTATTTCATTGTTCTGGTTTCAGCATCTGATTTGTGATCTAATATTTATTTTTGCCACTGTGATACACAAAAGCTTAAGAAGACAACTGTGGAGATCTGCATTACCAATAACTGCAACAAACCTCCTACAGTAGTCCTAACCTCCCCAGTTCAAGGTATCTCTGTAATAGTGATGTTTAAATACATACATACATACATGATACATAAAATCGAACAGTAAGGTGTTCTTTTATTAACATTGATTTTTCAGCCGGTGCACATGTGTATGTAAAATGTAAATAATAATGTTAGTTGTGTGAATGGCTACTTTTATGATATTTATCACTTTCTGTTTGTTGTTTTTTTTTTTTTTTGCCTATCTTTTTTTCTGACCTCCCTCTCCCTGTATAACACAATGCCCCAAAGCATGTGGATATAAATCTGTGACTTTGAGGGTAGCAATCCATGCATCAGATGAAGAAGGCAAAATGCATAAGCTTTTATGCCATAGGACACATAGACATCTTTGAAGTGTTACATGATTCTTTGTTGTTTTTGGTGAAAGAAAAAAAATCTCTGGATATTTAAAAAGGTGAAAGTAGTGATTTTTTAAAAAGAGATTAAAGATAAGTTGAGAAAAGGAAGTTTAAAATATTTTGCAATATTTTAACTATAAGTCTTTTTATTTGGGGGGAGAAGTTTCTTCATGTACTTAGGTTGTAACTAAAATGTTTCTCATTCTTTACTTGCTTTTTAATGTTACTCATATTGTAAAGATCTCATTGTACAGTGAAGAAGCAGTTATCCTTTGACAAAGATGTTGCAACCAAATTAATACAAGGTCATTCTGTAGCAGAGAAGTGACTGTAAGTACCCTAACGATGCATTTTTGTTGTTTTATCTTTTTTTTTATGTCTTTTTAAGGTTTCAAAATATTTCTTATTTCTTAAATTATTTACTTATGAATGCATAAAATTATTCTCAAGTAATTAATTTGTGAATTCTTCCTTCTGGCATTCTGGCAAGTTATATTCAATGTTTAATTTACAGTTGGAACTACACCAATTTTATTTTAAAATTCAACAGTATTCCCAGTAGGAGATTATTTATTTCCACCAAATATCACTTCTTCAAAGATGATGTGTGCCATGTTAATTAAAAAGAGAAGAAACCAGACTTAGTTTTCTACTAGGCACAATCATACATACAGTTCAGGCCTTTATTAAGAGCTAAACTTCTAATTCTTTTAAAAAGAGTGGGAGGGGGAATCCAACATTTTCCTTCAAAATAAATTCCATGGTTGGGATTCTTCATGACAAAATTGATGAAGAAAACTTAACATATTAGTTCTAAATCTAACTATTTCATTTCTGTTCATAATATAATGTGTGTTATTTACAATTTTTTACATAAACGTAGATACTTAGCCTTAAATTTGATTGCTATCCCAATCTAGGGTAGAACTACTGAATCACTGTAATTTACAAAAGTGCTTAGGCCCTTTCTGCACCCTACCGTCTTGTGTGCTCCTTTGGTGGCAATCCTGGCACCAGCTCTGCGGGGAAGGGAGTGCGATGGGAATGCTCCCCTCAGCACTGGACCAGCTCCCTGAACAAGGGAGTGTGATGGACATGCTGCTTCCTTCTGCAGTGCAGCTGGGCACTTTCACAGGCTGTGCTGGGGCAGGAAGGACTGCCATCATTCTTCTGGACCTTCCACAGGCCAGCTAAGTATACGATGGTGGTGTCATTGTGGGCCATTGATGGGAGAATCCTGCCTTTTCAGATACAGAAGACCACTTACCTAGACCACTTTCAGATACAGAAGACCACTTACCTAGACCACTTACCTGCTGTGGCACAGGCATCAAAGAGAGACCCAGTGTTACTCTCTCAGAATTTATAACTGGCAACAATCAATCAATACATAGCTGCACTGGGCTTTGGGTCTATTTAGCTGGTGTCCTTCCCCTCTAGGAGTTGTCAGAGCTTATCTGATCTGCTACCTTGCTGGATACCTTGACAAATGCTCGGATTGACCTTGGACACTCCCTTGCCCTGAAACCCTGCTGGACTAAGGCCATTTCCACACGAAGCTGTTCTAGCGCGATGATTCCACTTTCAACCTCCTCTGGAATCCTGGGGTTTGCAGTTTCAGGAGGGGCCAGACGGATTCCAGAGGAGGTTGAAAGTGGAATCATCGCGCTAGAACAGCCTCGTGCGGAAATGGCCTTTGTTTATGTTGGACTTTATTTATGACTCCTTGCTTACTGCCTGGAAGTAAGTAACAAGCTGGGAGATATTCAGTTTGTTTTGTTTGATTTATTAGCTGTGCCAGGACTAAGATAGAACACCTGTGCTGGGATGGGAACCTACTGTGGAAAGGGCCTTGTGTTTAAGCTGTTGATTCAAGGGGTTTATTCTAAGTTGGGACTAGAAATTTGATTCCCGCCTGAACATTATCAGCATGTAATTCTGTTCACTGCCATTAATAATTATTTGGAAAAGATTTATACAGTGAGTACACACATTACCGCTTTGCAGTCTTTGGATTTTTTGCACATAGCTATCAGCATACATTTACAAGAAGTTTGTGCCTGCTTCCTCACCTGATACTGGGCAGGGTGGCTAATGATGTTTCAGTTCCATGAGGTCATAGCAGAGAAAGTGTTGGGAAGCAGGGTAGAGTCACTGACTCTTCTGAGAAGCTGCTTTGTATCTTTTCTCCACCCTCATGGCCATTGTTGGCCATTATGAGTCCATTTAACAATTTAAAAATTTTATTTGTTTTCCTCTTCCCTTCTCTGATTGCTTTCTTTTTGCGTTATATCTTTTTGTGTTGGTTGTATGGCCGAGGAGCAGGGAATGAATTGCTTTTTTGTATTTATTATGTATCACTTAAACTTTCATCTAATCTAGTGAGATTTAATTCTAAATTAATCTGAATTTTGTATAAACAGAAGTCTTAGGACCAAACTACATGTTCCCTTAACAGTGCAGATCTTGCCTGGAGTACAGAGCACCCACCACAGATTTCCAGACTGGGGCCATAGATTGGGACGTATGATAGGGGTTTTGATATAAAGGAATCATATTCACTTGCTTTCAAAAGAGAAGAGCAAATTTGAGGACATTCATCAAGTCACTAATTTAATCTGATTTCTGGAGGATGAGCTGAGTGCCCTTTCCTTTATCCTCACCTTCTGTATATGTAACTACCTCCTCTTGACTCCATCTTTATGCCTTCTCCTCCTTCACAACTGGGAACACAAACAGAGGAGAGAACGTAACCACTAAAAGTCTTGAAGTTCAGTATTAAACTTCCCTCGAGATGCACTTGTGAGGATGATGGGAAAGAGAAAATAACCAGAAAATCTCAAAACAGAGGATCATATGGGAGTATATAATCTTTCAGATCAATCAATGAGTCAGTCAGCCAGTCAGTCAATCATTTTAGTTATATCCTATATTTTCCTTAAAAGGAGGACTCAGAACAGCTCAGATAAGCTGTCCACAAGCTGTATAGGCCTTTCTAGGTCATACAGAAGCAATGGCCTACAACTGTGTGGGTGAAAAATTTGTTGGGCAGAAGTGTACACAGACCTGCTCTCAAGATCCTTGTGTGTTTCTGTTCCAACATTGCCCAGGTTCTGCCTTCCTTTTCAAAACTTTTTTCAGACTGAAGAGTAAGATCAATAACAAAGAAGGAGGAAACTGGAATACTAGGAGAAAAATGCACAGCCTTACTCTCCTGCTCTTTTAACCCTCATCTATATAGGGTGAACTCTATTGTCTAGGAAAAATCCTGGAGCTTCAGAGTATATTCGCTACCATGAAGGCACAGTTCTATCTTGTCATGCTTTTATTAAAGTAAAACTGTTCCCTCTATTAGAAGATACCATATGGGGAGTTCCATGTGCTTATTGCAGCTTCTGTGCCTCTGAGGAACTGCTGAGTCTGGGCACTTTTCATGATGCCTACATATATCTTCTCTGTATTACAATTATTGAAAAAATTGAGTTTGATATTTAGTAAAGACCTTAAAGTGTATTACAGTGAGTTGAATTATTACAATTTGGCTCTCTTTCAAATTTCTTTCAGATTCTGTTATATATTGTACAAACTCTAGCATGTTGTGATACTTATATTTTATGTTAATTTGACATTCATGTTAGCTGCCTATCACACTAACAATAATCCATCTGAACCAGCAGGCATGAATAACAATTACTGAAAAGATTGGAGCTCATCCTCGAATTTTCTTCTTCCTCTTGCTACCAGACATATGTCAGCAGGCAGGGAATAGCACAGATGTATCAAAGTCTTTCAAGTAACCAAGAATCTAGATATATTCTGTGTAATGGAACAGACTGTGGCTGACATGTTCAATCTAAGGAGGAAGAAAAGATTTCTGAATCTCTCTGAATATGTGAAAAGGTGAATAAGAAGCCCTATATCTCAAAGTTGTGAAGCTCTTTTAAGAGGTGTTCAGAAACTTAGTGGATTAGGTTGCTGGTGATGGACTACTTTTAGCTTTTGGGGTAAAATGCGAACTAAGACAGCAGTCATTTGATATTTAGAAATCATAGACTTTATAAATAATCATGCCATGTCAGATCCATGAGATTTTAAATTCTAGTTTGGGAAAACTGGATATGCTGAAATCATAGAAAATACCAATACATGCACAGGTACTTTAGACATCAGAATGTCCTCCCCCCCCAAAAAAAAGTTGCATCTTATTATTGTCATTTACTTTACAAGTGTTTTTTTTTTAAAATTGGGTTTTTAATAATTTACTGTTTATATGTTCTGCTGATTTTTATATTTTTTTGCCTTGAAATAAATCTGTTTTGAAGAGTTTTTTCCTAGGTATTATTTAGTTGCATTTTATTAATAATCTTATGTGCTTTTTACATTTAGTAATGGTTTTAACTGTATTTGTTTTAACTTTTGTAAGCTGCTTTGAGTCATTTCTCAATATTAGGAAAAAGGCAGGATGTTATTGTAAGGATCATCATCATCATCATCATCATCATCATCATCATCATCATCCCAATGTGAATCTACGCCCTCACGCTTAGAGCTTTTATCAAAGAAATATCCCTTGCATGACAGCCAGCTATACCTGTATAGCAACTGACCGACATGGGGAAAGGAGACATTGATGATCTATACAGCATCCAGTTACTCCTTTCATAAGCAGAGAAAATGAGAGGAGTCTATCCCAAATCTGTTACTAAGGATGTTACAGAAAGAAAAGAATAATGTATGTAAAGGGAGTACGGAAACTATTCAGAATTATTAATTTCCAGTTTGGAAAAAAAATGTGTTTCCTGACAGTTAGGAAAACCCATTGAAACTGAAAAAATAATAATAGAGCAATGAGACTCCTTTGTAGTCCTCTTCCAGCATTTGAATGTTCTCAAGAATTGCTGAGGAATTATTGTATGGATAAAAACGTGGACATTTTTTGTGGGAAAAAAAAACGTAGAAAAAAAGTGTGCAAAAATACTTTGTTTTCTGCAAAGAAAACACATTGTTTGTTTTACATAAAGAAAACCATGTGTTTTTCACCACACAATTCCTACACACCACTTCAGGATACTAGAATACAATGAGAATACTACAGAGAAATATTATAGGTTGTGTGTGTATGTGTGGCCGTTTCCGCACAGCATTTGCCATGTGAAAGGGCACCTGGAACATCATGCAATTGTGAGGAGCGATCTGCATGATGCACTCATAATCACACAATGCTCCAGGGGCTGGCAGACGCCAATCATGCACCTTTTCATTTTCAGCTGGAAGCCGAAAATGGTGCGTGATCACGCATTGCTCCAGGGCTCCGTGCGCACTTACTCGACGTGCGGAGCCTTCGGAGCCATGGCGGTCATGCTTCCTGCCCCAGCGCAGCCTGGGAAACTTCCAGGCTGCATTGTGGAAGGAAGAGGCGGGGCTCTTGTGTGAGCAGGCAGCTCATGTGGAGCTGAAGCAGCAGGGACGTGAGAGCCTCTCACCAGAGGCTGTTTGTGTGATCCCCGCACCCCAGAGCCAGAAAAAAGTAAGGTGTGGAAAGGGCCTGTGTGTGTACAGTGGGAAGAAAACCACAGCAATTATTGACCTTTGCATGCAAAAATGAAATTAGTCCAGAATTTACATCCCTACTATGCAATGCTGTAGAAAAAAGATATATTGTATATTTATTCTAATGGCCTTACATGATGAGGTGCCAATATCAACAAAGCTTTTTGATAAGGGACAATTCATTGATCTTAACAAAGTTGGTATGCTGTCTGATTTAGGATGAGGAAACTTCCCCAGCTTCATTCCATCTTTTGGTTATTCGGCTACACACAAATGTGATCCCCAAGATTCATTGGTCTGGACCAGTAAAGAACTGGCTGTACTTGTTAGTTCAGATCAGAAAATGAAAGAGAGACCTAAAGAAAAGAGAAGTTGTGTTTGCCAGGGATAAGAATTAGGCCTTTGGCAAGTTGACTTAGGGAATATTATGGACTCAGGAGGTATTTGAAGGGTAAATTTCTTATAGAGAACTTTGTAATATTTTGGTTTTTCTTTGAGGGTGTTGAGGTTGTGTACAATAAGTGCTAATTTCTGCAAGCAAATCTGGCACTGATGCTTTGTGGGAGATTTACATATGCTCAATGCAGTATAAAACGTGTTGAATTATTACTGTTTGATTTAAAAATTGATGTGAATCTGCAAACTCTTTAAACCCTTCTGGCTGTGTTTCCAGAGTTCAACCCACAGAACCCAAGGAAATAGCATGGCTTCACTGCTCCACTGACATAGAAGCCATAAGCTGCCAATTAGGAAGAAATCTGGAGGAGAATCTTGGACAATCTTACAACATGTTGCAGCTTGTTTCTGAACAAGCTATAGTTTGCAACCTGTTAGACAGTGAAGCTTAGCTCTTCAGTGATTCAGTGGTAGTACAGTATATAAGTTTGATGCCTTCATAGCTTCCATTCAGTTTCTTTTCAATATCAGAGATACTTTTCTCTTGTTAGTATGATGCATAACTGCCCTATACTCAGTAATAATCATTGCATTATTGCCACAATTGTAAAGATGCTTACCTGAACAGCCAGCAATTGCATCAAGTGACGGAGGGCAGTGTCTGATTGGGGTACAAGGAAGATGGCATTTCCAGAACCCTTCTTCCAGTGAACAAAGGTATAACAATCAGAAACAGGATCCCTGTTGCAATTCCTCATTGCAACCTCACTCATTGGGGGGATAAGGCTGCAAATGCCCTCCTCTTTGTTTCCTGAATGGCAGCTAACAGATTTTCTTCCTTCAATGCAGTTGCTGCCTGCTAAGGTTGGCTGGGAGAAATTGTGCCAGCAAATGTTAGCTATCAGCTAACATCAGCTATGAACTTTAATTTTTCTTTCTGTAAAGTTTCCTTTTTCTCTGATGTGGTTGTTTCCATAATGTGGTTTTTCCAAGGACCTGACAAGTTTTTGTTTGATTGTTTTGTTGAAGTCATTCTAAAGTAAACTTTTTTTCTCCCCATAATCTCTTCTTTACAAATTAAAGCAGCACATTTGGAAAACTATTTCTGTGAACCAAAAAAACAAGACAAAACAAAACAGAAACTTGTAAGCTTGGAAGTGGGAAGCAGTTGAAGAACAGTGAACTAAAGCATGGGGAGAGAACACATCCTGTTTCTGTTTTAAAAAATCAAGCTTCTTTATGGAGATGCTGGTTTGCTCAGCCAGAAAGCAAAGAAGAAAGACAAACTTGAAATAAGACAAGAGGCAGGACTTTTATGCTGTCTTAGAACACATAGTATCTGGCTCGTCTCCAACAACAATTAAACTTTGAGCTTCTAGGAAACCATCTCAGCTCAGTCTAAAAGTATACGTGTCTCTCTCTGTGCGTAGGCAGATACTAAAATGCTGGGAATGAAGAGGGAATAATAGCTCTTATGTGGAAAAGAACATGGAAGGGAGCCATGAAGGCAGCAAGACAACTAGGATCATGAAAGAATTATTCTTTCAAGTTTGCAAAGTGTAAGTTCTAAATCCAAAGTCATAGTGGTAAGACTGAAAATTCCCATTAGCACAGTTGCAGTAGATTACATTGTTGTACAAGTAATACCACAAGCAGGACTGAAATCATACAGTGTCCATTGTGCAAGCCCTTGCATGATTGCACCCTTGAATTTATTGGATGAAACCCTGTATTGACTTAGTGAAGTGAAAAGTTCCACAAAGCATCCTTCCTTCCTCTGTGGGCCAGAAGGTCTGGGATAGTTGGAGTTAGCTATTTTTATATGCCCATACTACTGGCAACTAGACTGCATGCCACACTCTATGGGATTTTGGGTGCAGCCAGTCTATGGCAATTTCCCGTTTGTTTCATGTATTTGTTCACACCCACTCACTTCCTGCATCATGTGTGATCTCATCTGCCCTTATCTCTGACTCTCTTTTTCTTCTGTCCTTGCCACTCCTACATGAAGCAACTGAAGAAGAGTTTTTCTAAGTGGGAAGCTCCAGTTTTCTCATACTGTGTAGTACCTTTCTTTTCTCACTTCAAGAAGTTCAACATGTGTTGATTATGCAGAAATGTTAATAAGTAAAACTACTTTATATACCTCACAAAGACTGTTCACCACAAAAGTTTAATTTTCTCCTTTGCTAGAATCTGTTTGTGTGTTTCTGGCTGGTGACAAGGGAGGAGACTAAAGAAAAGGGATGGATGACAGGCATGTTGATGTTCTGATCAGATATTTGCCTTAATTGTTATCCAGTGGCTATTTATACCTATCAATAAAGTAGAACTTGTAAGGATTTGAAATGATATTGAAACTCACTTCATATAAGCTAGGAGGGTCTCCCTGTTATAAAATGCTTAACTAGTCCATAGTTGTGTCTTGGTTATATCCTTATACCTGTATCTTCAATAAGAGAGCATTTGTGATAGTGATAATTTCCTATTACAGATAATTATATTATAATTATATTATCTGTAATAGAAAATTATCACTATCACAAACACTATCACTATTCATCATACACTGAAATATATATCTTTTGCTATAAGAAAATAAAGGCATGAATCCATGCATAGAATGTATCAAAACTCCCTCTTTATACATATAATTATCTGTATAAAGAGGGAGTTTTGATACATTCTATGCATGGATTCATGCCTTCATTTTCTTATAGCAAAAGATATATATTTCAGTGTATGATGATCAGGGAACAGATGGGAAACACTTTTTAGTAATGTTGCCCTGCCCCAAAGCATAGTATATTCATGTATGATTTTCCTCTATTCCTAAACTTAAACTGCATGTTAAACTCTAGTGAATATATAGAGAAAAGCATTGTCTGAATGTTGTGGTTACATTTTCTAAAGGCTGCAATAATATGAGGCCTCAAATGCTCACAATTTTTTTTTAAAAAAATACAAAATAAATTAGGTGTTTAAATTATTGACACCCCCATTAAAGGAAACAGTATCTCACTACATTTCCAATGACTTTTAAATTATACTCTATATCAGTGAAGCAAAGGCTGATATTGCTCTTTGCTTATAATGAAAGAAAATACCCAAGGATGACTTGTTGCTAAGGGCAACAGAATGTCATAAATGATCCTTCTTCTGCTAACGATATAGATGGATAGGCTGAGGTGGGTAGGTAGAAAATATGATTTGTAGTTCTGTGAGGGTTATCAGTCTTTCAAATTTTCCTGTCTGCCATGATTTAAGAAAAGTCTGTCAATGTTTTATGACTTTGCCTTGGTCCTTCTTCCTTTGCTATTAATTATTTCTCATCCCAATTTTGTTTCCTATAGTTCCTTGGTGAAAGACTTATACAAGTAAACTTGAACTGATGCTTAGGTATTTTGTTTTTCCCCCCATACATTCTAGCAAGAATAACATTTCCCAATTCAAGAAAATGATTTGCAGCTGTATCCTTTCAAAAATGTGTGATAGTCTGAAATAGCTAGAAATGATGAGACATTATGTAAGCCTGGCACATATGGGGACAGGGAACTCAAGATATTTAATGAAGATATTATTACAAATTCCCCATATACCCAAGTAGTGGGTCTAAGAGAATGTTACATATGTATGATCCATGTTTTGGTACCAAATGGAAAGTTGCTTAATTTCGGATCACTAACTGATGGTCATAATAGCATTGTATTGACTAAATTGGGAAGTGAGAAGTAGGAGGTTTGCCCCATCATTTCTTTCAATTTCATTGTTTCCAAGAGTACAGAGTGGTTAAATGGGATACTATCATTTCCTTTTAAGTGAATATAATAATATTCACTGATAATACCTGAAAAATGTCTTTTTTCTCTTTTTTTGGGGAAGGGGGAACACTACTGGAAAAGTTGAGAGAGACAGAAAATGGAGGTGAATTGGCATTTTTCTATCTGGCAGTATGATGAAGCCTAAAACCATTTAGGAAAACATTTTAAGGTTAGAATGACATGGCAGGAATGGCTATTATGGTATTTTCTGTTGTGTGCTTCTTTATGTAGTGATGGAAAAGAGATTAGTAGTGTAGATTTCAAGTTAGAATTTCCACTTCTGTAGGATTGTTCAGCTACTCTTTTCATTCATAGTGGTAGATATCTACTGAACCTGGCCATCTCTAGTGGCCAAATGTTTACTGATTGAAAATTGTGTGTCCGTGGAACTGGCAGAACTGCACTAAAGGGTGTGTAAATGCCATACTCTTTATTTATAAATGTTACATTCAAGACTGAGGCTATTGGGGTGCATTTGGGATGAAGCTAACAGAGGAGATCCTGCTCTCCCTTCTCCAAACTAAATGTACATGTGGGTAGGTTCATTAGAATACTTCTTAGGCATATTCATAGTAAGGGGTATTTCCAGTGGACAATATAATTCTAGTATCCTGACTGTTGATTCTGTTGGTCACTTCTCTGCTTCTGAAACTGTCAGTCTCCTATACTTTCCATGTCTTCTCATCAGTATATTTTGTTTGTACTGATACTATGATAGTTAAGTCAGATATTTATATATTGGATATGACCTTTCAACTTTCTGTGCAACGTGCATTCAACATCATTATCAATTTAAAAAATGCAAAATATCACTGTGTACCATCTGGTCCTGGCTTTCTAAGGTGGTGGTGGTGGAGGTGATGGAAAAGAAAAAGTAGGGAAAAGATAAAGAAGAAAAATATCTATATTAAATACTTGGACAAATAATGAAGCTTCTAAACAGTTCACTAACTTTCAGTGCTCAATAAAGAGCCAAGTACATCTGTGTTGTATCTCCTGACTTCTTTCACACGTCAATTGTTCTTAAATAACCTTGGAAACTGTTGCTAGAAAGGACTCAAACTGAAATAAATTTTTGAGCAGCAGCAGTTTGTGAAGCTTTCTGAGAGGATCCTTAAGAGGATACTGAAAGAAACCATTGATGGTCTTTTCTAGAGGACACAGTGATTAAAACTGAAGTCCTGTGTTCAGTAAAGTTGAACTGGACATTCTGAGTGAAAACAGGGGTCAAGTATTCCTATGAAATTTCCAGTATTGTTCAGGCTTTGAGTTAGAGTGTCCAAACAGCCACAGGTTGTGATAACATAAGAGCATTTGCAAATCTAGCAGTGTTCACATGCTACCTAGCAACACTTTCCAGTTGTGTTCACTCCTAGTATTCTTTACAACTACATCAGAGAACTGAATAAACTGAATTATAAGTCATGTTGTTGGGTTTATATTTTAGCCTAGAGTCAAGGGGAGGGGTAGGAATCTTGGCTACCATCATGTCTATATTGTCTCCCTCCATCCTTCTTCATCCATTTTTAATGACTGTTTATAATGGATACAGCAGCTCTTTCCATCCTCTTGTTTTGAAAAACAATTCTGCAGTGGGTTCCTTCCTTTTAGGCTTTTGGACAGCATGTCAGTAAAGGAATGGTGGTGGGGCTATACATATTTGATACATAAAAGAAGGCTTTAACACTTGCTTTTCATGTTCACTGGAGCAGCAAAAACCCCCAGAGCCAACTCTCCAAGGCTCTGTGCATTGTTGCCTTTCTCATGACAGTTACAGAAGTCAATGCTGTGCATTTGTTTCCAAAAGAAATGACATTTTTATTTATCACAAATGATGGATCTGCATTTGAAAGGTGAACTTGATACTAGCTACTTCTAATTTCTCCGTGAGGAAGAATATTTATATGCTGTGCTGATTTTCCCTCTCCCCTGCTTTCCTTTTCTGGGAAAGAAATGACAAGAAATACCTATGCTGCATATTTATCATGATAAAATACAGATGCCAGATCTCAAAGGAGGTACCATCTTCTTTTCAGGAAAATTGTTTATTGTTTAAAACACTTCCTAGCCTCACAGTACAGATGATCCTAAGGCTCTCCCATTACTTGTCAATGACTCAGAGAATACTCTTCTACTGTAGGTAATTGTTTGGGCCTTTGACTAGACCTTAATGAATTTGTCCTTTTTTAAAAAAAATAATCCCCTAGGTAAAATGAAAATATAGGACAGCACAGCTTTCTACAATGACTATTTAATGTAAAAAGTTTTTTTTTAATTTTTTTCTCTAGTCCTATGTAAATCTTATATTTGTTATGAATAATCAATACATTTATACAGCCATCTATACAAAATTATGTATGGTAGTCTTCTGAGCATGTGAAATGTCAGATTTTAATCAACACTAAAAGTATTAATTAGACCTTGCTTGCCAAAATCTGTCACATGCTCAATTAAAAACCATCTTAAAACTCTATTGACAAGGGTTTCGTGTCTCTCTGTGTTTGTGGTAACAATTAAAATGGTTATTTCTAATGCAGTGACTCTGACTTTGCCAAATTTGAATTCATTTGTAGTTTGAAGGAGCTCGATAGGAACAAAAGCAGCACAGTCTGACAAGATGAAAGCTCCTGTCAAAGTCAATGTAAACTTGACTTTTCTGCAGAGCTCAAAGTGCGTTTAAGATTAAGGTAGATTCAGGTCTCAGAGCCCAGATGACTTTGAAAGTGCATATATAAAAAGATGGTGAGGTATTACATTCCTGTACTTAAAATTCTTTCAGGAGGGATGCTATTTTATCTATGTATTAAATCAATTTTTGAAATGCTCTTCACCATGGTGTAGACAAAACAGTTTGAAAACAAAGGAGGGAATTGCCTGTTTAGAGTTTTCATCCTTTCTGCAAAATAATATGCAAAGGAGGGAAACATTTTCTTTCATTAGTTTCCTGGCAGTCTTTGTTGTGTGGAATCAGACTGAGACTGACCCCACAAGCTTTAAGTGGGAGAAAAATTACCTTACAAATCTTGATTCATCCCCTTATTGTGGTAATTCAAAGATACATGCAAAATGGAGAGAAAAGCTGGGGAAAACCTTGATGGTTTTACAGTCTTCTTAGTCAAGAGGCCAGCAAAGCCATGGTGAAATAGTTGAAAAATCAAGGATTTTCTGCTGAAGAGAAACTTGAATGCAGTGCTAACTGGCTAAAACCCTATGGGCTTGAAAGTTAACTTCATGCCTTTGGACACTTTGCTTGTATTGAGTGTGAAGTCCATAGAGTTGCACACACTCTTGAAAGACATTACAGATGGAACCAGTTAGCATTTGCTAGTCTCAAGTAATTAGTTTCTGAACCCAAGGAAAAAAAATGGGATGCATAGGCAGAATTATTATTTTTCTTATATATTCCATCATTTGAAATTATTTTCAGGCTTGAATTCTCCACAATGTCATTTTGTTTCTAGACTATTCAATGTCAGTTCAAGTATAACAAGGTATCTGTTTCTTCTTTTCTAGAAATCAGATTAAGTGGTTTATTTCTGCCTCACAAAATGTTTTGTGAAGGATAAATCTACCATTGATTTCAAGTCATGATGTATATATATTAAGAAGCTGTTGAAGTATCAGCCTCCAGTATCAGAAGGCAGTATCATGCTTTTGAATACCAGATACTGGGAGACAAAGTGAAAAGATATGAGATGGGGTGAATAAGAGGAGAAGTTTTACTCCCTTCATATCTTGCTTGTGGTATTTTAAACGTCTAGATTGTCATTACTGGAAAAGAAGCCTGAACAAAATACTATAGGTGTTTGGACTGGTCTTTCAGGGCCCTTTTTATGTTCTTATTCTGTGTGCCAAAAAGATTCTTGATGTCACTATCTCAAGAACAATTCCTTGGATGGGACAGAGTAAGAATATTTGTGTTCCAGATACAACTTCTTCTATCTATAAGAATATTTCCTCCTTCCCAACTGGTTTGCTGCCATAATTTCCCTTTTCCTGTTATAGCATTAGCACCATTTTCTACTTCCAGCTGTATGAATTATTCCAGCGAAAGGAAGATTAGACATGGATGTCACACTATTATGTAGTCATTTACATATGCTCTAGGATGATTGAGGATGCTTATAAAATTCTTACCATTCTAATTTCTGCTGGATTTTTTTAAACAAATGCAGATTCTAGTACTGTTGTATTAATGATACATTGTGCACATCATGTATGACAATAAATCACACATCCAGATCTTAAAACTGTCAATGTTCTGCGATGTAGAGTAGGGAATTAAATCTTTGTAGATTTAACATACATGCATGTTGATTAAAACTGTGGAAACAGGAAATCTGATACATGTATGATAATACTTGTGTATCATTTTCTTGGGAGCAGGAGATGAAGGGTACATTTGTGTTCATGTCCTGCTGGCAGACCCTCAGTGGGCAACTGATCAGCCTATTTGTAAAAAGAATGTTTGTCTAGAGAGGCCTGAGGTTTGTTATGTTATGTTCTTAATGTTTCCAAAGCAATCTGGTGCTTGCCCAAAGTGTCACAACCCCTTTGTTACAGAGCAGCTCATCCTGATGGCAGTTGGCACACATTTAGTTTGTAAACTGTCTATTTACTGACATGATCCTGAGACCTTGGCACAGTGATCCATTTTGTTCTGGAAAAATAGCCAGCACAGAATATGAAGGCTGCCATAAATGAGTCCTGGATGCCTGCAGTAGAGTCAGAATATAATAGGAATTCTCTTAACAGCTCATAGGAATGAGCAGGGGAAAGTAAACACAGTTAAAGTTAACATTACTGCAAATTAAAATTAAAAATGCTTTAAAACACAAGAGAAGAAAAAAGAATCTCTTCAGCATTAACCAACTGAAACAAAAGACTGAAAAATAAATCTCAAAGTTAAAGAACACTAAAGTCAAATATAACAAAAAACTTTTGGAGAAATGTAATGGCCTTCACTAGAAAGACATTACAGTAGGCACTAGGAAGAGCTCTCTTGCAAGGGCTTTCCACAGTTGACGGGCCATTACCAAAAAAACCAAAACTGTTTATGTTGTGGTCACCAGCCTCATTTCACTTGAAGGACACCCCCAGAGAAAGGCCTCAGATGTCAGTCTTCATTCATTCATTCATTCATTCATTCATTCATTCATGTTTTGTCTTGCCACAAACTTATCTGCCTGTAAGAGAAATATCCTACAATACCATAAAGAAAACTGTACATGAAACTTTGAAGGACAAATGCATACTGTGGCTGGGATCCAATAAGGGACAACCACTGATGGAACAGTTTTCATCAATGGAGTTGGGTGTGATTTCCTTTCCCTAGAGCAGCCCCTCCAAATCCTTCATCTAGGGCTAGGAAACTCTGGAGGTCCCTTTCAAGCTGGTGCAGCTACAAGCTGCAGGGAAAAAGAGAACATAATGTCAGGAGATACTTGATTTAGGCTTGGATTTGCACAGGTTAATTAATCTATTTGTTCATCTTTTT
This sequence comes from Ctenosaura bakeri, assembly GCA_948474755.1. NCBI lineage: Eukaryota > Metazoa > Chordata > Lepidosauria > Squamata > Iguanidae > Ctenosaura > Ctenosaura bakeri. Next base: position 52,234 of record CAOLHI010000899.1, on the reverse strand, counting down.
GTGGTTACCCACATTTAGGTTTCTCAAAATAAGTGTCAGAGGAGGGTATTTTTTATAGTACTTTTCATACTAGATATACTTGAGACTTGAGATTTTAAAGATCAAGTACTTCACTTTCTAACTTGATTCAACTTAGTTCCGAGTCACTTATCAGACATGAAGTTATAATTACTTTGCATTTTTATATTATGAACTGCACAGGATTTGGAGCCCTCACATTTAAAAAGTAACTATGAGGAGAGTGACAGTGCCTAGAGTAATATAACTGACACATTTCTTTTTTACCATTTTTCAATGTTTTCCCTTATTATGAAAAGAAATGAAGCTCTTTGGATGATAATGCCTTTCAAACCCAACTTTTAACAGGTTTTAAGTATGCAAAAGAAGTTACTTTTTAAAATTTCCCTGTATAATTCATATTCATTATTCTATTCATGAATCTACAGCAAATGCTTCTTTAAACTGAAGAGAGTGGGAGTTAAGAAGAATATGTTTAGAAATTATGATGAGTTCTAATAAATTTAAATATAGATATGATGTAAAACTCAGGTGCTTCTCAATAAGGAGAAGCAGAAGTTCCTGGAGTGGAAAAAAAAAAAAACCCTTCTCAAGATTTTGACAAACAGAGAAATCAAAGTAAATCCAAAACAGGGCTGAACAGGTAGGGTGAAACTTTATTTAAGTGAAACCAACCTTCAGCAAGGAAGACAGTTAGCAAAGCTAACCTTGATCAGTACAGGACTAATACCATAGACAATTGTGTGAGACCAAAAACGTTCTGCTTCTGAGGTACATAAAATCTGTATTTTGTACATTATCATACACATGTATCTGCTATGTCTCAAATAGGTACAAGTGGGAAAAATTATCAGGAAGATCTCAGCAGGGCTGGTAAGCCATTTATGTGGTCTGTCTGTCAGTTCCAAGGATATGGTCCTCACAGGAGACAAGAAGCTAGATGACTGGGAGGACATCCCTGGGTGCTGAAAGGAGATGAGTATATCTATCCCTGGCCCATACAAGGCAGTTAACAGGAGATAACAGACCAATTAGCAAAATTCCAGAAACAATAGTGCAAGCACAATGCCAGTAAAACAACTATCCAAAGAGCCAAAATAGTAATTTCAACAATGAGCTCCCATCTTAACCCCAGACACTATATGTAGGTGAGAAAGGAGGTAGCTCTGATAGATTCCTCAAACATTCCTTCTGAGCCTGAAATACAACAAATGTATGGACCTATGCCAAAGTCATGGAAAGGGTTTGGGTACTGCAAGAAAGGCACTGGAGAACAGAGGAAAGTGTAGGTTGCACTGAAAGGTTAGTTTCTTGATACATCACAGCCCCCAGTTGGCTAACACTTCTAAGGTGGGAAAATGTGAGAGTCACTAAGCTGGTCCAAGACCGTCCTTTTGCTGTAGCAGACAAATCTGACTACCCTTCACCCAGAAGTTGTCTTATTTGTCTTATTCAGGTTGCAAAAGCAGGGGTCTTCTCACAGTACACAATTATAGCACAGTAAGAAGAGAGAAACATACATAGTTAGTTGTTAGCAACTGCATGGATCACAGAGCTACTTTCAAAAGGAGAAAAGTGATCTCTAAGACTACAGTCACACTTCTTTTTCAATGGATGGTTTGCCACATCATAAATAAGTTGGAGGAATGATGCATAGCTTTGTGAAATAAGTCTGACTGTATCCAGCCTATTTGTCCTTCTACTGTAAGAACGTCCTTCATAAGGAATCCCAGTTCCCTCTAGAAACCAATCCATAATTTCCCTGTTGGTATGAAAACAACCATTTTTAAAAAACATCTGTGTTTCTACCAGACAGCCATAATTCTAAAATATTGACCTAAATTCAGAATACATTGAAAATATGCCTCTTCAGCAGAATATAATAGCTTTGTCCTCAGAGAACGAATAAGTCTTTATGTCCTCTATTTCCCCTAATATGCACATATATTGCCCTCAGTGTTACTGCAAAACGCCCCACTCCCAGTTAAAGAATGCACGAGAAAAGGGCAAATATTTTAAAATCATTTACACAGATTTTGCTAGTAGAAATCCAGTTGTGGTTTGCTAATAGAAATAAAGCCAACTAAAAGTCAGAAATTATCTGCCTCATGTTTCTGAGCTGATGGCAAAATAGCCAGTAGTACTTTTGTGAAGCTGAATAAACCAACACACAATATGTGAATTGACATATGGAAATAGATTTTATTTTTAAAAAGAAACATTAAATAATCTTTACAGCCCCTGACAGAAAGATGAAGGGCTAAATGTTTTCAAAGATCTCACAGAGACAGCTGGAGAGCTGCTAATAGAAACAAAACCTGCAAAAGTTCAAGTACAAGTACACCTCACTAATATTATGTTGTAAGCTTTGGGGGTTTTTTTTCAGTCACTTTACATATTTATCCCTTCATGGTGATTTATTGATACTATTTCTTGTTAATAAACAGCCCAATTCTTTAGTTTAAAAAACTGAAGCCTTTTCTGCCCTACACTGTAAAAGTACTATTTTTCCACTTTCAAAATCCTGTGGAATCCTGGGCTTTGCAGTTTAGGGAGGGGCATTTAGGATTCTCAGCCAGAGAGCTCTTTGACCTCAGTAAACTACAAACCCCAGAATTCCACAGGATGTTGAAAGTAGAATAATAGCACTTTAACACTGTGGAGTGGAAATGGCCATACATAAAAAGTGAAATACAATTATGGTTATATTCATTAAATACTTTCAGAGGTTTATCACCACAACTGCCTGATGTGAAATTCAATTGGGTTAAATTAAAACAAAATTTTGGATTAGTTACTTTCTTATTTTCTTTGTTATTTAGAATTTGGATTCTACAAATAACCTATTAACCTATAAACGCTGATACATTCTGATGATTCTGTTAGCTGTATCAGTACTAAATGGTGATATCTTGCTTAGGTTTATTGCATTGTCCTGTGGGGATTTTTATGGATGTACTGATGTGTTTTAAATTGCATTTAAGATGGCTTATACTTAGATTATGCAGATTTATACTTTTAATAATTGCATTGTGTCTTATTATTAACCTCCTTGAGCCTCATGAAATGGGTGAGAAGGAAAGACTACTAATCAAATAAATAAATAAATTAAAAACTTGTTCAGTGTGGGTTTTTTTTTGTTTTTTTTGGTCTTCTTTATTTTCCTTCCTACAGTTAGGAAATTATACAGCAATGGACTCAGGTACTTCAAATCATAGAATCATAGAACTGGAAGACAACGCAGGGGCCATCCAGATCAACCCCCTGCTATGCAGGAACACACATCAAAGCACTCCCAACAGATAGCCATCTAGCTGCTGTTTAAAAGCCTCCAAAGAAGGAGACTCCACTATACTGCAAGGAAGCATATTCTACTGCCGGACAGCTCTGACCATCAGGAAGTTCTTCCAGAGATTCAAGTGGAATCTCTTTCCTTGTAGTTTGAATCCATTGCTCCTTATCCTAGTTTCTGGAGCAGCAGAAAACAAGCCCATTCCCTCTTCAATATGACATCCTTTCAAATATTTGATCCTGGCTATCATGTCCCCTCTTAACCTTCTTTTCTGCAGACTAAACATACTCAGCTCCCTAAGCTGCTCCTAATAGGGCATGGCTTCCAGACCCTCCACCATTTTGGTCACCCTCTTCTGGACATGTTCCAGCTTGTCAATATCCTCCTTGAAATGAGGTGCCCAGAACTGGACACAGTATTCCAGATTAAGTCTGACTAAAGCAGAATAGAGTGGTACTATTACTTTCCTCAATCTAGACACACTCCTGTTGATGCAACCAAGAATTCTGTTGGTTTAGGAGGAACAATTAAAATTGTGCAGATTGAGGCTGTGACCCTGTTTAGTGGTACAAGTGTGCCGTAGTAGGTAGTAGTAGTAGGCACAGCAGCAGGGTTAAAATGGGCATGGATGACAAGGTACACAATGTATACAGATGTCTTTGTCAAAGCAGACAGCTGCCATACTGGTTCATATGAATAAGATGACATATATTACTACTGAGTTTAGTCCCTCCATGTTATTCAGCATATGCATGAAATCACTGGGAGAGATTGCCCAGAGTTTTTGGGTCCCATGTCATCAATATCTGGATGACACTCAGCTCTATCACTCCTTTCACCACAGTTCAAAGAAACTGTCTTGGTTCTAAAATGATGCTTTTCATGAGCAATGGACTTGATGGGATACAAATTGAAATTTAATCCAAACAGGACAAAGGTGTTCCTTTTAAGTCAAAAGACAAATTATGGAATAGGAATTTAGTAATATTGCTTCTGAACAGCCAGGTTCACAGCTTGGGTATAGCCCTGGGCTCAACCTTGAGTCATGAAATGCAGGTTTCAGTAGTGGCCATGAGTGTACTTGTATAATCAAGATATTTGTGGCAGCTACTCCGATTCCTTGAGACATCAGATCTGGTCATAGTGGCACATGCCTTAATTGCATCCCATTTGAATTACTGCAATGTGCTATACATTGGTCTGCCTTTGAAGATCGTTCAGAAAATTCAACTGCCCCAAAAGCTGGAGCCAGTTTATTAACTGAGACTGTTTACTTGGAGCTCCCTTGTTGAAACAGCTTCACCAGCTGCAGGTTTGTTTCTGGGCACAATTCAAAGTGCTGGTGATTGTCAAAACATGGAGATCTAGGCCAAGCCAGGGCTATGATGGATCAGGTCTGCTTTAAATTCTCCCTTCCTGGAGAAGCACCACTCTTCTATATCTTTACCACTCCCTGGCTCCCTCTCTACACCTATATCTCTCTACTGCTTTCCCTAAACTCACATCCTTGTAGATAATAGGGTAAAGTGTGTTTCAGGTTGATCCAATGAATGTGTTACTGTTGGTAGCATGTATAATTCAGCTCAGATTAAAGAGACACTGTATGGTGACTGCTCTTTTAAAAAATGCAATAAAATCTTTATTGAACAAACTGACAAGGAAAAAGGTAATTGGCAAATTAAAGGTTATTAAACATCAAAACACCTTTAGCTCTAAACCAGCAAACACTTCCTCAGTTCTCTAACTCTCTTTCACAGTCTCTCTCTCTTTCTCCTCAACTTCTCAGATGGATCTCTCTTAACTCTCCCTTCAAAACCCTGTTTCAGTTATTTTTCTGTTAGGCTCACTCCCCCCACCCAGCCCATCTTTCTGACTAGCCTGGGTTCCACAATCAACAACCAATCAATTTAAATCCTCCTAGTTGCTAGGGCGGCTCTTTTGCTACATTCCTCCCAGGGTTTGTCACAGTTATGACCTACAAAGCATAGGTTATCTGATGGACTGCATCTCCCTATAGGACCCTGCCAATGTCTTGAAATGTACTGGAGAGGTTCTTCCTTTGTTACAGCTCTTCACAGGTACTTGTGGTGGAAACACGAGATAAAGCCTTCTTTGTGACTGCTCCAACCTTCTAGAACTCTCTTCCTAATGAGTTTAGGATCCCCTTCTTTACATCCTTTCAAAGGCAGCTGGATACATTTTCTGTTTTTAGAGGACATTAAGGCCCTTTCCGCACGGCATTTGCCATGAGAAAGGGTGCCTGGAAAGTTGCGCGATTGTGAGGAGTGATCTGCATGATGCACTCACAATCGTGCGATGCTCCAGGGGTTGGCAGGCACCGATCGTGCACCTTTTCATTTGTGGCTGGAAGCTGAAAATGGTGCGTGATCGTGCATTGCTCCCGGGCCCCATGTGTACCTACCTGGCATGTGGAGCCTCTGGAGCTGCACCGATTGCGCTTCCTGCCCCAGTGCAGCCTGGGAAACTCCCAGGCTGCACTGCAGAAGGAAGAGGTGGGGCTCTCGCATGGGCAGGCAGCTCGTGCAGAGCTGAAGCAGCATGAAAGCCTCTTGCCAGAGGCTGCTCGCGCAATCCCTGCACCCCAGTGCCGGAAAAAGGTAAGGTGCGGAAAGGGCCTAAAAGCTGCCTGCTCAGAGGGAAGTGTCATGTGCTGGGTTGTTTGTAATTGTTGTTCTTTTAAAATGGTTATGCTTTTAACTGCATGTGTATGAGTGTGTGTGTATATGTGTTTTTACTTCTATAAAATGCCAAGATGCCTTAAGTATTGGAAAAAGGGAGGATGAAGATGAGGAGGAGGAGAAAGAGGAGGAAGAAGATGATAAATGTGTTAAGTGAGTTTTTTCCTATGTAAGCACGTATAGGATTGTAGCGTATATTATTGTTCAGTAGCGCTTTGGACTGAATCCAATAGTTACTCCCATTTAATCTGTTGCTAACTGGTAATTAAAAATTTCTGTAAATCCCATTCATTCTATCAGTGTGTTCTAGATAGGATTTGCAATTGGCTTTAAGTCCTTCAAAGGAACATAGCATTTTGACTACTTTCACAAAATCAGGACAATTTGAAAATAATTATTTTTAAGGCTCCCAGTAGACAATAACTGTACTGCATTATTTCTGAGACAAAGGGTGTTTTCTTGAAGATTTTACACTGTGTGATGACGTTGGGTTGTATACTTTTTTTTCTGGTCTGGAACACACTGAAAGTGGCCCAACTCCTTTTGTGGATTAAATATTTTCCTATCAAAATAAAAGTGCCACTGTGTATTTTACTTTACCTCACTAGAAGAAAATTGTGGTTATTAAGAATAGAATATTGTTCACTCCTCCATTTAAAATGTTTGCATTTAGTGTTGTAAGTGATCAGTTTGAAATGGCTAATTTCTGATTTTGTCAAGGGGTATCTGGACAACTAAGTTTTCAAGTATCAGTTGTCATCAAGAGGAGTTGGGAAAATCAGTTTCTGGAAGTCAGAAGTCTTACAGAATTTCAGAAGCAAAGAAGACATTGTGGCTTCCCTCCCTGATGCCATGTCAATTTATAACTCCTCAGTGAAAAAAGGGGAAAACAACAAGGTGAAAATGAGACTCAATGTAACCTTTATATATCACAGAATTTTCCATCTATTATGGTATTGTCAATAAATTTCTATAGAAGTATCTTTAGACACACATAGAAGCTTGTGCGAGAGAGAACCCTATTCCAAGTTCACCCATCTTAATAGGTGAAAAACAATTTTCTGATCCAAATTCTGAGGGTTTTTCCCCCCAGTCCTTTCTAAGTTCTGAGGGTCCAGCAAATTGTCTATAGAAAACTTGGAAATTTATGACAGTATTTTCTTCTAGCACAAAAAAAAGCAAAAACACTGATTTAATTTCAAAGTCAAATATTTTTGACTTTGCCATTAGTCATTAGTTGTTCTTAAAAGGTTTGATTCTATAGTTTGTTCTATAGTCTGTTCCAGTGACATAGCTGCTCCAGTAAAATAGCTGTTCCACATAAATACATTGCATGTAATTGAAGAGAAAATAATTGCTAGGGTTGCCATGTCTGGACCATCACAGCCCCTGATGAGTGTCAAGGAAAAAACATTAGGTTTAAGGACTACTCCTGGTGATGTCACAGGTAGCAGGTCCTGTTAATGTTAAAAGGGACAACCCTGATGAGATCATGAAGGATGACATCTTAAGGATCAACTATAGAGCCCAGAGCATCCCATTCAAATAATATCAAATGAGGATAATAGATATATGCACATTTTAAGTCAATATGCTTTCTCTGAGATTTCCCACCCTTTCCTGAAGACTGGAGAAGAGAAGCTAGGCCCTGAAACTCCAGGCCAGGATTCTGCTAGTCCATTGGCTGCATTGAGATATCATCTCCATCAATTCCTGGAGAATGGGGGAAGTCTCTGCAGACTAGAGGGGTGCCAATATTGTCGTCATCCTCAAAAAGCAGTGGTGGAGGGAGAGGACACAAACAATTATCACCCTATCAGCATGATATCTATACCAGGAAAGATTCTAGAGCAGATAATTGAACAGACAGTCTGTAATCACTTAGAAAGAATGCTGTGATCATTAAAAGTCAATATAGGTTTCTCAAAAACAAGTCTTGCCAGACTAATCTCATCTCTTTTTTGACAGAGTTACCAACTTGGTAGATGAATGGAATTCTGTAGATACAGTGTATCTTGACTTCAGTATGGTTTTTGACAAGGTCCCCCAAGCTATTCCTGCAAACAAGCTAGTAAAATGTGGGCTAGACAATACTATTGTTAATTAAATGGATTTGTATCTGGTTGACCAAGGGTGTTCACCAACGTCTCCTCTTCATCCTGGAGAGAAATAACTAGTGAGGTCCCACGGGTTCCTGTCCTTGGCTCAGTGCTATTCAACCTCTTTATCAATGATTTGAATGAAGGAATAGATGACATCAAATTAGGAGAGGTAACTAACACCCCAGAGGACAGAATTAGAATTCAAAATGTTCTTAACAGATTAAAGAGCTGGGTCAAAACTAACAAACTGAATTTCAAAAAGGAGAAGTGTAAAGTACTACACTTGGGCAGACAAAAAATTGAAATGCACACACATAAGATGGGTAACACCTGGCTTAGCCACAGTATATGACAAAAGGATCTGGGAGTCTTAATTGATCACAAGCTGATCATGAGTGAGCAGTGTGATGCAGCAGCTAAAAAAGCCAGTGCAATTCTGATGATAAGAGCAGTTCAACAGTGGAATAGGTTGCCTCAGGGATTCTCCTTCTTTGGAGAGGGTGGGTGGTCATATGTGAGGAATGCTTTGATGGTATATTCCTGAATGGCAGGGGGGTTGACCTCAGTGGCCCTTGCGGTCTCTGCCAACTATGATTTTATGATTCAAACTTCTCTTGTTCTCAGCTCTCATCAGGCAACAGCCATTCTTTCAGGGATCAGTAGAATCAGAAGTGGAAACCAAGGATGCTTTATTGGTTCTCCTGAGACACTGGCTCCACTTTGACTTCTCTTCTACATAAGTTATTTCCATTACAGATGGTCAATAACTAATTCCTGAATTCTTCTGCATTTCTTTCCCTCCTCATTTCTTTCTTTTTTTCTGTTATGTTGCTTTACAAGAATGCAAATCTATGTGCTTAACTACCAACAACAGAAATTATGACCTAAATTCAATTGCTAGTCCCGAATACGCTAGACTATGAATGGGACTTGCATAAGAGTTGATTTACAATTTAGCAATTGATTCAATGGGTCTTCTCTGTTAGCAATTGAATTTTAAAACTTACATAATATATTCTAAGACAGTAGTTCTCTAATATTAATCCTCCAAATGCCTCTTATGTCATCTTCCATAATTCCTGAGCATTGATAATACTGGCTGGGACTTCTGGGAGTTGAAGTCCAAAGTGTTTGGAGAATCAAGGCAAGGAGAGATTGGGAGAAAATGTGATCACACTTGATCAAGAGTGGACAGCTATGCAGGGGCCATGGGCCAATGATCAAAATTACTATCTGTACACACCAACATTTTACCAAAATACCTCTACTTTTGTCTATGTTCTTCTCAAAATGGCAGCTCTAACTGATGCTGTTTGTCACTTCTGATTACCATTTTATGAAGGACATGGATGAAAATCGAGGGTTTTAGGTAATAGGGGGATACTGAGGCAGTTGTGTGTTTAGGGGAAAAATTGTGAGAAAATTAGGCTGTTTTTTTTTTTTTTTTAATAGGATTGGGTGATTTTGAAGGACCAGTGAAAGCTTCTGGGACTATCTAAGTCAGGTTCAATAGCCTCATGTAGCCTGTAGGACTTGTGTTCCCCATCCCTGTTCTGTGTGGATGCTGGTTGATAAGGAGGACAAATCTAGTCATGTTCTGTACTTCCTAAACACAAAATTAAGCTCCTGAATCTTTATGAAATCCAAGGAATTAGACTTCTCAAGAAAGGTGATGGTGACAGGAGGATATTTGGCTGTCACAAAATAGATATCTTATCATTATTTTATTTTCACCTTACTACCTCATCTTTAATTAAGTGCAAAGATTTCCACTACACTTTATCATCTCATGGGTTCTGTTTGTTCCATACTTAATAAATAATACAGTGGGCTATACACAGACAATATTTTTAAAGCAGTCAAAACAAGTGATTCATTTTTATTATCATTCTCCCTCCAAATATACAAGTTAGGATGTAAATATGTCTTTTATTCGACTGCTATTACCTGTTCTTTTTGCATTTTTCTTGTTTTCTCTTGAAATAATGCTGTGCGTGGTGTGTGTCTAAGAGTTAGTGGCAAAGCAAAATCAACACTTACTATGACTGGATAAGAAATCAAATTATATTAAAGTCATATGCTGCACCAGCATTCCAAACTGTTATAAGAAGTTTTTTAAAAAAACAAACACTGATGTTATATCAAGAATTGTGTATTCAGTGTTAATTCATGAATAATGGTTGCTGAACCAGGAAAAAAATGGTATCCAGGGTCCAACAATTACTAATAACTCTTTTAACTTATGTACCTCCTATTAAGATGACAGTTTCTGAGAAACCACATTGTTATTCCTTTGTTCCATCTGACAATGGCTAATCTAGATATAATAATGAATGATGGAAGTAACCCTATGCAGAGAAGACGTTGATAAGCTTCCTGTTCACCACAAACATTTGTCTTTGTCCAATCAAAGACGCCAATCCATCATATGAGGATGGATTCAAGAACTGACTTATTTCTGGGTAGAAATCTATAGGTCTGTACCATCAATCATTAAAAAGCAAATAGAACAACCAACGTGGCAATCCATGCATTACAATAACTATAACAATTTTGTTGTTGCTGCTGCTGCTGCTATGTACCTTCAAGATTTCCTACTTATGGTGACCCTGCAGTGAACCTACCATGGGGTTTTATTGCCAAGATTTGTTCAGAGGGAGTTTGCCTTTGCCTTCCTCTGAAGCTGAGAAAGTGTGTCATGTCAGTGGGTTTCCATGGCTGAGCAGGGATTTTAACCCTGGCTTCATGAGTTGTAGTCCAGTGCTCAGCCACTACACCAGCTCTATAGCAATGTTATCAGCACAAATTAAGCAGTAGCCTCCCTAGCAAAAATGATTTGAATTTTTCATATGACTATATCTATTTTAAGTATTTTTACTAGCAGCAACGTGTCCATAAAAGCTTCCCTTGGTGAAGAAGCAAATAATCCTCCTCCATGTTTTCACTACAGTTGACCTAATAACAGCATTTTGCTTTTAAAATAAAACTTCAAAGAAAATGGTTAGCATTGCTGGACTGCATGGCAATATTGTCATATTATTTCTCAATCCCCAGTGCCAGAGACATAACACAGATTTCTTTTAGGACTGGGGAGGAGGAAAAACCTGAATGTTAAGAACTGACCTAACACATATTTTCTCATCCATAGTCTTCACACTCACAGTACTCACAGTATGGGTGCATGGTGGACTTTCCTTGCATTTACTTTGGCAGGGCAATATAGAAATATATAGGGGAATCTGCACCATGTAGTGGCTTTAGTGTTGGACTAGGGCTCTGGGAGACAGAGATTAAAATATCCTATTGACTGAGCTTCAAAAAGTCACACTCTCTCAGCGTAAGAGGAAAGCAGTGGCAAAACTTATCTGAAGAAAAAATGCTGCGAAAACCTTAAGGTAGGATCACCATACACCAGAGGTGACTTGAAGGCACGTATCAACAACAAATACATGTAGACTTTTGGAAGTGAAGGCCATTGGAAAATACAATAACATTTAGTAAATAGAAAAAGGAGACCACACTATCGGTGGATTGTTTCAAGGAAGGAAGCCAGAACCCTAGAGTTTCAAGATCAGTTGATGACTGGGATTTTTGGAAGTCCCTCCTCCTAAAGTTGACTTGACAACATAAAACTACACCAGATAGAAAGAACATGAACTCCTGTCTTTGCTTTTTCCTTTTCCTTTTAGGTGTCTGAACAATCAGGAAAAAAAAAATCTAGTAGCACCTTTGGGACTAACCATGAAGATATTTCTAGCAAAAGCTTTTTGTTCAGTCTACTTTATCAGCTCGTCTAACTTTCTGGATTTTTCACTTATTTTCTCTGGACCACAATAATTTATTCCAGATACATATGACTGCTTTATTTCAAAAGTTCACGTTTCCAGATTTTCTCTGTAGTATTGATTATCTCAATAACAGCTAAGATTTACTCATTAATATCCTGAAAGTGGGAACAGAGTTATTTCGATGAGTGACAACCATGCTTGTGTGTTTGTTTTGTATTTCACTTTCTGGAAGGGATAAAGACTTCTTTTTAAGACAAACACTCAGATTCTAACCCTATGCCTACCCCTGTCTGGTTCTGGGCCCAATATAGCAGCTACCTCTCCCTGAGAGCCTCTTGTTCATATGTCATAGTATAAGAAAAATGCCCCACCAAACCTAAAACCATTGTTTGTACTGTTGGCTTCAAGTTTCAAACATGAGATTTATTATCCTTTCTAATATTTTGTTTGTACAATGTTAACTTAGAATGCCCTGATTTATCATTCAGATGCCAATCTTCTCAAGTGTGCTTGCAGTAAAGGATAATTCAGAATGAAAAATGGCATCATCTATCATTGTCTGAATATTTCTGTCTCATATTTAAATGGAATGATCTGATGGCTGAATAAAAGAATGCCAAACAAACAAACCTAAAACAAACAAACCTGAAAATCCATATCTAGAGCTGGAACGGCACAGATGCAATCTATTCAGATTGTCAGCAATATTAGCACTGATTTGTTGGTAACATAGGAGTATAAATTCATCATGGTTTAGGGCTTTGAATGATTGTGCAAACACCAAACCTTTGATCCTTGTCTTAGACAACATTTTTTTCAACTTGGGGAAGTGTACATACAGTCCAATTTTTTTTTTAAAAAAAAACATTTATTAGAATGTTTATATTCTCCTTCCATCATTACACTAAGGCTGTGCTGAAATCTAAATCTAAAATAAAACAAAGACAAAGATAACAAAATTAGCTGGGCTGGCCCAAAGTACTCTGCTGCCTAAGGCAAAACAGCAAATGGCTCCCATCCAGGTCAAGATGCATAATACCTAAAGCCAGGCAAATAACTTTTGGCAAATGAAGCAGAAAATCTCACAAGCACCTATCCCCACCATTGGCAGTAAAATACAATACTAACAGGCTAAATAACTAACAATTTGTTATCTTTTCACGATACACTAAATGTGCTGCCTGAGGCAGCTGCCTCACCCTTGTCTGTCATGACCATCAGTAAAACCATTAAAATAATAGCACTTTAAACAATTTTAAAGACTTGCTGGAAAAGCTGTGAAGACCTTTTGTGAATGGTGAGAGAGTGGGGTTATTTGTAATACCAGATATAGTACACCCAATAATTAGGAGTGACACAGGGATCAATCACAGAATCATGAAATTATACAAATGGAGGTATCTCATTGGTCACCTATCACTGTTCAAGACATGGATAGCAATGATATCTGAAAACATTGACTGGAAAGAAGTTTTATTTTAACTATGGCCCCCTCCACACCCTACCTTCTTGTGTGATCCTCTGGAAGTGACCCAGACAATAGCTCTACTGGGAAAGGAGTACAACAGGAGCACTTCCCTCTGCACTGGACTGGCTCCTTGCAGAAGGGAGGATGATGGACATGCCTCTTCCTTTCACAGTGCAACTGGGTGCTTTCCCAGGTGGTGCTGAGGCAGGAAGTGATACCATCACACTTCTGGGCCTTCCACAGAACAAATAAGTGCAGGATGGAGGCACAATCATGGGTCATTGACATGGAAAACCTGTCAATGATTTAATCCATTATTGTGCTGCCTGGGAATGGGAAAGGAGCAGAACCGTGATGTCATGCAGAAACATCATCATGGGCCCGCCCCTGTCCTATCCCTATGCTGGGGTGGGAGGCTACTGTGGAAAGGGCCTATGTTGCTTTAATGTGTGTGCTTTCAAATTCTGCATCTTTTTTCTCCTTGAACAGACATTTATAGCAAAGCAAAAGCTATAGCCTTGTAACCTCATCTACATAAATGAATGTTGCAAATAGTAGATTGAATCCATGAGATGCCATGAAGCTAGACCATTTTCAAAGCTGGTGCCATGCTATTAGCTGCAATCCATTATCACTGTTTGACATGACTTTTTGGCACTATCTTGACCAATGGCAAAGTTGGCTGTGGGTGTCCATTGAGCTGTTGAGGGAAATCAAACAATTGGTTTAGAATTCTAAGGTAACCTATACGATTTTAAAACAAATCTTACCTTTAGAATCTTTTTGCAAATATACAAAGCTGGTCAGTGGCAGCAGCAATAAAAAGTCTTCCCAGTGTCTAAAAACTGGTGGTCACCATTCCACTTCCTTCTCCAAAAGGATGTGGGAACAAGGCTACCTGATAAAGCTTCTGTGTTCCCAGATGGTTTCTAAGGGAAGTGGCTGTTAGTCAGCAGACACAAGGTACCACCTTTTGTGTTGAGGAAAACAATGAGAGATGATTTGCTACTAGCAGTAACGGTGAAAGTGCAAAGAAAGGAGTATATTTTCATTCCCATCTTATTACCTCTCATGTCCCTGTTAAAAAAAAATCTGAACATGATGGTGGTGGTGGTGGTGGTGATTATGTGAAGACCCACACATATAATATACAGGTCAGGCTTATTTTGTTTGGCAAGTTTGAGATTGGAAGTGAAATCATAGCTAAGATCCCTGTAGTTATTGGATAACATAAATGAGGCACTTCCAGTGCTTTTGTTTTGGCAGCTGAACAGAAGCTACGGGAAAAAAAATATAAAAGAAGAGAAGAAGAAGAAACCATATCAGTTTTGCAATCACCACCGAATGAAGAGAAGGCTGTAATTCAGTCTCAAAACTGATAATGCAGTTTCTGATAAGTGATAAACATCCCAGACATGCTGATATTGGTAAGAACCAAAATAATGCTGCCCTGGATCCTTGTTTAGAGAAGTGCAGTGCCTCAACAGATGAGATATATTCCTTGGTGGATAGAAGGTTGTGGATATGATAAAAGGGATAAAATTATGTAATGTCTGTATAATGCCTTAACAAACACTATGGAAAGTATGAGAGAACCAGATGATATTACAAGAAGTGTGCTATCCTATATTGCAATGTTATATAATGTCATACAAGCAAAGAGTCCAGGCATAGACACAACTGTGTTTCTTTCTAAGGGGACTGTATATGTTTGTATCTGTATGACTGCATCTAATAAATACTCTAAAAGATCACCAAACAGTCTGTTCCTTCCTTGTATGAAGATCTTGAGATTCCAGTACTTTAGTGGAGTGTTAACGTTAGCTCTGCCTGTCTGGTTTCTACCAGCACCACAAGTTGGATGCCTAGGGGTCAGAAGGTGATAACAGGACCCCAGATAGAGTCCATGTTAGTATACAAATGACAATGATAATTAAGGTGGATGTACAGTATGCATGTGGAATCACAGAGTTGGAATTGTTCCTGTAATGATATACTCCAGCTCACTGCCAGAGCAGGTATCCACAGCTAAATCAACCTTGACAAGTGGCTATCTAGATTTTTTTTTTTAAAAAAAGGAGATAATAGATTCTACTGTTAAACAAATCTTCATACTGTTTAATTGGAATATTCTTTCATGTAATTTGAATCCATCTGGAGCAGAAGAAACAAGCTTATTCCATCTTCTACATGACAGCCCTTCAGATATTTAAAAATGGCTATTGTATCACCTCTCAATATTTTTTTCTGAAAGCTTAAACATATTGAGTTCTCTTAGATGTTTCTCATAGAGTTTGGCTTCCAAATCCTTTGCATATAGATGCATATCAGTCTACACAGTTCTTAATGGAGTTTCTGGAGTGGCACATAAGAAAAAATATTTTGTGTTTTGACACAGTCCCACTTCTGTACCATATCTACAATATTCATTTGTAGAAAGAGGGAAAATTGGACACTACTTTTGTGTTACGTCTGAGAAGAATGACTATCTGTTTCTTTTACTATGCTTTAGCATTTTATATAAGCCACTGGTACACAGAGATAGCAATAGTGCATTACAGTACTATTCCCCAAAGCTACATATCTTAGTATTAGCATCTTGGTACAATACTTGATTCTTGATAGTCTAGTGCTACAGTATATCCTTTAAAAAATCTCATGCCTGTAGTGTTTGGTAGGGTAGTTCTCAGGACGTAGTAACCATGGGTAGACAAGAGTTTGGGGTGAAAATAATACAACTGAATGCAACTTATAAACAGTGGTGTGGCAGTCAAACAATCTGACTGTTGAGCAGTTCTCCCCTCCTTGACTGCTGAAACTGAGGGTAATATGTGATACAACTCTTTGGCCATTTCCACACTGGACTGTTACAGTGCTGTTATTCCACTTTTAACATCCTAGGGAATCAAAGGGAGCCCCTCCCTAAACTGCAAACCCCGGATTCCATAGGATGTTGAAAGTGGAATAATAGCACTATAATAGTCTGGTGCAGAAATTGCCTCTAGTTTATGTTCCAGGAGTGCACCTGAGGGAGAGACAGATGGTCCACTCCCATGAAGACCAACTCCAAGGAAGTAATCAGCACAGCAAATTGGTCCCAGTTGCTCCAAGTATGGTTGAATGACATCCTGAACCTTTTTGTCATGCTACAGAGAAGTTACCTGGATTGACCATATTCCTCTTGCATGAGAGAGGGACAAACTGGGAGCCTGACTATCAGGAGACTAAACTTATGGATGATTTAAAATATCATACAAAGTATAAAGGAAATCTACATAAGTATATTAACATAAAACAAGCAACATTTCCTTAAAATAATACATTATAAACATAGAGATTTGTAGGCAAAATGTGCACTATAAAATAAATTTGGGTCTTTCAAATGTTTCTGCAATTTAAGTTGTGGTGGGATTAAATGTATTTACTGAATGTTTCCAGTACCCACGAAAATGTCTTCAAAGCAGATATCTTGGATCATGCTAATTCAAATCCACAGCTATTGTGGTTTCAAAGCTTTATACTCTATGCAAATGCAAATTGAATTATGCAGTTAAGCTATGGGAGTTGAAATCCTTTCTTATGTGAAATGGGGTTTGGGGGGGGGGGAATACCACCTTGCAGTAAAATCACTGTAACAATCTGGCTTTAACTTGCAAAGGAAAGGACAAGTACAGGTAACAGAAATCCTTATTCTGCTTCCTTGTGGTGCTGAAGGGTATTTTAAGGGCTGGAAAGATAAAATTCTGTTTTGCTTAAGGTACCATAGGAACAGCTGCTGCCAGTTCCCTTAAACTGTAAACTGATTGAATTTGAACATTTTCAAATTCATACTTGCAGTGCTTTGAAGGTTTTATTTGGAAGTAGGTTCTGCTGAATTTATTGGCAGTTATTACAAAATAAATGAGTTTCGATCTAGAGGAAAGGCTATAATTTTTAAAGTCTGAGTTGAATTTATATCTTTAGACATATCCCTTGAGCCAGTGCAGTGTATAAGAGTCAGTGTGGTTTGAGTATTGGACTAGAACTCCAGGAGACTAGGGTTTGAATCTCTGCTCAGCCATGGAAAACCAATGGGTGTTCTTGGCAAAGTCACACATTCTCACTCTTAGAGGAAGGCAATAGGAAACCTTCTCCAAATATGTCTTTTCCATGAAAATTCTATTATGGGATTTCCAAAAACTGAAGTTGAGTTGAGGATACCTAACACAACAAAGTCTGTTTATTCAGAAATCTCATAGACATCAACAATGGTTCCTTCTAATTAATAGTGCATTAGACTGCAACAACAGACCCAATTTGACCTTTGAAATATTATGATGTTTTTCAACCTTGCACAGAACAGTAGAGGGGGATGAATATACTCTGCACCCTTCTCCAGACAGATAAAAACTTCAGTGCTGAATAAGTTAAATGACTTCTTTTTTAGCTTCTATACACAGTTCATCTGCAAAAAGGGGTTGGGGTATGTTGATCTGCATACAAAACATGTGATGTGTTCTTGTGTGTCTGAATGATATGTGCATTTTTCTTTGAAAGTTGTTGGAGATATTATGTCACGTCTGTCTCAGGTTTCCATCATGGCCACAGCTGATATGCAGGCCCAAGGAGACCCAAAGGTGCCAGTTAGTCCTTAGGCAAAGAAATTTTTTTTTTTTTGAACTCTCATAATAGAGGCATCAGTGTTGAGCTTCTGCTTTCCTCTCCAATATTGTATGAGATAAATGGAGAAAATCCAACAAAGAAGTCAGCAAAGTCCATTGTGCCCCGTTTAACTTTTACTCTTAGTCTACCACCTGTGAGGATATGAAGTGAGGACAGCCTTACTCATAGGACTGCCATATTCTACTTTCTCAAATCCTGACATTTAATATGCATATTATGCAATTTAGTCCAACTATGACAATTAGGTGCCTTAATTGTTCATTTTTTGTTCCATAGTGTTTCAATCACTGCATCTTTATTATTTTTTTGCAGTTACAGTTTTATCACTTTTCCCATCTCTCCCATCACCCCAACTCCCTCTCACTCTCTTGATTCTTCCATTCCTTCCCTGGTGTCCAGGTGTTATGCAAACTTATCTGTTCTGGCATCACTTATGTACCTTCAAATAACACTTGAAGAGGAGAATGCCTAGCCTAATTCCCATCATCACTGATTTCCTCACATGGAAAATGACAACTCTGAAGAGAAGATCCTTCTAATATGGGAAGTCTTAATGTGTGCAAGAATACTGGAAAACAGGGCTTCTTATTTATGTGGAGCCACTTAATCAATGCTATAGTTGTACCTGAACAGGTCATTCAATATTCAGACAAAGAACTTGATTCTGTAGGCATGAGAAATCCTTCACTAGAGTTCTTTGTATCACATCCGTATTCATGTTTACTCAGAAGTGAGTTTCACCTTGTTCAGTGATGTGTACGTCCTAGTTTTTTAAGATTGGAACTTTAGTAACTGCACTAAGAGAAGGAACATGACTGAATGTGCAATCTGTTACATAGATTCAAACCCTTTGGCTGGCGTTGCCCAGTACTGAATATTTTCTTACTATACATTTACTTAAAGAAGCAATAGGAAACCAAAACCATATTTTTGAAAGATGACATATCCACTAGAAGCAAAAATGCTATAAGTAACTTGACATTCAGGCTACAAAATCAGTTTGAAAAATAGTGTTCATTTTTTTCTGAGTAATAAAAATTAATTATTTTAACACTGGGTGATGTTTGATCTTTTCAAATATCTTCCATTTTCTTAGAAATGACATCCAGATATGTGTGATATTAATTAACATTGCAGAATGGCTGGGACAGATGTAGAGTTCTGGTATCTCATGGCCTTGGCCCAGAAATGCAAATATGGTATTTACACAGTCTGTCCTCCACTTCCAATCTGTTTCTTTCTTTCTTTCCTTTTTTTTTTTAATCAAGTGAGCATTCTGTGATTGGGATATTTAAAACACCTAGGATGACACTTTGTCAATATTTGCAGAACATCTCAAATTCTAGTAAAGATCTTTGTATACAATATTTAATGATCTTGAATAGCTATCGATTTTTGACACATTTGTGGTTCCAATCAACTTAAAGTTTATCTTACTCTCAGAAATGAAGTCATTTAGCTACAGGAGATGTAGATGGAGTAATTGGGAAAGGAATAGTTCATGGGTATATGTGACATTTTGAATCTCTTTAAAAATGTTGTTGTTGTGAGAAAAAAGAAATGGGCAAAGCTCTCTTTCTGTTTCATACTGCTGTGCTTTCCCTTTAATCTGTCCCTCCCTCTCCCCACTATTCCTCATACTTTCAGGGACTGAATCTCAGCGATAATTATTTTGAGATGCATTTCTCTGTAACTAAAGTAGATTGAATTGAGGGGCAGTTGATATCTTTGATTTATAATCAGCTGCATTTCTGTTCCCTGCTTCCAACCTGGCAACTTTTATTTCCTTTTCATGTTATACAGAATGTTGCTGGCTGAGTATTCTTAATATATGAAGTGACATGCAATTGAGGCAAGAATCCTAAACAGGCATAGATGGCTGTTCTGAAGAAAACCCTATCCCTTTTGGTAGAAAGTTGGTAAGATGTGCTGGGATAAATAATTTGCACTTAAATACTTGACTGCCGTAGCCAGTGAAACTCAACCTTGTACTGTATGTCAGTGAAAGTGAGAGGAAGGTCAAAGGATGAATTCTACCTGCTGAGAATGTTTCTGCAGGCTGAATTCCAACCACATGATTATCAGCACTCCAACTCATGGCAAAATATGCTGGGAGCAGGAAGGCTGCAGCAAAATGTTTCAGAAGTTTGAAGAAGAAAAGCTCAGGAAAAGTTTGTCTAGCAGACATCTTTTTTTTTCAATGTCCTTCCCATCAACCATCCATACAAAGAGTTAGTTTTCTTCTTTACTTTACTTTGGAAGGAATAAAAATAAAATAAAATACAGAAGGTCAGGTAAGGAAGGTTCAGCAGAAGAATGAGGACAGACATGAGGAATGTTTCACAAGTTAAAACAGTGAGATGCATTCTGATAGTTTTGTTAAGACTCCATATAACTGTGGAGAAGATACTGCAGTGGTAAAGGTGCTATATTTTCATGTGGCAATCTATCTAAGCAGATAACTGAAGAGCTGAATAATTTAACACTAAAGTTTGTGAACTTTCTACATGTCATCTTGAATTAGGAACATTTTTTTCTGGACTTTTGAATGCTTTTAGAAGGGTTTAAAGAAGGGGCATACTAGCTTTGCTCCAAAGGACCTAAACCATCCTAAAAGCACTTTCCCATCCTCCTACTTCCCTGAAAACTGAGCTTGTAGTAGTAACAGCATTGATATGCGCTCCAATAGTCATCAACAGGAGCCTTCACAGTGCAAAGCTCTTTGGGAACTGTAGTTTGCTGGGACTTCTGGGTCCTTAAATGCAAAACACACTTATATCAAGTCACTTGTTACATTGCTATCCATATACTAGCTTTGGCCATTTCTGCACTAGATGCTGTTAGTGCATGGTACCATTACAATCCTGGCATTGCCACTAACATGATGGTAGCAGGTTAGGTACGCTGTTTTCCGCACCCTTCCGTCTTCAGCGGATGAGTAGCAATATTGCCAGCAGTGTTCCTTCCACTCTACAACCTCCTAGGTCATTCCCTGGCTCACCTTCACCCCATTCCACTACCCCTGATTGGTCATTTTTGTTTTGTTTTTCTTTGGAAGCTATACTAGCACAACACTGTTGTAACTGAAGTAGAAGCTAGTACACTATTGTATTTTCACACTATAATGCTTAAAAATGTATTTTTAAAAATTCAAAGTTTTAATGCAAAGGAGAACTTTAAAATAAACACAGAGAGGTGATAGATTTCAAAGTAACCATGCCATAGGAGTTGAGGAGGAAGAGAGGAGCTGGGCACCCCCATGCCCCACCCATTTCTGGATCCAAGAGAACAGGAAGCTCTATCAAGTGCTATTACGGTACTTCATAGAGCTGCCTGACAGGATTGAAGTGCTAAAAGAGATGCTTAATGAATTTTTTCAGGAAATAGTATAAGGCACTTTAGCAATGCTTGGGGACAGGATAGCAGCTGGATAGCAATGACATTGTGTGGTAGCACAGCTCATGGACTATTAACAGTGTTCTCCTGTAGCATTATAGTGACTTTGTATGGAATGGCCTTTATCTCAGGACCCAGAGCATCATGTTATCGCTACTTAGTTATGTATGCCTTTAGCATTTTGTTCCTTTAATTCTTCTCAAACGTACCTTTCAAAGCTCTGGAACATGAGTTTTTATTCAGTTGGTTCCGCAACTAAGCAGTTCTGTCCTCAGAGCTTCAGAGTGGAATCTGTCCATATTTGTTGTTGTTTGTTGTTTGTTGTTGTTATTGCTGCTGCTGCAGCTGTTGTTGTTATAGCATTTAGGAATCGATCTTTCACCTTGCAATGATCTATAAATTTAAAATTCTAATAAGAGTCAAAAATATTATAAAAGCAGAGGAACTTGATCCTTCAACCTCACAAAATTAATGTTAAAAAAATAAGAACAGCATTAAAATTAGAGAGCAACATTAAACATAACTGAAACTTGAATTAGGCAGAACCTTTTTCCCTGCCCATCTGAACTGTCAATCTAAATTTACTTTGCAGGGAATTCTTTGATAAGGTTGGTGCTACAGCAAAGTCCCTTGAGTACCCAACATATCACCGGATCTACAAACTAGAACAAATTATGCAAATTATGTTCAGGTTCATGCAGGAGAAGACAGTCCTGCCAACACCTTGGCCCTAAACTGTTTTAAGTCTTTTGCACTTGTGTTAGTTCCTTCTTCTTCCATGTTAAGAGTAGAAGTTTATGTCATACTTCTCAGATATGAACGTTTTAAACTAATCCTGCTGTACTTAGTTTTTCTTAGTTTTGGAGAACAGTTCGTATTTTGGGGAGTTTTTTTTCTTCAGATTTTTACACAGAGATAGGGAGAGACAATATGTTTCATTAGCTGTCTTGTGGAAAATAGAAGAATGGCAATATATAGATGTTTTAAGTAAATGCATAGCACAACTGTGTTTATCATCTCAGGCTTCCAGTGTTCAAGTGTTTATTCATTCTTCATTCTTCAAAGTCTGATCCCAAAAAACAAACAAACGGATTAGTATTCAAGCTTTCTATTATTATTTGTTTAAAGCAAAGGCTGAAGCCCTTCATGTGTGCATGTTCAGGAGATAAGAGTTATTGAACATATTCAATATGTGGCTTTTACCTCTGAACAGACAGACATAGGTTTTGAATTCAGGTGGAAGAGCAAATTGGGCATAGTGGCAAGAGAGTGAGGGTGTTTCTAGGCCTCTGATTAAGACAGAGGCAAAACGTCTCTGTTTTGTAACTAGACCCTGTTTTTCCTAAATTCAATATGTCATGCATATTTAAATACTGCTTTGCACTTCTGTAGCTCCTTTCATGTGGGAATAAATCAAAGTGCTTTTCAAATATTAATTTCACCATCACAAAGCACCTGTTTGCTTCAGTTCATTCCTCTACACTGAGGTTAAGAGATGAGCTAGAGGATAACGACAGGTCAGTGGCAAAAGACATAGGACCTGTACTCAGTCTGGCTTTGCTTTCTCTGTACATCTTTAGAACCAGTTGCCTAAATGTTGCTGTCTGACAGTGGGTTCCTATCTCAAAAATGTGCTGTCTGTAGGTGATTAGTGTTAGAAACAAGCCTCTTTCTTGCGAGTATAACCCACTTCTGCTGGCTGATCTCAGAGATCTGGCAAGAGAGATATCCGCTGAGAGAAGTTTGGATGCAACTGAGCAAATGTCAGCTCAGCTCATAAATACATTCAAACTTTCAAACTTCATGCCAATTCAAGTAATACAGTTCCTTTGCTCTGATAATGGGGATTAGAAGACCAGAAGATGGTACACACGCTGTCAGCTATGTGTCCGGAACGGTAATGTTATGTAGGATACCTCTAGCAGTTCTCTAGCAGTCAAAAGACATGAAGTTTGTCCACACGGTTCCTTGTTTCTTCACTCCTCCCCTTTCCTTAGACACCTAAACTCTACCCAATCTGAACATGGAAAGCTACTTTTAAGAAAAATGAATATGATGATATGCTGAAGTGATCTATAACTGAGCAGATATGAACAGCCTTCAGCATGGAAATATACAAAGTACATTCTTCAGGAATGAAGCTTCCCAAATCATTCCCCAAAATTGTCAAGAGAGCTTTTTTTGGAGTTGAAAGATATATTGGGAAAAAATAGTAGCTTTATTTAGTGCTGAAGTACAACATTAGTAAGAATGAGCATGTTATAGTGGTTTGAACATTGGACAAAGACTCTGGAGAACAGGGTTTGAATCCCCACTCAGACATGGAAGTCCATTAGGAAACCTACTTACTCAGCCTCAAGGGAAGACAAAAGCAAAACTACTTCAAACAAATCTTGCAAAAAACAAAACAAAAACAACAACAACAAAACCCTGTGATAGATTCACCTTAAATTGGAAACAATTTGAAGACATACAACAGCAGCAAACAGCATTAGTGAAAGTGTAGAAGCTATAACTCTTTAAAAAGATTTTGTTTGTAAATATTTAAATCCATGAGATATGAAAAAGTCATATAAAATAATCTCAAACAAATTTGCATTTCCCCATATCACATATTTCATACATAATAGGCAACAGCTCACTGCTTGTTCCGGATGCTGTGTCATCACATAAATTCCATTGTTAGTCCTGATTAAGAAGATGCAGGGTATGAATTGGATCTGCCTACATGTTGACATGCAAAGTAGCCAATAAATGGATCTGAATGCAAATGAAGTCTGAATTCTGTCTAAAAGCTATAGTGACCAAACTGAAGTTATCAAACTTTGGCTATATCAGTACCATTTCTGCACTTGATTGTTATAGTGCTATTATTCCACTTGCAACATCCTATGGAATTCTGGGGTTTGCAGTTTCAGGAGGGGCTGATCGACCCCTCCTGAAATTGCAAATCACAGGATTCCATAGGATGTTGCAAGTGGAATAATAGTGCTACAACAGTCTAGTACAGAAATGGCCCATGAGACAAAATGATTCATTAAAAAAAAAGATTATAATAGTTGGCAAAGTGGGAGGCTGTAGGAAAGGAAGATAACCACATTACAGGTGGTTAGGCACAATCAAGGAAGCCACAGCTCTGTTTTTGCAAGATCTGAATGGGGATCTTGATGACAGAGTGTCTCTGAGGTTTCTCACTCACTGAGAGCAATTAACAATAAAGATGTTGACAAATCATTCAACAATTTTTTTTTAAGTTGGAGTTAACCGATAGGATTGCAATCATAGTATCAATGTTACAATTTAATTTACCTTTCCTAAAAGTTATACACTCATCCCCCCACATTTGCTAGGGTTAGGCACAGGACCCTGTGAAAGTGAAAAAAATATGAATAACTCTAGGCCCTCCCAAACCATATTTAACACACAAAAAAAATATGATCACCATATTCAACCCACTGTGGATTCCTTTGAGGCATCAGGGTTCCTTCGCAAGGTAGAAGTGGCTGGCTGGTGGGGCTTACTGCCACCTTCACTGCTGCCCCACACCATTTTTAATAGGGACTTAAAAGTGTCATTCACAGTTTCTCAAGCTCACAAGGCTTGCAGTCTCTGTTAAAAATGGGAGAGGCGGGCAGCAGAGGTGACAGCAAATATCTGTGAATAATCAAATCCTCAAAAGTGAAACCCACAAATGTGGAGGGCTGACTGTACCTAATGCAGTCTCATAAATAAATGTGTTAAGGCACTTCATTTAAATCAAACATCTTTAATTGATTTTAAATTTTAAATTGATTTTAATTGACATTTTGGCACCTACAAATGTATATCAAATAACTGCTAAATGAATCATTCTGTCCCTATTTTATATTCTGTTTATATACATCACTAAAGGTATAAAATTAAATTGCAAATCCCTTGTCCATTTTTTTCAATTTTCAGAACCACAGCCAATGATAAAATAATATCAAGGCAATATGTACAAAGCAATCTTACACTAATAATATTGACCCATTCCTTCAACTTAATCAAGACAAGACAGTGGTGCTTCTAGTGAACTGAAAGATGAATCATGAAATAGGGAGCAGACACAAGGTCACAGTTTGCATTTACTCCTGGAGTCCTCATTGCTGCCCAGATTTCTTCAGTGGCCAAAAATACATTTGCACACTTAAAGCTGACACAGTAGATATTTCATGATCTGCACCCATAATTATGACAGCTCAGCTGGCTACTGGTTTCCTTTCTGCCACAGTTCGGTTCTGACCTATTGGCCCCTTTATAGTTAGAAAGCCAGTGTGGTATAGTCCTGGAGACTAAGGTTAGATTCTCTGCTTTGCCATGGAAACTCACTGGGTGACCTTAGGCAGCTCACACATATACTCAGCCCCAGAAAACCTCATGATAGTTTAAACTTGGGGTCACCATAAGCTGGAAGGCATACAACAGTAACAATTGCTTGGTTACAGTAATCTGAAGGATTGTATCTTTCTATATGATCCTTTCCCAGGCTCATACATTTGTATTAACCAAGGGAGGAATTGCTGGAATTGACTGACGATTCTGCTGAAAACTGGATCAAGTAAGCTGGATACTTTGTGCCTAAGATTGTTCTTGGACATTAGTCTTCTGAGCATGATTTGTGCATCCAACCCTCTTGCCCTGCATGCCCTATGCACACTGCCTATCAATTTCCATGCAAATTGTAGTATATATTTTTTTTTACTTTCAAGTAATCAAGGGATGTTCATCTTTAATAAAGCCCAAGAATATTTTTAGTACAATTAATTAAATAAGTTTACATTTCACCTTCCTGTGACATTCAAGGCAACTGAATGCCATTTTTGCTACCTTTTTTACAGAACACAAAGTAATACAATTATTAATTTTAAATAACACAACAATCTCATCCTCTGTCATTCATAATAATGCACTTTTGAACTATGCTCTGTTTTACAGCAATTGGAGGTGTAGGACAGTACTTGAACAATGGCAAGTTTTCCCAGGAGCATAGGGAAAGGATTTCATTTTCAATATAGACACTCACTTTTATGAGATGTGCTCATCAATAGTCATCTAATTTCTTTTAGACTACTGATTAATCCTCCTAGAGATCAAAACGATTGGCAACTTGGAATAGTTTCTCTCCCAGTGGAACTGAAGAGCTTGATAAAGGCAGTGGGGGAAGAAACGAGATGACTTAACTGTCCTGGGGGATCAGAATACTAAGATTAGAAAAGATACGCTGGAGGAATAGAAATTCACATAAGCCTGTTCAAGAAGGAATGAATGACATTTTCGCTGTCCTTTATTTTAGCTGTTTTGTGGTGTAACTCTGAAGACTCTGTACAAATGCCTATAAATCTGTAATTTGCTTCACGCACGCACACACACACACACACACACTTAATCCTTATTCCCTCACATGATGAGAATTCCTTGTGAGAGAGTTGGGACAAGGACTTTAACCCCTCTGTCACCAGTCTTATCACCTCCCATCATTTGAAAGACCAACAGCAATGGGGACACTGTCCTCTTCATTTGGACTTCTGGTGAAATTTAAAATTCTGATTGTCCAGTATTCTAAACTACAGAGGGATCTGAAAGAAGGAGAGTAGGCTCTTTATTGCAGAGTGCAAATGGTCAGACTAAAGCATGGGAAGGATGAAAGGGCTAGGAATCAGGATTTAAAGAAGGAGGTGAAGATAGCATGTTTTTTCCCCATTCTCTGACCAAATGGTGGAGGGGGTTAAATGCCCAAATTGGGCATTTATTCATTATCAAATGTTAAGCACCATCCGCTGGCATAGAATGGGTTAATTTGTGTTTAGCAGGGACTAGAAACAGATTGAGGGAGTAAACTTACTTGCCCATTTCCCATATCTACTGGAATGGGAGATGGGCCACACCTGTACTCCTCCATTACCTTTCCTTGCTTCTACACTACATAAAACTTACCAGTCCAATTTGCTCTGGCTTCATCTGTGTGTGGTGGTAGTGAGATTCACCTCAATCTAGAGATTCCCATTAGTCAGAAGTGCGAATGTGAAGTATTTGCTCTGAAATAGTCTGGTTAGATTTAGTTGCTGTGGACTCCAGTTCTGTCACTTGCTGTGAGGTGATGCTAGACTCCATCAGCAAAAGCGCCGGAATGCTTTCTCTGGTATAGAACTTCTTCTGCAACATTTAGATTCATTTAGAACAGTAATGTGTATCAATTTTCAGTACCAAAAGAGATTTTGGGAAGGCCTGAATTTGTTGCTGGTCCTAGCTCAGAATCCATGGCACTTGGATAATCATAACTTCCCAAATCGCTGACCCCAACAACTGTATATAAGTTTGAAAACTCGCTGAAAATTTTGATAATGTCAGAAGTGGAATCTGTTCAATTGCACTCAGGCCTTAGACTTAGGGCATTTCTGCACTACACTATTATAGTGCTATTCCACTTTCAACATTCTGTGGAATTCTGGGGTTGGTTGTTTACTGAGGCCAAAGAGCTCTCTGGCTGAGAATTCGAAATGCCCCACCCTAAACTGTAAACCCCAGGATTCCAGAGGATGCTGAAAGTGGAATAATAACACTATAACAACGTAATGCAGAAGGCCCTTATTTCAATCGGTAGCAAAAGAACCCCATGACATTCTCATCATTTTAGCCATTAATCTTACTCATTTGGTAATACAACCTGTGCTCATACAGGTCTGGAAATAGTTTCATTTGATATAAAATGATGTGGAAAGGCATAGTTGCTAGCTGTTGCTATGTACTCAAACGAAATGCAGTAGTTCAAATTTTATGGTATTCCACCAAGAGAAAAATGGTAGCTCTACTCTTTCCCCATCAACACCTCTGACTGCCTCCATGATGTTGCTCAAGAAATATTCAAGCAGGACAGGATTCTCTCACATATTTCTTTCTGTCTAGGAGGATCCAATAGTCAGCCTAGCTAGACAGCCAGTCCAGAGCCTAGCAGACAGAAGTTTCCACCTACATTATGATATATCAGCAGAAAGGCAGCTGTTCACAGAACACCAGTTTATGTTCTAGAAGCACATTTTCCAAACTCTGTTGAAATGAAATTAAAAGTCAAGAATGCAGGACTTGATGCAGAAGCCCAATTTCCTCTCTAGTGATAAATGCATTGTATAGAACAAAAGAGAACAGAAAAGGAGCAAAGAAGTGTGAATTCCTCCAAGTTCTTATAAGTTCCCACTTACATATGTCCTAATTTAGAAGAGTGCCACAGTGGTTCTTATACTTTCATTGATATATTTAGTGGTGGAATGAAGATGGCACAGCAGTTTTTTGTTTGCCCATATTCCTTAGTTTGTCCTTCTCTCTATATAGAATGCAAAATAATTGCTACTTGCATAAGATAAGCACAGGCCTGAATTCACTTTCTGCATCATTTGAACTGATGCCTAATTTCATTTCCAAGAAAGAAATGAATTTTATAATAGGATTCCAGTAAAATGCTACCCTCACAGAAGAAATTAGAAGACAAGGCCTCAGGACAACAATTAAGAAGCTTGGCTCTACTTCCATAGCAGCAAAAAAAATCCTACGAAGATATAAACAACATTCTACCATTACTGAATGAAATGAATGAGTTTACCTAAGGAATTCCCTAAAGTTGCATCCTACTGACCTGCCCTAAAATCCTAGTTCTGTCACTGTACATGACGGAATGATCCAAGCACACAAGAACTGTAAGTGCATGAGGTGATCTAAAATTGGTTTCATGTAGACAAGCTTTTTTTTCAGGAAGTTGCTAAAATAAACTGAAGAGGTGAGGAACTTATAGTTAAGATTTTTCACTAATAAAACATTACTATGGCAAGAAACCTCAGAATAATTTTGTCTATTTGGCCAATTGCAAATAATCATAGATATCCATTTTTCAGGTATCATTCTTGTGGCACCTTTGAGACTAACTGAGAGAAGGAAATTGGTAGCATAAGCTTTCATAACTTAAGCCTCTTTCATCAGATGCATGGAATGAAGTGCCTAGGAACCAACCTTTACGAACAGGCTTTCTGTGTGAATAGAAGTAGAAATGCAGAACTTGTGGGTCTGGTCTCAAGGTGGAAAGTTCAGTTTTAACAATGGTCATTGGAGGACAAAAGCAAGAGGAAGATGTCACCTAAAGCCAAAATGAATGGATAATCATATGAATGCGGGGGAATTACTGGAATGTAGTACAATGTTGACTGTGAACTGGAAAGGAGATGTCATAAACTGCCCCAGAGAGCCCCTATGAGGGGAGTGTTAACTAGTGTATAATTTTTGTAGTATGCCAGGAAACCATTGTCTCTGTTCAATCCTCTGTCAATGGACTAAGATTTCTGGATATACTCCAATTCTGTTGTTTCTCTTTCCATTCTTTCTTTGTAGTGTTCTTTTGTTTGTTTTGTTCATGGAATGCTTTTTGCGTCCTGAGATGGAATGCCCAGAAAGATTGAAGTGTTCTGCAGCTGTTTTGTGTGTGTGTGTGTGTGTGTGTGTTTTTGTGTGTATTCTCATTCCTAATGTCTGACTTCTACTCATTTATTATCTAGCACAGAGACTGGAGAGTGTGCCCAATATAGAGTGCTGAAGGACATTGTTGACAGACGATGGCATATATCTCATTTGAGGATAAGAAAGTGAAACTACTTCTAATATTGTGGGTGATATAATTAGGATATTAATATTAGAGGTACTTTCACTTGCTTATCCTCAAATGTGGTACACGCCATCCTCTGTCAACAATGTGGAAATAGAGAAATATTGAAAACTATGACTCAATTCAACTCCAAACAAAAGTTAATGACCCTTAACTTGTGTGATATCTGAACTTATAAGCCATAGTTACAGGCCCTTTTTGCATGCCATTTCTCGTGCAAAAGGGCCTCCAGAACATCGTGCGATTGTGAGGACCATTCTACATGACATCCTTGCAATTGCGTGACACTACTGGGGCCAGCAGGTGCCGATCGCACAATATATCATTTTTGGCTTCTTGCTGAAAATGATGTGTGATTGCGTTGCTCTGGGGCTCCACACACACTTACCTTGAGTGTGGAGCCTCCGGAGATGCGGCCCTCTCACTTCCTCGACTTGAATGTGTATGTATGTTAAAACTACAGATAAAAACTCAAACCAACAACATCAGCACCCACAACAAAACTTTTACATGGAAATCTTAGAAGTATTGATTGATGGCTAAAGTTTCCTCAGCTCAGACATGATGAGTAGCTCCAGAGGTGAGATGCCAGTGTTAGCCCAAAAGACTATGCAGCTGTATGGATCTGCATAGTCCTTTGAAGCACTTTTGCCAGCAGACCACAAAATAGCACTTTAGAAACAGATCTGAATGCTGGTGCAATCTCATGCAGCGATACAGATAATATGTTTCCAAACCACTTAGGGGTTTAAAGGCCCAAGCAACATACTAGCAAAAATATCATCCCATATCACATAAGTGCACACAGATACTGTCATTTGAACACAGTGAAATATTTTAAAAATATATACTTAGCTTGATACAAGAGGAGTTTTGCATGGGTGTACAGATGATATAAAACTGAATAGGTTTTGTGTTTTGCTTACTTTGTTGATGTAAGTTCAGATGTATGTTAATATGATGCAGGTATCAAAGAAAGATGCTTTTCAGTTTTGATTTGGGCTGTGTATTTTTCCTTCTTCTGTTTTCGTGAACTGCATTCTGAATTGTATTTCACCTTTAGCAAATGATCTAGCTGAAAACAATGAAGGCAATCTAAAATAGTTAAACTTGCCACATGCCACTCCCAAGTTTTCAGTCTGTATCGGTTTTGCTGCTTTCATTGCTGTATGAAAAGATAGCAAAAACATACTCCGTTTGCCACAGAAATGAAATTTGTGATTAACACTGTGCACATTTCAAACTGTCTTCTGAAA
The DNA here is from genome assembly GCA_948474755.1 of Ctenosaura bakeri. NCBI lineage: Eukaryota > Metazoa > Chordata > Lepidosauria > Squamata > Iguanidae > Ctenosaura > Ctenosaura bakeri. The sequence goes on along the minus strand of CAOLHI010000899.1, from coordinate 20,888 downwards.
TCTGCACCAGGAAAATGCTGCTCTAAGAGTCTTAAAGCATAGCTTCTGATGGGTAGTGTTTGTTCTCACATAGAATGAAACAGACAGGTGTCACTTTGAGCCATGCATGCAGGAGAATTTGTATCTCTAATTGCCAATGCTAATTAATATCTAACATACTTGGATTTTAACTCAAAGCCGCAGAGCAAGTTATAACATATAGAAAGAGATCACCAAAATATTTAAATATCATTTAAGACAAAGTCTGTCACCGAATAAAAATCCTGCATCTTTCAAGCTATACAGTACTTGCCTCAGTGAAAAAAAATGACCACATTTGATCTTTTTCTTGCACCATATTTGGAAGATATTGAAGCCTTGTTTTGATTAATCTTGGGGTTTGCCAGACATCTTAGGGTTTGTCAGAACCTAATTCAGTTGTTCAAGGTAGGTTGAACTTGTGTTAATGATGAAAGGGAAAAAGCCACATCTTTTTTCTGTTGCTTTCTTCACATAGAGAGCAATAATCTGAAAAGGAGAGCCCCTGAAAAGAAGAGCTCTCCACAAAATCAGGCTTTCTGATTGCCTTGAGGATCTGCACATGAACAACATACTGTTCTCAGATTATTGCTCCCCATGTAAACAGAGTGATGATGCGGGAGTGGGCTAGACTGCTGCTCCCTCTTCAGATCCATCTTATCTTGAATACTTAAATATTGCTCTGGAATCTGAAGCTACTCAAATAAGGAAGCAGGTACTGAGAAAGCCTGTATGCATGCCTTTCCCATTCTAATTTGGTGGTTCACTGATAACATGGAGAGCAGCATTCAATTTCAAATGACATTACTACTCAACATAACATGCCCTTACATATACATATGTACCTACTCTGATTTGATCCAAGCACACCACAATCACATGTATATATGTGCTGCATTTTAAGTAACCATGGATTTAGATTTGTATGTATAGTTTCCTTGCTTTATTGTTGCATTTTCCTTCTATAAACCCTATTGGTTTAACTAATGTACAGACTCAATTGGGTATTTAGGAAAAAGTGATATGACTCATTATTGGAACTTTCTTTCTATAGTCTTCTCTGCTTCACCTTGACTTATCTCTACCGTGTTCAAGCATATAAAGTTGAAGGATGCTACTGGCCCAGCCACCAGAAAATGTGAAAATGTGAAGTGTTAATAGTAACCCTACTTGAAACAGAAAAACAAAACAAAACATTTTGGGGTGCTACATTACAAGGATTATTAGATGTCATGTTATTGGTGAATAATTTGTTAATTGTTATTGCTTCAATCAGTGAATGGAAGTATCTTTCTTGATGGCGTCCAATTTTCTGTATTCCATTTTGATCATATAAATATGCAGTGCTGCTTATCAAGTGTTTGTGAGAGTTGTCATTGCTAACAGGACTGCTTGACTGCTTCATTAGTATCAGATTAAAGTATTTTATCCACTGGCATTCACTGCCTGCTCTGCGCAAGCCTGAACAAGCTCATAACCACTTTGGCTGAAGGAATGGTATCTATTCTGAGCTAGTGATTCTATGAAAACAGAATGTTAGCAGAAAGATGAAGCTAGTCTGAGACTCTTCTTGGAATAAATATATGGACTTCAGTGCTTGCTAAGCAATTAGGAAAAAAATACAAACAAAGCTAATAACCTCTAGTGACTGATAGATACAGACAAAAATATCTCTGTGCTATTGTTGAGGACAAGTTCTAAACAAATTCATTAGCTTATAATGAGCAAGCACTGTTTCTGAAGGTGTCAATTAGAAAGAAATGGCTGATAGGCCATCTCTCTGATCTTTATGTGTGAGCCTATGTCTATCGTAGCCAAATGGCTAAGGTATCAACAGTAGAAAGGGAGGAAAGTAGATAACAAGCAATATATCCCAAAATGACTGCCTTCAAGCAAATTGCTAGATCATAGCAGCATGTCCCATCACTGAACAGCCATATAATATGTAAATAAATTCCAAAGAGAAAATGGTCTGCTTAAGCTAGTCCACAAAATACTGATCTAGATTGGTTTGACAAGAAATGATTTGGAAATCTGTAGAAAACGAAAGGTAAAGATAGCAGAATGGCTATGCAGAAGAAAGTAAGTTATATAGGCCTTGCTACCAATTAAATGCCACTGCAGCTTAAGGAATACAGCGATTATGGCAAAATTCTTCTGTGAGGTCATTTTTCTTTAAAGTGCAGCAAATAGAGAGTTTGAGTTCCACTCGGAAAACATGGGTTCAGGTTTTCATTCAGTCAGAAATATCATTCATTGATCTTTGTTAAATTGCTGTCCCTCAACCAATTTGATAGGTTTACAATAAGGATAAAATTGACAGTTCTGAATACTGCTCTGTGCTCTTGAATGAAGGCTGAAGTGGGGGTAAACAACAGAAATTATACATAAAAGGAAAGAACACTTTTGCATCCAAGGATACGAAGAACTCAACGGATTTACACCCTCAGCATCACCACTGTTTCAATATTGATGGCTTCAGCCTTCTAATTCTTCTTCATAGACACTTTCAAAACCTTGAATTTTTTTCTAGTTTATAGTCACACTTTTTATGGGACTGATAGACCTGGTGAATTAGTGATTTAATATAAAAAAGGCCTCAGACTTCTAAATTTTTGAAGCTTCTTAGTGTTGAGTGGCAGACCCCATGTAGAACACTTTTCTGAAGTCAGGACTTGAAGTTATAAAGTGATGAATGATGGTTGCTATGTCCAGAGTTGAAAGTAAGATCACAGTCTTCTCATAATATGTGGTCTTTTCAGTTTTGTTTGTTTATTTATTTGGGCAGAGACTATCCCATATCTTCTAGAAGCATTTGTACTGTATTACTTAAAAAAAAGTGTTTTATAGCAGCTTACTTTCTTCTCATTCATATTAAATTTATTTTGTTTTATAATACACCAGTCTGGTCAGTTTTTGCATGGTGATAACACTGCAATAAAAATAAGTCACAACAAAACAAAATCACTTCCAAACTAATTGAAACGGTGAAAAGGAACACAATGATAAATAAATGTTAAATGACAGTTCCATTACAGGACTCTGATATATATAGAAGGACACATAAGGGCTAGATTTGAAGAGCTGATCAAAGAGCTTCCTCTGAGTATTAAAAAAGAATTGCCTGCAAGAAGCGATGCTTGCTGATAAATTGTGTGCTGTGAGTACTGAAGCAGTATTAAGGTGACTGGTAGGGCAATATAAGAAGGATGCAGTATTTTCTAAAAAGTCTTATTGCTATGTATTTTTTTTCATACAAGAAATGAAATCTAGTGCAATCTGTAATATTCTTCAGAGCTGCAAATACATATACAAAATAAATGAACCATTAAAAGGTCATATGTACTAAATGAGGCTTTTGTTCAGCAATAAGTGAATAAACTGGTATAAACCTGCTTTTCTTCTATTTGCTTTCTTTTTAATTAGGTCTCGCCTATAAATATTGAAGTAACTACATAACAGAAATGCAAATTCATTGTTAAGCAATTATGGTATCATTAAAGAGGTCCAGTTAATCAGTTTGCTTTGCTTCATTTACCAAAGTTACTATCAACTCACAAGGGCAAATGTATTTGTCACAATGCAGATAGAAGTATTTTATGTCACCTCTTATCTCTTGGTTGTATGCATTTCAACAATAATATATATGTTCTATTTGAATGTGTGTTTTGTTATGTTAGTCTTTTATTATTGTTGTTGTGCACTATTTTGCAACTGTTGTAGTTTATAAAAGATCGTACATAAATTGTCACAGAGTTTACAATCCACCAATTGTTGCAAATGTGTAGGTTACATTCATAGGAAGAGTGTTTTGTGAACTACACCCTGGAAATTGCCTTTCAAAAGTTTTTTGTTTTTGTTTTTGTTTTGTTACATGTTACAGGATTTAAAAAGCAACCCATTCTTGTTACTCGGTAAAGGGATGAAAATTTTAATATATGGCACAGGTCCAGGCAGTATGACAGACTGTATCTCCATATATGAGCCTTCCCAGGCCCTAAGATCGACAGAATACCCTTCTTTCAATTCTACCACTTTCATAGGCACAATTAGTGGGGACAAGCAATAGGGCCTCTTTCAGGAATTGCTCTTAAGCCATTTCTGCACTATATTGTTATAGTGCTATTATTCCACTTTGCAGTTCAGGGAGGGGCATTTAGAATTCTCAGCCAGAGAGCTCTTTGGCCTCAGTAAACTGCAAACCCCAGAATTCCACGGGATGTTGAAAGTGGAATAATGGCACTATAGTGTGGAAATGATCTTAGACTCTCTACTTAGGGACATTTCTTGCTGCACAATTCTAACACATTTCTTGCTGCATTTCCTTTGGAAGATAAAGTTTTTCTGTTGTTGTTGTTGTTGTTCCAACAGCTTTAGGGAAAGGGTTTGAAAAATGGATTATAATGTTTTAATGGTCTTGTTTTAAAAACTGCTTTTTAAGGTTTAATATTTTATTTTTTTAGTGTTGTTAATAGTTTAATCCCATCTTTATGTTATTTTTGTACGTTTCAACTATATTGTACTTGTTTTAATTTGTAAACTACCTTGAGTTCAGGTTTTGGGGAAAAGATGGAGTATAAATGATGATGATGATGATGATGATGATGATGATGATGAATATTCTACATAAGCTGCTTAGTTACATAAGCATAACTAATAGTGTCTTCTGGCCCAGCCACCCCTCCCAAGCCCAGCTGAATAGCCAGCAGCTGCAATAGGCAAAGGAGGTCAGTCCCACTGCCAATAGAGGCAAAGAAGGATGACATTTCCATGCCCCCCTCAGCAGTAAGTGAAGCTCTGACACTTAGGCTATTTCCTCATTGCACTGAACCAGGAGTCCATCAGAATTTCTTTATCACAGCCTTGTTTGTGTGTGGTAGAGTGCTGGAAACTTCATTGCACCAACTGAGCGGATTTCCATTACCTGATATGGCTGCTAGCTATTGAGGTGGGCTGGAAAATATTCACAGTAGAAAAAAAAGTTACATCCAGCCAAGGAGACTCATAGACTACCAATAGTCTTCACAATTTGGAACTTATTCTGTGCAAAATTCGCATTTATTTTTCTGCACTGGAAACACCATTTTCTGTGTAGAAAATTTCATTTGTATGCAGAAAATTCTTTTTTTTTTTTTTGCACAAAAATACCATATGCAGATTTTGTGCAGAATAAATCTCAAGTTGTTAATAATGGGGTACAAAAGATGCCATTATGTCCTTTCTCCCCACCTTTGAATCAAGGGAGGTCCTCATTCTGATATACACAAATATTGTTCTTCTGTCCCTTAATCAGATAGGTCTGAGACACATGCTAGTTATGCTTAGCTTCTTTTATGCTCAGGAGCATCTCACCATCAATTAATCCAAAACCATGGTTGCGATGTTTGGGAAAGGAGAAAGATAGTATAAGTGGACTATGGACAGACATAGCATTGAGCATCATTGCTCTTTGAGATATCTTGGGATCTTTTTCAGTGAAAATCTTGGGGAACTCGCTATAAAGCAATTAAAGTTTAAAGTTTTAGTTTCTGGAAACATATATCAGATTCTAAAGTTGTTGTTTTTTAACCCCTCTAGGAGTCAATTGGTGAAACCTGTGTTACTGATTGATTGATTGATTGATTGATTGTTAATGGGAACCAGTTGTTCAAATGTGCTATGGAGCTGGAATATGGGGAGAAGACAAATTGCTCCATTTGAAGCATTCCAGAAATGTGTTTATGAGTAAAGTACTTGTCCTGTGTTCAGGAAAACCAGCTGCCTTGCTGAGAGCTGAGACAGAAATCTAGAGTTAATAAAGGCATGATTCAGTATTGGGGCAAACTGGACAAGATGAATGACACAAGATTCTCCAGAATGTGTTGGTACAAACAACTGGGAATGGAGGGTTGGACTAATACAGCTCAGTATAGAATGGCTACATATTCCATTGCAGCAGAACAGGCAGCTATGTTAGGATATCAACCCAGCTTTAATAAATACTTTGAGGATTTTCATCCATCCTTAGAGGGGGAAATTATAAATAATAATCATGCTTCCCGTTGATTTGCTGCCATTCAGCAGAACACACGTTTTCCAGCTTTCCGCTTTCCCGAGTGGAGTGGTGCTTTGAGGAAGACTTTCACAGAATTAAGATTCCAGCAAATGCCAGCTGCCTTCCTATAACTAACAGACTGATTATTTGCAATAATGGCTGAATAGAAGACTTAGTGCATTAGTGCATTACCTGTTGTGTTGTCTACTATATACTGACCCTAGAAAATGTCTGTTGTCACAGTTTGAGTCACAGTGTACTGACTAGACAATTCAGATCATTGCATTTATTTTGTTATCAGATGAGATGAAGTATATTTCTTATCATGTTGCATTGTCTACAACTGCTGCAAAGAAAAGTGAAATGAAAACACTGATTCAATTGGTATCTGATAACAAAAAAATTTGATGTCCTGGAAAGTTTAATATGGGAAAATTTTAAGAATTAATTCTTAAGCTTTTATTTGTTCTTAAACATTTTATATGATTTTTGTGTGTATATTTGTGTGCGTGTGTGTGTGTGTGTATGTTAGGATTTTTACTAAATAATGTAATATAATAATTATGTATTTCCTAATGTAGAAACCTTAATGTATTGTTTTCTACTTTGCATGTTTGTAAAGCAGAATTCCTATAAACGATACAATTTTGAATGAGTCCAATGCAAATATGTGAATGTTAACAGGAAAATGACATGGAAAAGAAAGGAAGAGTGCCAATCTGGGATTTTAACTCTCATGTGGCAAACGGTAGTACAGTGACTAAGCTACATGTCTTTGCCCCTTGTAGATTAAGCCCAGAACTCATTTCTTTCACTTTCCTAATTGTTGTCCCAATGAAATGCCTCCATCCCATCTGTTGCTCACTTGTAGGTGTGGGACTTTTAATGAGCAAACAGATGGAGCTCCTCCTCCTCTTCTACTACTACAAAGATGTTCACTTCTTCAGTGGAAAGATATCTCTGATGTAGAACTGTTGCTGAAAACCATAGCCTCATATTCAATTCTTCTTTTTGTTCTCCTCATGTTTAGGTCACGATACCTATTTTTTTCATCACTATTGCATATTGAATATTGCATACACTTTGTCCTCAGTGGAGAAAATTTCTCCTTGACACTAAAGAGAATAGCAAAAACATTTGTATAGAAGATCTCTGCACCAGGGAGGGACTACATTATGGGCTCCAGAGTTACAAACATTGCCTCCCTGAGCCACAATGGAGGCTCCTTGTAAACATCTTAAAGTACAGTTCCAGGTCTACCTAGGAATATCCTTTCACATTACACTATTACAGTGCTTTGAGTCCAATTTATCTGTGATGGCAACATCCTATGGAATTTTGAGATTTGTGGGTTAGAGATGAGTACTTAGAATTTTGAGTCAGAAAGCTCTAATGGCTCCCCAAATAGAAACTCCAGATTTCCACAGGATGGCATAAGGGCGTTTAAAGTGGAATCATTGAATTATAAATATATGGTGAAACTAGTTTATTTTGATATTAAATAGTGCAGGGAGCTGTGCAACCTATTTAAAGGGTGAAGTGCCACATCTTGAGGCTTCCGGTAAGGAAATTTCACCTTTTTTGGTGAGAGAGACAGAATGAAAATGATGCACAATCACGTGTCACTCCAGGGCCCCACACGAACTTACCGCCCGTGCAGAGATCTGGAGCCATGGCCCTCACGCTTCCTCCCCCAGTGCAGCCTGGAAAAATACCCGGCTGCACTGCAGAAGGAAGAGACAGAGCCCTCACACTGCCTACCAGCCAGCAGGCAGCTGCTGTGGATCAGGAGCAGCAGGGACGTGAGAGCCTCACCAAAGAGGCTGCTTGTATGATCCCTGCGTGACTGTGCCAGATGGAGGTAAGCTGCGGAAAAGGCCTAAGACAGACATGGGGTCCTTCAGGTTAAACAAAACAGTCATGAGAGACTGTATGTAATTCCAGGAACATACTTGCCCACTCCTACTGTAGTCTGCGGGAATCATAGAATCATAGAATCATAGAAATGTAGAGTTGGAAGAGACCACAAGGGCCATCCAATTCAACCCCCTGCCATGCAGGAACACCCTCAAAGCACTCCCGACATTTGACCATCCAGTCTCTGCTTAAAAACCTCCAAGGAAGAAGACTCCACTACACTCCAAGGCAGCAGATTCCACTGCCGGACAGCCCAGACCGTCAGGAAGTTCTTCCTGAGGTTCAGGTGGAATCTCCTTTCCTGCAGCTTGAATCCATTGCTCCTTGTCCTTGTTTCTGGAGCAGCAGAAAACAAGTCCTCTCCCTACTGGAAAAACATTCACAGATTAATGATAGAAATCTTAAAAATAGAGATGCCTATGACACCTGAAATATATCTCTTGAACATGCTGCACCAGATTGATAAGAAACACACTAGATATGAATATATAATTCTGTATATGGTCTCAGCAGCCAGGATTGTGTATGCAAGATATTGGAAAAAAGAGGAAATACCGGATGTACAAGAATGGTTACAAAAAGTTTTAGAATTTATCATTTTAGAAGACCTTACACTTAATCTGCAAGATAAAAAACAGACAAAAAAATTGGAGAATCTGAGGTCAATTAAGACAATGATAAAAGGAAAATTAGAGATAGAAAACGAATAGGGGAAGAATTGTGGAACAAGTGTATGCTGACTCGATTTAAATTGGATTTATATTTTATATACGTATTTGTATATATACATATACATATATATATACATATATATATATATATATATACATGTAGTTAAGAAGCTAGTCTACATTAGAGTACATATGGTTATTAAGATCACGATAAGTTAGAAAAATAGAAGTTCTATTGAGAGGTGAGAGGAAGTTATACGAGAATTGTACAGATTGTATGAAATACACGATATGTAAGTTTGTTTTTATATTGTAAATTTGATAATACAAATGTGCATTGTGAATTAATAGATGTTGTTTAATAAAAATAATATAAAAAAGAAAAGAAAAGAAAGAAAACAAGTCCTCTCCTTCCTCTACATGGCATCCCTTCAAATCTTTAAACATGGCTATCATGTCCCCTCTTAACCTTCTCTTCTGCAGACTAAACATACCCAGCTGCGTGTCTAAAGGAGGCATAAACAAAGTAACAGGCAGACACAGGTTAACCCATAAGCAAACTAATTGATTTACTTACATTGCCACAGTCTTATTATGTGTAACTGATTCTCTATACTCTCCCATCCAGTCTATTACTATTAACTATTTACGAAGTATTTTCTTAATTTCTCTTTTTCTTTATTTTCCATACTTTCCCCTCAAATCCACTCTCCTTCTTCTTCTTTTTCCTTACTCCCATCCTTATCCTCCATTTGGCTTCATTTTTCACACTTCCTATACCGCCCCCTCATTGGACACATCCTCTCAAACCTCTTTAATTTTTTTTGTTAAAAAACCCCAAATTTTTATTTATATTTTTTTCCACTGATTTTGGGCAGGAACATAGGCTGCTTTATAATGCTGGACGCTAAGCGTACATTACCTGAGAGACACAAGAAAGCAGGAAGCAATATCCCAAAGAGAATGGGCAGAGCTCCTTTGAATATGTGGTGGCAGCTTCCCAAGGAGGTTTTGCTGGGGAAAGGGAGCTGCACTGAATTTAGAGCAGGAGGAGAAAGAGAAGAAGGAAGCAACACAGGTTTTTGTGATGGTACCTTTTTTTGTGATGATCTGCAATGCCAACAAACAGCACCACAGTTCAGTATAAATTTCAGTTCAGTATAACAAACAGTACCACAGCAGCAAAAATAGGTCCATAAAAATAGGTCCAGTCATAGGACAACAGCAGCAAAAATAGAGAATTGTATTTGGGCCACAGACCACATATTGTCCAACCCTGCCATAAAACATGAAACAATATTCAGTAGGGTTTTTGGGTTTTCACTTTCAGATCATTATTTCAACAACCCCTAAAGTTGATTCTAAACCCACAATGCATATATGGACAAGTACTGTTTATATCATCCCTCCATGTGGTGAGGAGAATTAATCAAGATGCGGATATGCAAAGGCAATTAATTAGTTTAAACCCGAAGTTAAATACATGTGGCCAGACTTACTTTGGTAGATGCTTTTATCATCTTTCAGCATAACTTTACAACATTGTCAGTTTAAGCTTTCATTTCTTTGCCTTGGTAACTTCTGATTTCAGTAGGTGGGGGCATGCTGCTAGGCCTCCTAGCATTCTTCCACGTTTGTAATATAGATAGATCTCATTATCCATAAAAGTTTGCTTCATAGAAACCTCTTCTTTGTAATTAAATTGTAAACAAATCAGAGATGCTGTGGTAAATTTAAAGTGCAAAAGCTCATGACAGTCCCCATAGCTACATCCACAATATGGACCCAAATGCATAAACACTTCTGTTGACCTGCTATACAGACACACACTAAAAAGCAGCAGTACAGAACACCATACCAGTTTATTAGGATCAGTTGGCAAAAGTGAGCTGACAAAGGTAGTACAGTGATCAGTATGTTATATTTAACTGGAGATATCTGTAATCCCATCCCTGACCAGTCTTGAAGGTTACTGGGTGACTTGGGTCAATCTGGGTCAATCACTATGAGAAACTACTTTAACTAGAAAGTATGATCTTAGGGGAATAATTCATACCCATAGATGACACCCTGAGCTCAGCAGGGGAAATATGAGTCCCAGTCCTGGGGAAAAGGTAGAGTAGAAAGAAGGCAATTGATTAATTGATATGGAACACAAAGATGAACAACATTAAAATACTATGCAGTGCACAGACTGCAATTTAATAAGCTGGTGTGGCTGAATTTGAGCTGTATATACCATGTGCTATAGGCTACATTTCAGAGGAAGGAAGTGGAAAAACTATCTCAGATACTCCTCACTCAAGAAAACCCTAGGAAATCCATGGGGTCACTATTAGTTGACAGGTGACTTGAAGGTGTGCACATGCACGCACACACAAATCAAACAAACTCATAGCCATATTCTGCATCATATACTCCATGTGTAAACAGTAAATCAGTAGAAAAGACAGTAAATTCTTTCCCTTTCCTAACAGAGCCCTTAGTAGTTGATTATATCTCTGTATTTCATGTCATGTAATAGACAACAGGAGTTATTTTTCAAACTTCTATGAAATATCTCAATAAACAAGGGACCAATGGGCATTCTCATCGATTGAAGCCCTTTTGTCCTCTAACATTTAGATAATAAGCATGTGACCAGCACTTGGGTGAGCTAATAGCAATTTTTTCCACTACTGAATTTCAGAAATCTTTATTTGAACTAACCCTGCTATTATGCCAGCATGTAACCATACAGAAAAACTATAATTTTTATACAGGATGATTCCATGCTAAGTAATGTTATTAAAAGAGCATAGAATGGAACAAATACATTTTTCCACATGTTGAGCTATTCAGAACAATCTCTAGTCCAGGATTTCCTCATCTGAAGAAGACTAATTTCTACTGGTATTCAAGTCAGCCTAATATAAGTAGTTTCCTCAATATAAATGACACTTTGTTGTCTTCACTCACACTGATACTCACTTCATATTCCAATTATGCATAGTGTCTTCCCCCCGCCCCCGCTGCCCTACCAAAACCTAGAATTATATGTATATTGAAGTGCATTGGCCTTTTCCTCCATGAAATCACAGTTTTAAGCAATTTGTCAAATTGCTATGCAAATAAAACGTGTGTAAAGCCAATTCCTATCCCCCCCAATTTCTTATTTTCAATCTGTCCCTTTCAGATTATCAGTCATTGTAGTGACAGAATCTAGCAATCTGTCAGACCTGCTAAATTGCCAGGAAAGAATGTAGAAGAGCATTACTACTGTTTCTTATGAAGATCAGGGAGCAGGCATCACAGAGAACAAGACTGAAACATTTCACACTTTGTTCTTAAATCTAAAATTGCCTCTTACAACTTGTGAACAATGTGGGAACATGGGGGTAGCAAAAAGGATGACCAAAAGTTGTTATTAAATTCATTTTTATCTACCCTTCCTCTTAGGAGTTCAGAATATAATGAACAGTTCTCTCTCTCCTCTCCAATCTTTCTTTCTTTCTTTCTTTCTTTCTTTCTTTCTTTCTTTCTTTCTTTCTTTTTTTGGCCTTTTTGGCCTTTCCATTCTAAATCTTGGAAATTTTACTTTCTTGGACTACTGTTCCCAGAATTGTTCAGCTAGTGGGGCCAGTGACCTTGCTGGCTGGGGTATTCAGGGAAATACAGTCCTAAAAATTAACATTTCTAAGCCTGGCCCATTCTTCCTTTCAGCCTTGTATTTCTCTTGTATCTTTTTTCTGACTTCTTGTTTTCCTACTAACGTATTTATCTGGCGTTGTCCAGGATTTTATTTTCCTCATAAGAACTCACCAAACTGTCCTCCTCAGTAACTGTAACTTTTCCCCATATTTCCCAATGCAATCTGTATTCACAGTTGTTAACATACAGAGGTGGGATTCCTGTGGGAATTCACTGTCCTCCTCCTTGCTGTTAGGCCTCATCTCCATAGCAACTGGACTATTCCAGTGCCTGTAATGTTTCCCCATATTCCCCAATCTAATCTGTATTCAGAGCTGTTAAGATATAGAGATTAGGTTCCTGAGGGAATACACTGTTCTCCTCCTTGCTGCTAGGCCTCATTTCCATAGCAATGACCTATACCAGTACTTGTAACTTATCCCCATATTCCCCAATCCAATCTGTATTCAGAATTGTTAACATAGCAGAGGTTTAGTTTTTGAGGGAATACACTGCCCTTCTTCTTGCTGCTAGGCCTCATCTCCACAGCTACCGGCCTGTGCTCTCTGGCTGAGAATTCTAAAGGCCCTTCCCTGAACTGCCAGCCCCAGGATTCCATAGAATCTTCACAGCCAGCCATATGAGCCAATCACATGAGGTCTTCTCACCTCACACAGCCAATTATATGAGGTCTTCATCTGCCTAACACAGACAAACTCATAGACAAACATTGACTTTTATATAGTAGATTTTACATGGAGGTTCATGGAAAACCAAGTTTTCAGTCATTTTCTACTGGTACAAGAGTGTAAAAACTAGAAGGCAAATAAATTATGAGAAGCCCCTTCTGTTCCCAATACCCATGCATTCAACAGAAATATACCACTCAATAGACAGAAATTCCACCAAATTTTAATTATAGATCTTTCCTATTTCTTATTGTTTGTTTTTATTGGCACAAACCAGATGTGAAGACTATCACCATTTCCACATTACACTCTTATAGTGCTATTATTCCACTTTCCACCTCCTGTGGGATTCTGGGGTTTGTAGTTTACTGAGGCCAAAGACCCGTCTGGCTGAGAAGTCTAAATGCAGCTTCCTAAACTCCAAACCCCAGGATTCCACAGGATGTTGAAAGTGGAATAATAGCACTAAAACAGTGTGGTGCGGAAATAGCTTATGTGGCTCTGCTGATGTTGTTGGATTGTGGGATTGCTGCCCTATTCAACATAGCCATTGAGGGAACAATGGGAGGTGACTGAACAACCTCTGGAGGCCCACGCTATTCCTACCCATAGCAAAAACAAATCATAATAAATTATAGGCTGAGAAAGATGGACTAGTCCAAGTCCTCTTCCCATGAAATTTTTGATTGAGTTGGAACAGAACAGTGTAGATTATTGTGACCTTCCAGATATTTTGTATTGTAGCTCCCATAATCTATCACTATTGGCTACTCTTGCTAGAGATTCTGAGAACTATCGGCCCAAAATAATTGGATACCCATCATTGTTCATTCTTGTTGGAGAACCTGGGAAGCCCTGGGAAACCCTGTGATGATCTTGTACTTATTTTCATCTGTAATCTAGATGTTTGAGGGAAGAAAGATAGCAACAAGGTACAACATAGTCTGCAGAAGAGAAGGATTAGTCTGCAGAAGAGAAGGTTAAGAGGGGACATGATAGCCATGTTCAAATATTTGAAGGGATGCCATGTAGAGGAAGGAGAGGGCTTGTTTTCTGCTGCTCCAGAGACCAGGACAAGGAGCCATGGATTCAAGCTGCAGGAAAGGAGATTCCACCTGAACCTCAGGAAGAACTTCCTGACAGTCAGGGCTGTCCGGCAGTGGAATCTGCTGCCTTGTAGTGGAGTCTCCTTCCTTGGGGGTTTTTAAGCAGAGGCTTGATGGCCATCTGTCAGGAGTGCTTTGAGGGTGTTCCTGCATGGCAGGGGGTTGGACTGGATGGCCCTTGTGGTCTCTTCCAACTCTACATTTCTATGATTCTATGATTCTATGAACATAAATAAATGCTGGACAAAACAAGTAATCCTACTATATTTGGAAAATACATTGTATTATCTCTAACAATTTTTATTAGTTCATGTTATTATAATAAACCAACCTAGCTTCCATTTTCTGGATGAATACAAAACCTGAAATGCATTTATCCTTTCATTGTTTTCACTTCTTCAATTTTACAAGCAGTTACCCAATCAGATAATACATACACAGATGTTTACACTAGGTAAAATGCTAACAAAACTGTGTGCACTAAGGGAAAAGTGCATATAAGAGGCATATAAGAGATGAATTCTTTCAGGAATCAAAGAGTTACTTTTAAAAATAGTAACTTTAATGGTAACAAACTAACTGCTCCTTTGATTTTTTGAGGGGCCTGAGAACTGTTAAGTGCAACTAGCTACATTTTAAAAGTAACGTTGCAAGCTTTGCACTTAATTGGCGCACGTGTCTGTGGAGGTATCCTTTGACTAGCTGTCAAAGTATATAGACATTTTCATCTCTATAGAACCAAAATGGTTTCAAAGGAAGTGGGGAGATTTTAAGAGCCTTGCATTAGCTGCTGTGCTTGATGTAACGAAACAACATCCATGTAATGAAATATTATCCAAGCAGTAAAGTAACCCCCCTAAAAAAAAAAAAACATTCTTAATTTTTATTCGAAGGACAGAATGTGTAATATGGACCCCACATACACATAGAACCATGCATTCAAGTGCTAACTACATGAGACACTCCCACATGAAGGGTGACGGACATATTTTTATAAATGTACAAGCAAACCCCAAGTTCAAGTAATATGAGGCAGTCTCAACAGGCCATCACTAACATAGATTTCTGACAGATTTCTTAGCTTTAACATTTAAATGGCACACAGATAGAATACCATTTTCTCCATACTAGGATTTTTGTTTTTAATTAAAGCCGTACCTACTGAATTCAGCCAATGCAAACAGTTAAGAATTTCAAGTGCTTCTTTTTTTTTTATTCTTTTAAAGGAAGAAGTTATCAAAATTTATCAATTCCTTCAAGAAAGAAACCCTGCAAATGGAAAGAACTTAAAAAAAAAAAAGGAAAAAGAAGGAGGCAAAACTGACAGGTTTGTCCACCCCTAAAAAGCCAACATGGTGTTGTGGTTTTGAGCATTGGACAATGTTCCAGAAGACTAGGGTTTGATTCTCTACTCAGCCAAGGAAATCCATTGGGTGAACTTCGGTGTATCGCACACTCCCTCTCAACCTCAGAAAACTCCGTGATGGGTTTGCCTTAGGGTTGCCATAAGTCAGAAATGACTTGAAGGCACACAACAACAACAAGGTGAAATAAAGGTACAGCATAGCCCATGAGTAGAATACACACACACCGCCCACAGATGAAGCCTAAATCCAACAATCATTGTGTTTTTACTTATGTTTGAAAGATACATATTTTAGCAGATCAGGATATGTTGCCTTCATTTCCTTTTCTTTGCTGTTCTTTACTTCCTCCTGTGCTTGTTTTTGCTGACAGTTGTCAGTTGCTTCATTGACACTTCTGTATATGTATTTTTCTTTTCTGCATCTCCCACAAGCTCAGTTGCAAATAGTAAAATGTGACTTAGGCATAATGTCTTACCAGGTTTGTTATGATTTATGCACTTTTAATGTTCTGACAATTTAATAAGTATATGCCACTTCTCTCCTGCTATACTACTGAACAATAACTACACTTGAAGGTTTCAATTTCCAGCACGTTATTAAAGGGAAAGGTATGCCTCCAGGCAGTTTATAATAATTTTGCCGTCAAAAGGCTTAAATCATAAGGGACAAAATTGATCTGACACCATTTCTGCTCATGTGAAAAACTAAAGGTATTAACTTTATTTGTAAGGTAGACATAATATAATAGTAAACATTACATGTTTTTAAGATTTAGTGCACCCCTCCATAAATAGTGATGTGGTTAAAATAAAAGTAGGAGTAGTACTGAAGACAGAATTGGGAAGAGAGATTTTTTCAAGTTTCATTTGCTTCTCTGGAATTCAAATGCAAGATATCTCCATTGGATTAATTTTATCTACTTCCTTCAGCTCTTTGTTTTCCTTTCTGCTTGACTATGTATGTTTAATTTATTTTAATTTTTATTGCACATTTAGACCACCTGATAAACCTCAATCCTGGTAATTCAAGATACAAACACTGGTTGGCCACTTATTAGGCCTCCTCAGTATCACTGTCAATTTGGTCATGGAAAGCAAAAAGCAAATTAGACTCTCTTCTGCTTCCTTCTGTGGGCAGAATTGCCACCTAGGCTTGCCATAGTCCACATCCTTCCTCAGAAACCCCGAAGCCACTGTGAACAGTAGGGATGCATTTCTTTGCTAATATTCTTGAAGGAACCAATCAGTAATTTTAGCAATTTTTCCCAGACAGTTTTTGAAGACTACTTATAGTCTGATGTAGCATTTTCTGAATAAAAAATATTATCTTATGTTTTCTTCACACATACACGCACACGCGTGAATTCTGAGCAGACTATGGCCCTTTCCACAACACCCTCCCATCACACCATTATGACAGGAGGACAGGGCTGCAACAATACTTCTTCTTGGCATCATCACAGTCCTGCTCCTCTGTCTTCTCCAGGCTGTGCAATTGTGAGTTAAATCACTGATGGGTTTTCTCCACTAATGACATGCAATCGTACCACCATCCTGCACTTACCTGTTCGATGGAAGGACAAGAAGTGTGATGGTGGTGCTTTTTCTGCCCAGCTCAGCCTGCCAAAGTACCTGGCTGTGCTGCAGAAGGAAGCAGCATGTCCATTGTGCTTCCTTCTGCAGGGAGCCAGTCCCGTGCTGAAGGGAATGCTTCTATTGTGCTACATTCCCAGCAGAGCTGCTCCCAGGATTGCCACTGGATACCACTGCAAGCAGGTAAGCTGCAGAAAGGCCTTAGTCCCCAGCAGTGAAGATTTTTGTTAATCCGGGATATTCCTTGCCAGAGCTTCCTGACACTCTAGAAACATAATTTGGGGGGGAGCATTGTTTGAATATTTCCAAATATTCTTTCTAACCCTGAAGTGACCTTTGAGCAGAAAAAGAGGAAATCTTATACCTTTCATAGTCTCCTAAGATTTAAAGAGAGGACCTTTTCTTGGGATTTCATTTGCTCTTGTCTATGTTCTTATTAACCTTCCATATTTTTAGCACTTGTTACTGTACTGTACACAAAGGTTAGTTACCAATCAATGGCTGTGAGAAGGAATTTCACTTAAAGTTATGTTTGGGTTTTAACAAAGTGAGGGTTTGGGCCAGGTTGTCTTATAACGGGATATGTGATTTGTCATATGGATTATATTATGTTATATTTACATCACAGCTTCTGACTTCAAGTGCTGGAGGCTTTGGATAGGTTTCATACAACAAGGATAGCATGGAATGCTATATCACGAGGGATTACTCCCAAAAGGCATTTAAGTGTTGTTTTAGGATCAGTCCAGTCTGGGGACTTTCAAGCCTATCACATAACCAGGTCACATGATAGGCTACAATGCTGGTTTATATCATGGTGATGTGATTACTGCCATCCCTATCATTGTTCTCTCAATATATGGGCTGGACAGTGGTATAGGGTAAGAGTCATTTCTCCAGCAACAGCAATCACCATCACCATCACCATCATTATCATCATCATTACCACCACCACCACCATTTTATCTTCCTCCAAATGCAGACTCCAATACATTATCATTTATACCAAGCTACATATTTAAGATCAATGTACATTTCTTTTAGAGTTCTTGTTTGTTTTGTTTCTGATATGAATTTTGCAAAACTTAGAAACTGTTTTATAAACCTAATGGAAAGTGCTTGAGATTTAAAAAAACACAAAACATGTGGGAAATTGAAACTGACAGATTTGCCCACCCAAGCAGGGAAATTGTGTCTATTAAAAATCAGGTTTCAGATCCTTGTGTATATGGTCATGCTTGTGGTACTGAATTAGGTCGTTGTAACCTCCTTCTTCTAGGCTGCTTAGATGTTTCAATGAATATAGATTTGGTTCCCACCTCTGTCAATGTGCTCTGGAATGTATTTGGATAAATCACAGCTGTTTGTGTGTACCGTCTCAAAATAATTATCTCAAGAAAGTTCTGAGTGAGAGCTGAAAAACATTTACTCAATTCAACTGTGAAGAAGACTGTCGCACTATAGTACTGGGAGTTGATTTTCTGCTTGGATAAAAAGAATATTTAGTGAAAATACCCTGATGTAATTTGTGGCCTCTGCTTTGGGAATAACCTTTTTTTGTGCTATTTGCAGTAAAAAGTTTCAGTGTTCTGTGGTGTGATTTGAAAGTTGCTTTTTTTTTTTTTTTTGGTCATTTCCTCAAAACATCTGTTTGATGAACTCCTTTTCTTCCCCAAGGCAAGAATCTATGCATGTTGTGAACCAGAAGTCTCTCTCGCTCTCTTTCCCTCTCTATCTCTCTATATGTATGTATGGATGGATGCATGAATGTATGAGATATGTATGTGTGTCTATATGTATCTATGCAATCTGCTCAGTTTTGATGTTCATACAGAAGCTGAATACCGCTCATTTTATGTGGCTATGGTATTATTAAGTCAGGAACTTGATTCATTTTGGCTAAACCTTATTTCATTATTTAAAACCATCTAGAGCTCCTTAGCCTATACACATGCATATTTTACATTCAGTGCTATAGCCCAAGTTATTTCTGTAAATTATGCAGAAGTGGAGATCTGAGACATAACTGCTTCTTTTTTTAAAAAAGAATAGATTAATAACATTCAGTTATAGCTTTGAAAACATGCCAAACTTACCAAAAATATCCTTTCTTGTTGCAATTCCTTCCAGTTTATAAGTTTATAATCCTCCCAGCCAAATATCTTCTTAGCATATACTGAAACATTTCCATTCAGTAATCAAGAATTACATATATGAAGAAATTTGGATGACCTAGCAAACTGCACCAACAGTATTTTACTATGTACAAAAATTCTCTCCCTCCCTCCCCCGCCTCTCTCTCGCAATGCTAAAACAAGACTGTTGTACTACTTGTGACTAGCTCAGTTCCTGATTCATTACCTCAGATTGGTTTGTTTGATACATCCAAGGCCATTTCTGCAGTAGACCGTTATAGCGCTATTATTCCACTTTAAACAGCCTATGGAATCCTGGGATTTGCAGTTTCGGGAGGGGCCTTGGAACTATAACAGTCTAGTGCAGAAATGGCCCAAGTCAAACTGAAGCCACAGTAGATATAATCTATTAAAAGCATTTTCAACCATGTTTTGATTGGTTTATGAGAACTCCTGTACTCTGTACAGGACCATAACATAAGAAACACCTAACTTTATCAGATCAATGGCTTATCTATCCAGTATTCCATCTCTATAAGTGTCAACCAGATATCTTCATCTTGTGTACAAGAAGGTGAGTGTCTGGGACAGAAAAAAGATTGTCTTGGTGTACTTCATACCCTGTTTCTCAACATTCTGTCTTTATGAGCTAGGTAAACCAATCTCAGGGGTACTAGAAGGCTATTGCCGTGTCATTCTGGTGTACTTCAACAACCTTGCCAAGACTGCAGTGTTAGATAATTATTTATGAATTTGTTCCAAGTGGTATTTGGTTGCACTCATGCTGCATGACACATGCTGGACTTGGCCAGTACACATGCTGGACTTGGTCTTCTAAGCTGGATGGGATGATCTTACTATAGAGAAATACTTAATAGATCTGTCATGAGCAGATAACTATTTGGCAGCTCTTGAGGAGTTTTCTGTTACCTTGACACAAAAAAATACTTTGAAGCCTGGAATGATTTCTGGAAAGGGAAAAAGATTTTGGTGATGAATATAGACACTCCTGAGCAACCTTTTCCACAAAATAGATCTGAACTAGAGAGTTAGCAGTGACAAAAGTAGTATAAAAACAACTACAGGAAACAAGATTTTTTAAAAAAAGTCAGAATGAGCCTGACCAAACACAAGCTAGAAGTTTGAAGATCTACTTCATGGCAATACTGAGAGTGGGAAAAGGCATTCTTGACTGCCAGCATTGCATCTGTTCAGAGCCATCCAGCAGTGCTGTCTTAATTGTTCCACAGACTATTAGACTTTGATCCATGGGAGGAGACTATAGGCCACTTTACAGCCCACCATTTATAATTTACATAGCACTGTGCAGATAAAATTACTCAGATTCATTCTGACTCGGATGCTGTAGCGGATATGATTCCCAGTGGATGCAACTTTGTTCCCTGCTTGCCTAGAGATAATTGATACTTTTCAATTTTCTTAGCCAACAAAAACTCTCCATGAACCATCAGAAAACCATCTGGTTTCATCAGCCTGCTGGGGCATACCTTCTAGAACTAAGGATTTGAATAGGATCCATACAGACAAGAAGCTTACCAAGCATGTGCTGGATCCCTGTCCTTTCCGCCTCATAAAGCAGTTGGGAAGGAGCTGGTGGAATAAGTATTGAATGTGTAAAGTGAGTGGTGAATGACTATGTGCAACACAAGAGAATTCAAATAAACTTAAG